>OZ010586.1:55955515-55956639 GCA_963932145.1 Acanthosepion lycidas
ATATATATATATATATATATAGGCTATATATATATATATATAGGCTATATATATATATATATATAGGCTATATATATATATATATATATATATATATAGGCTATATATATATATATATAGGCTATATATATATATATATAGGCTATATATATATATAGGCAATATATATATATATATATATAGGCTATATATATATATATATAGGCAATATATATATATATATATATATATATATATATATAGGCAATATATATATATATATATATATATATATATATATAGGCAATATATATATATATATATATATATATATATATATAGGCAATATATATATATATATATATAGGCTATATATATATATATATAGGCAATATATATATATATATATATATATATATATATATAGGCAATATATATATATATATATATAGGCTATATATATATATATATAGGCAATATATATATATATATATATAGGCTATATATATATATATATAGGCAATATATATATATATATATATATAGGCAATATATATATATATAGGCAATATATATATATATATATAGGCAATATATATATATATATATAGGCAATATATATATATATATATAGGCAATATATATATATATATATATATAGGCAATATATATATATATAGGCAATATATATATATATATATATAGGCAATATATATATATATATATAGGCAATATATATATATATAGGCAATATATATATATATATATATATAGGCAATATATATATATATATATATAGGCAATATATATATATATATATATAGGCATATATATATATATATATATATAGGCAATATATATATATATAGGCATATATATATATATATATATATATATAGGCAATATATATATATATATATATAGGCAATATATATATATATATATATATATAGGCAATATATATATATATATATATATATATATAGGCAATATATATATATATATATATATATATATCGGCAATATATATATATAGGCAATATATATATATATATATATATATATCGGCAATACATATATATAGGCAATATATATATATATATATATATATATCGGCAATATATATATATAGGCAATATATATAT
>OZ010586.1:55956839-56146839 GCA_963932145.1 Acanthosepion lycidas
GGACGTTCAGTAATTTGCATTTATAGTGACTCCTGTGACGGACTTGTTTTTTTTTTTTTTAATTCAAATATTCCATCTTCAGCATGTCATGTGGAATACGTGCCCTTTTGTTTGGTAAGTAATTTTCTTTTTCGCCACATTTTCCATTGTAGAATACATGCTGTCGCTTGGTTTGATGGAGTAAGTCGCCGTTTTCTTCGCTATACTCCCCCCTGATCTCACTATCACAAATTGAACAACCTGGAGCAGGTCTCTTTATCCTGGTGCTTCGTTGTAATGGTACTATTTCCATTACGCGTGTCGGAGAGTCGTCTCCTGAGGAGTCATCAGACGTATCTTGAGTTTCCGGAAGTTCTGTGTCTATGGAAGCATCAGATTCGCAGATCTCAATTATCCGCTCGCTGTCAGATGATGAATCATCATTGGATTCGCTTGGTGATGTATCAGAATCAACGAAAAGGCGAAGATCTTTTACATGCCATGGCATCCCATCAACTAGTATTGTTTGTGGACTTACAATGTCCGTCATGCGACCCACTTGATACCTGGAGGTACACCGGCCATGGGGAGCTTTCACCCATACTCTGTTCCCAACTTTGTATATATCTTGATATTTACAATTATCAGGTGGTAATGCTGTAGTAATTCCTTTCACTTCCATTTGGCAACGGTGAATCATATTGGTAGGCGCATTAGTCGATGATATATCATCCTTCGGCGTGATATTATGCCAGTATACTGCCTCCATTATCGAACACTGCTTTCTTTGCAATTCGCTTTATGCTCTGATGAGATCTTTCTACTATACCGTTTCCTGCAGGAACTTAGGCGCAGCGAAAACAAAGTTGGATTCCCCAGTCATCCAAGAACTCTTTAAAGGATTTACTGTGAAATGCAGTATCATTGTCGGTCAGGATTTCTGATGGTGGGTCTCGTTCAAAAAAAATACTTTCTAACTGCTGAATGACGCTTCTTGAGTCTTGTTGAAGCAGGCGTCGCCATATCGCAAATCTGCTAGGGCCACAATCAATTAACGTAAGGTAGTGTTGCCCACCGTAATGTGTAATGTCCATTCCTAAGCGGGTGCAGATTTCAGCACACTTAGGTTGGCATGAGGCCAACAACTTGAGGCTGGGTCAATTGACTGTCATTCTTTACATTTTCTGACCACTGCCTTGACGGCCGCATTGGATGTCATACGGTAGACTTGTCTCACAAAATATAGCGTCCACCTGACGCCAGGATGTCCACTCTGGCAATGTATGGCATGTATCTGATCAGGAGAGGTTTCGTTCACCATGGAAGTGCATATTGGGTGTGTTGGTTCAGTTTCCTTCTTTATCATATCATACCACCGTTGCGGTACTCTGGTGAGCTTATCCGCTCGATTCTCACACGACGTTACTAAACTTATCATGATCAATAAGTTATACTCTTGAATCAGCTTTTCAAGAGTACTCAAACGCCTCCGGATCAGCATCTCACTTGCTGCCTTAGTTCGTAGTGAGCATGTTTGATACCCGCCGGTGCACACACATGGAGTCCGTGAAGAGGTGTAGCTCTGTTGCATCCCACTGTAATGCTAAATTGACACCCTTCAGAATAGCATCCAATTCTGATAAATTGATATGTTGGGCGTCCTTCACAGGTCGCAGACATCATGTGTCTTCTACAACGCTTCCTTCAACCTCTAATGAAACCCCTGTGGCGAGAGAACTTGCGTCGACCCATACCTCATAAGTGTGTCCGCTTGTGCACCGCTTACCATGTGCAGGGTCATTCTGGCATATTCTTTCTGCTATGTCCTCAATCATGTTCTTAAGGGGAGCATCTTTCACTTCGTCGTCCCAACCAGACGTGATTGATACTGTCCTGCGTTTTACAAATGATGCAGCAACACGAAACCATCTACACACAGGAACGTGACCCACCAGTTGTTACATCATGTCAGGACCTCAGGAACTGATGGAATGCTATTTCCATGTTTCCACTTAAGCGTGTTATCTTGCTTGACATGCAAACCCAGCACACATGTGCCATCTTGTAACTGCTCCGGATCCTTACAGGTCAAACCAAACGCAGCCAAGTGCTCTTTCACGCGAGCTTGTCATCATAAATATCATCAATATATGATGAGGTTGCCCATCGAACTGACTTGTCTTTCGCCAACACAGCATCCGCAATGGCCTTCATTATGGCTGATGCAACATTCAACCTGAAACCCATTTGGGTCAAGCAATATCTTCGCCCCTTGAAGATTACAGTTTGAAAGGGCCAAAGTGACTTATGGATATGTACTTGTAAATAGGCCTGCCGTAGGTCAAGGATAGCGACATCCGGTCCATTTTTACGCTACTCCCTCAGTTTCTGTGCACACACGTCATCATTGGCTGTGTGAGTTCTATACCCGGTTAAGGCAGTGGAGAACTTTCAGAGGGAAATTAACAATAATGGCATCCATTAAACATGGCACGTGGAACTAGAACAAAATAAAGGGTTAAGTTCGACATTCCAACCACCTGAAGAAGGCCGAAATGTGGTAATAATTATGGCGACAAAGATGAGCACAATAGTCTGAATAATATAAGTAATGTACATAATGTACGAATAGAAAAAATGCTCAGCTGATAAAAGCATAAAGATAAAGACCAAATTGTAACTGAGGAAATAGTTGCGGCTACCATTTCACCAAACATCCTAATGTTAAACATCGGGAGAGTATGCGATGTTATCGATGCCTGGTTCGATGAGAAGATGCCCGTCAGCCACGCAGGTCATGCACAACAATGCCTTGCTTCTGGTGTCAAGAAGTAGGCCACATTGCTTCATTGTGTCCAGGGAAAAGAAGAAGGGGACAAGATGTCAGCGCCGGTTTCTTCCCTAAGTGAGTTATGAATGAAGTGCTACTCATCTTGGGTATTTACGTGAATGAAATTAAGAGAGTGGCACTAGTGGTCACTGGCTGCTCACAGACACTTGTGAGTAAGTCAGCCTGTCAATCCTGGTGGGTGACGGAGGTGAACGTACTCACTGTAAACGGAAATACTCTCAAATATTGCAAAGTTGGAAGTATTAAGCTTGACATGGACAATGCAAAACCCTTCAAAATCGATGTCTTGGTAGTGGATGGAGAGCTACTGGATTTTGACTTGGTGCCAATGTATTGAACTCACACTCTTTGGGTCCTGTCACTGGATTTAACCAATGCCTTTATCCACTGTGCCATGTGTCCTTGAGGACATCTGTGTATGAATTTCTGGGTATTATAAACCTAATGTCTTCAGCACCATTTTTACCAGTGCTCATATTGCAATTTTTTTTTGCTGTTATCATTTCATGTTTTTACCAGAGCTCATATTGCAATTTTTTTTTATTTTTATTATCACTTTTCTCTGGCACTCCTTATTACTGGTTCCCATATTGTATTCATTTCTATGCTTGGTCAGCTTAGGAGATTTTTGTGGCCTAGCATATGTGCTGATTCCTTAAGTTTATGAATTAAACATGGCACATGGAACTAGAACAGTCTACCCCAGTGAGTGAAATAAAGGATTAAGTTTGACATTCCAACCACCTGAAGAAGGCCAGAGTGTACAATGGCTGAAACGTAATAAATATGGCGACGAAGATGAGGACAATAATCCAAATAATGTAAACAATGTAAATCTTACATAGTTTTGCTAATATATTTTGACAAGAGATCAAAAAATTTAAAGTTATTTTCAAGGCTCACATTGAAAATAGACCTTTCTCTTCAAAAGGTATTACATTCATATTTGTGTTAAATGTGTTGTTTATTCAACAATGTCAAGCAAGAACTTAATAGACAAAAGTCCACTGTAGAATTCAATGTTAGTCCTGACTAGATAAGTTTTTTAACCATAATTTAAAAGGAAGTTTCATATTGAATTTAGGATAATGCCATTTTGTTCTTAAGCTGTGTCTGAGGAGGAAATTGGCCCTATTGTAAAAAAAACAGATAAGAATCTGGAGCTTTTATTTTCATCATAAGTATATGAACATTTGCTTGTCTGGTGGTGTTTACTTTTTGTTTTCCATCTTATTGAACTGACTGACAATGGAATAATTTTTTCTCATGATTGTCTTAAGACTAACAGAAAAAAAAAAACAAGTCTTGAGTTGTTGAAAAATGGTTGAAAGTAAAAAAATTTTGTGTTTCATAAAAGTAAAACTAGTAAGTAATCACTTGTATGTTAATGACTACAGGTATAAGAATCAAAAACAAATAATATAGTCCATTTTTATCTATTGATAATTTTTTGAGATATTTTTCAGAAGTATGTTACTTTGCTGACAAATGGCAACTGAAATTTGTTTTTAGACTTTGTGGATTAAAGTTTTGATTGTCAAATATTTTATTTTTAAATCATCAGATGTATTTTATTTGTTATAACCGGTTCATTTTTTGTCCTTAACACATTATTTATATTAAATAGAAAGAATCTTTTCCTAACCTAACCTTCTGCCTGGTTTTAGTGTTTTTATATTCTGTTAAATTTCAGTTTTATGATGACATTTGAGAATTATTGACTTATATGATTGCTTCTAATTTTATCTATTCAGGCTTAAAGGACCTTGTTGAGCATGTACAGGTTGCAGTGGTTAAGGTTATTGGAAAGTAAGTAAAAAAGGATTCCATTTTATTTTGGAATTCTGTAATTGTACCTAATCTCTGCCTTCTAAATCATAACAAGAATCTCTAGAAATAATCTTTTTAATAATAATTATTATTATTATTTAAAAATTGATTTGTTGTATTTTTATGTAGAAAATATAAAGAAAAGTCTTGTAAAGAAAATGTGTTATTGAACTGTAGCTAAACTAGAAAGTAAAATGTTTTATAAATTTTTAAGATCTCTGCATATTTATAAAAAGCAGGCCAAAAATTGGTGATTAAAATGAGTAAAATGGAAAAGTTTGGTATTTCAAAAAGAGTAAAGAGAATATTATTTTTTAAGTTAATCTTTTGGTAAATTTATTAAAATTTCAAACAGAAATCAACATGTAACTTGAAAGAAATTTATAGAAAGTGTTTAGAGACAATAATGTCATTACTTTAATTTAGCTTTTAAGTCTTGTTCATATGAGAATTGCTTTTTTTTTTAAATGTTTGTTTATTTTTGATTAGGTGTGACTTTGATTTCAATTAAATTAAATTTATTTAAAAATAGTTAATAATTATTTCCCTTGAATACTCACTGTCTGGTTGGTTACAAATATTTTAATAAAACAATTGAATTATGATTTAGTGATTGAGTCACGATGGTGTTTGCCTGAGTGCCTCAATTATTTTTGATTATTTTTATTTTCACAATGTGACAGGTGTAAAAAAAATCTTTGTTTTCAGATGTTTTTTTGTTTTTTTTTTGCATATTTCTTTTAGGATCTCTTTGAAAGAAAAACTTAGTTCTGCAAAAGTTCTCAGCATCATCCACCAAATCAGAATGGCTGTAGAATGTGATCCAGATGCTGGTGCAACTGGAAGAAGTTGCCAAAAACTTTGTACATTCATTCTCCCCCCAGAAGAAAAACCAGACATAGTCAGTATTATTGCTTTTCTGATTAGCATTAACTTTGTTCATATAAGCATATTTGATGACCATGTGTATCATTCAGTAAATCTTTATTGGCATTTGGTCATATGTATTTTCTTATCTTTTTCTTTTATGAATGCGGGATGTAAGTAATCTCTTTCTCATGTAAATACCTGTTTCTTTATGAGTGTTGGATGTAAGTACAGTCATGCAAAAGAGTTGAGGACTTCAAATATCTTGGATCTCACATAATAGATTCCCAAATACACTTCAACATCCGCAAAACTCTTGCATGGAGTGTGTAACAAACTTCGCAACAGTTGGCACTCAAAATTCCATCTTCTTTAAAAGTCCAGATATTTTGAACACTGATTGAACCAGTCCTACTGTATGGATCAGAAACTTGGCCATTATCTGTTCATCTTGAAAGATGACTGAATGGAACATATACAAATTTGCTTAGAAAAATCCAGAACATCAGTTGGAGATTCCTTGCAACACTAAACACAATTTATGAAGAATTGAGACCAATCTCTCTTATCCTCAAACAAAAGTTCTTGTAGTGTGCTGGCCACTGCCACTGAGTGGATGGAGAGGTCGTCTCATTCTTACTTCTATGGCATCCTTCTGGAGGTGTCTTCTCATTAAAGTTGACTTTCTCAGATACCATGGCTCGGGTTGGACATTGAGGATCTGGGGACGGCAATGTAGGACTGAGCAGTGTGGAAACGGATTGTTAATGGAGTTCTGACCAACCACAGAGAGGTCAAAAGATGATGATGATGAATATTTCTCATATAAATACCTGTTTCTTTTATGCATGTGAGATGTAAGTAATATATTTCTCATATAAATATCTGTTTCTTTTATGAATGCAGGATGTAAGTAATAATTCATATGAAGATAAACTGCTGGACAAAATGATCTCTGAGACAAGAGATGTTCTTGACAGGTGCGTCTAAATGATTTTCTTTGACAGATTATAACAACTCTAAGATTATAGATTTACCATACTTTTAAAGGCATACTTTTTTTACAGTTAAATACTTTAAAGGCATAGTTTTTACAGTATATAAACTTCAAGAAAGTTTTATTAACTCACACAAATCTGTGATTACATGAGTTATGAAAACATTTCTTACTTTCTGAATTTATCTAGTTTTACATATCAATAATTTGTTGAAAGTAAATTCTAAATGGCTTGATAGAATTATTCTTTAATTGCAGTAGAATTTCTTTAGACATAAGTTGTTTTCAATTTTCTTATTTTTCCTCATTCTAGAAATAAAGTTATGAAGTGGGGTACTGAAAAGTTCTCAACCTGACCAAGAAAGGGTTCCATCATAAATTAAGGTGTTTGATCATTTTTTTTTTTTCAGATTTTGGCAAGTGATTTGGGCTGAGAACTTTTTTGCACCATCTCCTAGATTTCTGTATTTTTTATTGAAAAAGAAAAACTGAAGTGGCATTTTTTTCCAATAATGTAATGAAGAATACTTAAAAAAAAAAAAAATGATGTTTTTATTATGTTGCTCTATTATTTATATTCTAGTGATGATTTCCATACTGTCTTCTGTTCTTGCCTTGATCTTGGCTTCCGACATTTGATGGATAGACTTGCAGAAAACTTTACTTCAACTCAAACATTCCGACCTGACAGAGCAAACTTAAGGTAAGATTTGTTTCAAAGAGACAATTCTCTTTCCCTATAGTGTAATCAAATGAAAGCTGAAAAGTTCTTGGTCTGAAAAGATTCCAAAAGAAATGCTTTGGTCTGATTTGAGGAAGTGGGTCAATCTGAGACATTTTCAGCATCCCATTGTATTATATTCTTTTAATGAAATGCTTACTAATTATACCTTTTTTTTAAAAAAAAAACAAAAAACAAAGATGTAGATAAAGATTTTAGTTTACTCTTAAAACATTTGGTACTAATAATAAATGCTATAGTATTTAATTTAAAGAGAAACATCACTGTCAAATCATTGCATTATAAATGATGTAACCAATGCTTGCAGTCAGGTCATACTAGTTAGGTGAGTTTCAATGCTTGCAGTCATGCTACTACTTAAGTGAGTTTTAGAATTCATGTGAAATATTTTTGTTTTTACTTAAGAGTCTTGTAGTTAAATGAAACAAATGCTTCCTCAACTCGCTACTCATTCTATTGGGATGAAAGCAAGTCTTTTTGATTTAATTTCTGTTTGCCTGGTTATTTAATATAATGTGTTGCTTATTTACTCAGCACCTAAGCTTATAAACAGTTGAAATACTTTTCTTTTTTATCAGAAATTATTCATTTAATGAAAAATTTTATATCTATTTAGAAAATTTTATATAAAACATCACAATCAGGAATTATTTTCTGATGGGCTGATTCTTTTTCAGGTTCATTTATTTTTATTAAATTTAAAAAAAATAATAACAATTTTTAGCATTACTGATTTTATTAGAAATAATTTCTTCGATTAAAACTTTTTCAAAAATTTACTAAACTAATAATCTTTCTATAGATAAAAAGTAATTTCTGAGTAAATTAGTACTTTTGTTATTTTATGACTACTTTTACATCACCTTATTATTGTTGCTTTTTGTCAGTGTAAGAAATAAAGATATATCTTTGCCATTTTGATGTCCTGATAGCAAACTATAATCTGTAATTCATTTGTTAATCTATCTTTGATTATCTATATCATTGTTTTATACTACCTAGTAATACACTGTGTCAGGTTTTATTAAACAAGTCAATATTTTCATTATAAAATTAGTACTAACCAATAATTATGTAAAATGTTCGGGCTATACTTATATCTATAGAATAAATATACCATGTAAATGTCAGCATATACACTAGAATTCAACTCCACAGATTCAATCTGTTTTGTAATAAAATAAGCTATTTCTCACCTTACCAAAAATGGTTTCAAAGACATAAAATTATTAGAATGGCTCTCAGCCACTCTAGATATTAACCCAATAGAAAACTTGTAGTTCATCAAAATTAAAAGAGAATAGGAAAACAGTATACAAGAATGAAAATTGCTGTAAATTAAAATCAAAACATTAGAAAATTTAACAAAATCAATGGTTGAAAGACTGATAAAGGTTCTAGAATATCATGGAAACTATTTTAATGTATGAAATAATCATTTTTCCAGGTGTCTAGATTAGTGTATCAATCAGATATATGTTTCTATAACTTGTATCTTTTGTAATTATTTTTAAATAAAAACTTGTTGCATTTTGTATGTATAATAAAACTTGGCAGTCCTAAGACAAGTTATTATCAATATGTTTAATAAATAAATTTAAAAATATTATAAGATCATATAAATAATTAAAATTATTATAATACTCAGGATATATTTATATAATATATCCTGAAAATCTTGTCAATTTTAATTGGTTAATATTTTTATTATGAAAACATTGAATTGCATAATAAAATCTAACATTGTATAGTATAATAAAAACAATAATATATAATGAAATAAACAAAGCAACAACTTTAGATGTTGTGTGGGATGTTAGTTCAAGTCAAACTAGAAACGGCTTCTTTATTTTCTATTTTGTACTGTTTGCTATAGAGGTTGAAACATGTTGATTCTGAATGTTGCAATAAAAGCAACAATTTGATAGTGAAATTAGTAATTTTAATGAACTGCATTAAATGACAGTAACAAATATTGAATTAATGTTTGGAGAATTTTGGGATATCACAAAGTTTTACTGGTATAGAAATGATTGCTGTGAGAATAGCATTTTGTATTAATTTGAGATTATTTTTTAATTTAGGAACATTTAGATATAGATATATAAAAAAAATAAATAAAAATAAAAGCTTGCTGGCTTATCTTTGGGTTTTGTGCATATGAAAATGCCATTTTGCTTATTTAAATCTTTCTGCATTGTGTAAAAGGGAAACCATTTTCTCTTCATGTAATTCTTTTGTTTAGTGAACCTGAAGTAGCTATGGCCAAATTCATTCCCATTATCAACAAGCTGATATTTCGTCTCTGTTCAGAACCACCCAATGCTTTCTTTCAGGTAAGAGAATTTTTTTCATTCCACGCATAAATCAACAGCCATTAAGAAACACTTAGATCAACTTGTGTATTGTTTCAACTTTTTATTCATTCCTTTAATAGACGTTTTAAAGAACTGATTTATAATTAGAATCAGTGCTATTTTTCTTTTATTGGTTGATAAATTGAATCCCAATTTGTGATTCTACAAAACTTTTATTTTTGTGGTTATCTACCAAAATTTAATTACCTTGTACTGGATTTCTGTAATTAATGAAATGGTAGAATTGGCATATTTTTATCAAAATTTTATTGTTCTTTGTAAATGTTTTAATATCATTTCCTTTGACAATCAATTGAATTGTCCTCATTACAATATTTGATCAAATAATATTGCAAAAAAGAAGGAATGATGCTTTATTTTCTTCTTTGTTACATAAAATACCGTTTTGCCCAGCATGCTGGATTTGAACTTAGAAGCTTTTCTTTTCTCTTGCCTTATTCTATTTTAATGGACTCTTCACCTTTTTAAACAATCACATTTAACTACATTACTCGTGTTTATCGATGTTCAAAAGAAATGTATTTATTACTTTAAAAATGATTCTTATTAGCACCAAGTGTCATTCGATGTAATGCTGATGAATAAAGTAAACATCTTGTTATTTACTTGTAAGTTTTGCATAATTCATTTAACCTTCAAAGATGAAACTTAGGTACTAACTTGCTGTATTGGTTAATTTCATTTTTAAATACTTTCTCTGTCCACTAGATTACTTGAGATTATTTACTAGGTTTAATTTTTGCACAATGTCACAAATATAGATCACTCGGTGAAGATCAAACTCACAGTTGTCATGATCGACAAGACTATCCAGCAGATTATTACACCATGACGCCCCATATTTTTAAACTTTTATCATCAATCAAGAATCCTTTTCAGCGTGAGTTTAAGGGAAGTAACTCTCAATATAATTATTTCCCATGGACGAATTAATTTTATATATCAGATACTTTTATCAAGAATGAAGTCGAGCATACAGATTAAAAAAAATAAAATACTAACTTATCTGAGTTGATATATTGATTATTATTTATTGTGGGTTATATGGTCGCATGGCCGGTTTCACTTTCCGCTCATAAGATCCTGGTTCGAATCGTAGTCGATCTGTCTGGAAGGTGACATTTTGATGTTATTAGGCTGAAAATGCCTAAAAGCCACAATACAGGTTGACCCAAACCATGTGAGTGAAATTGGGTAGACGGAACTATTTGGGAGCCATCAATGGTTGTGATAGCACAAAATCACTAGACTTCGTGACCGATGGTTTGAGTGTACTGGCCTTGTTCAAACTGTTGATCATGCCAGATGATTCCCAGAAACAGCTCAGCATATTTGTGTTGAACAAACACAAATATGCACAGGGATTGACAGGCTTACTTGGATATTATTATTATTATTGTTGTTGGTTATTATTATTAAAACAGTGACTTAGTAAGAAAAGAAATGTGAATTGGATGTTTTAATATTTTAAGAAATATGAAAGAATAAAATCAAAAGATTGAATTTTTTTTTGTATGTTAACGCTGCCTATGATTACTGTAATTAATAAAAATTGAATTGATTTCTGCTAACACTTGAAAATTTTTATATATTTTTTATCTGCATCTTTTAAAAGAAATAAAGAAAAGAAATAAAAAATAATTATTTACTTTAGAAGCTTTAAAATCAACTCTGATTCACCAACTGACATGGCATCACTTATTGGAGTTATTGCTCAAGATACTTTCAATAGAATATACTGATAATTTAAAATGAAAAAATGTGAAATAATTTCAACATATTTAGAGATCTGAATTTCAGTTAATTTTTCCTTAATAACGGATTCTTCTAGATTAAAATGTTTTTTTTTTTTTTTTATTCTGTAGTTTGTTATTTCAAAATTTTATTCATTTCGATTTTAGCTTCCTTTCCATGAATATTGACAAGAAAAAAATATTTAAGTAATTTTCGTTTACATGTAACTTTTTTTTCATTTGTGATCAGTTTTTGGTTATAAAACCTGCAAGTAGATTTTTTTTATTTTATATTGTAAGTTTATCATTTTAGTGATGTTCATCCACTCAGCCTATTTTTTAATTCTATGTTTATGGAGATGTCTATAGTGTTGAAAAATGATAACAAATTTTATTTAATCCTTTCATTAATGTATTCAGATTATGATAAATATGTACATGTTTGAAAATTGTAATTGATTTTTCAGGAATTACTTTTGATGGAACCGATGAAGGATCTGGCTGCTAATGTCTACGAGGCATTTAGTCAAGAGACAGAACCATCTCCACAAATGCAAACTGGTTTCTTTTTATCAAATCTTTTCAGCAAGTCTTCGTCCTGCCAGGGAATTAGTTAGAGGAAAGCTTTGTAAACTAAAAAAAATTAATCAGACTAATTCCAAATTTCAAAACCTAATTTTCTCATTTTGTTTGGTTTGGGTGATCTGTTCTCCTTTGTAAATTTTTCTTGATCAAAATGAAGAACAAATAATTCGAACCAGTTTCTGTTGGTCTTTGAAAGCTTTTCATATTATGATTCTCTATAATTTTCAGTTACAGACAAATCAAATCTCAAAATTTCTTTTCTTTTTCAAATAAAAACAATCAAATACAAGGATTATCTTGTTGATCAATTTTAAAAATATAAAACTATCAGTTACAAGGATTATGTTGTTGGTCAATTTTAAAAATATAAAACTATCAGTTACAAGGATTATGTTGTTGGTCAATTTTAAAAATATAAAACTATCAGTTACAAGGATTATGTTGTTGGTCAATTTTAAAAATATAAAACTATCAGTTACAAGGATTATGTTGTTGATCAATTTTAAAAATATAAAACTATCAGTTACAAGGATTATGTTGTTGGTCAATTTTAAAAATATAAAACTATCAGTTACAAGGATTATGTTGTTGGTCAATTTTAAAAATATAAAACTATCAGTTACAAGGATTATGTTGTTGGTCAATTTTAAAAATATAAAACTATCAGTTACAAGGATTATGTTGTTGGTCAATTTTAAAAATATAAAACTATCAGTTACAAGGATTATCTTGTTGGTCAATTTTAAAAATATAAAACTATCAGTTACAAGGATTATCTTGTTGGTCAGTTTTGTTTTTGCAGTCAGGCACAACAAATAAAAGAAAAACAAAATACAAAGTAAGTTATTTAATCTGGTTCCCAAAATGAAAGCTGACGTTATGATTTTGCAATCATTTTCTCTTTTTATTTTGTCAAAATTGTATATAAGATTATTTTCTTGACTAAACACTAAATTTCTTTTAAACTATTTTCACGTTTTGTCCAGTTGAAGTAGAATCTGAAAAAATAGCATTATCAAGCTACAAAAATAAATGGCTGTGAAGAGATTGCTAAGACAAGAACTAAAAATATAAGATATGAAAGAAGCATTGCTATTAGGTTTTAGGTAAAATTGTAAAATGAATACTTTTATTTTTTTATGTCCACCTTATTTTATAGAAGTTAGAAATGCTGAAAAATTAGCTTTTATTTAATTTTGACTACATTTTATGTAATAAGAGGAAATTTATTTCAATAATTCTTATATAGTTTTTATGTGTACAGGTTGAATACTCATTTTATGTTATGAATCATGTTTAACTTTGGCAAGCTTCAAGTACATGCTTACAGTAAATTCAAAGTGAAGACTTGATAAACTTGCTCAATAAATGACAGTAAGTTTAGAGAATTAGTGTAATTATTTGAATATTCAAATATATCTTTGATTTTTTTATGTTATTTTTTAATAAAATAAAAGTAAATTTCTCACTGTAAATTTCCTTTAGAATAATTAGAAAAATTATTTTTGTAAGAGCATAACAACAAATCACTAAAAGTGGAAATAAAAAAGTTTTTAGAGACAGAAAGAAAGCAATATTAATATGAAATTTTGGTTGAGTTTTTATTTCATTATATACATTTTCCATGTGCATCTTGGTAGTTGAACCCTCTGGTTTTCTTTATGGGTCTATCATATTCATTAACCTTGTTGGAATTTAAAACAAAACCCTTTATTCAGTCCATAACGGTAGATTCTTTTCATTCCCTATATGTAGCAATTATCATTTTCTTAATTCTTTCTAATCTATCCACCTTTGTGTCGTTTGTCATTTTTTTTGTTTTGTTTCCAACTGAAGCCTACGAGAATAGAAAGAATTTTACTGACGTGAGTTATCTCCCCTATCTAAAGCCGAATGAGAATAAAGGGTTCAGTTTAAAATTGCAAGACAATTACCAAATATGAAGACTAACATGCAAAGGAAGCTGGAAGGTGCAATGGCAGGAATGTTGTGAGTGTAATGACCAAAATAAGGACAGAAATCGGAATTGAAAGGCATGAAAATATTGAAGATAATATAAAACTTATTCAATCTTAAAAAAAATATAATTCTGTCCTCAAGATACAAATTATATTGAACTGCAGTTGAAATTGTTTATGTATTTTGAACGAACAAATGGGAATTTGGTTTGTTTGATTTTATGCCCAATGTTGAGAATTTGATTTTGTTTACCTGTTTGCCTTACTCACCTGGCCAGCTGATTATTTCTGGCTACTATTTTTTTTCAGTTGTTAAAAATGCCCAAGTTAAACATTAGAAGTGTTCTCTTCATCTTAAAATCATGTCAAGTTGATTTTCTTCTGTTTCTTATGAAAACAAGACTTAAAAAACCAAACAAACAAATGCATTGTAAAGAATGAATAGAACTTCCAGCATAGAGAAAGAAAAAATAAAGAATTGCAAATAAAATTTCTTTATAAATAAAAGGTTTCACTTGAATTATTTCTCTGTGTTGCATTTATGATAAGAAATATAATTTCTAATAAAATTGTTTGGCCACAAGATCTCTCTTATTCCAATTTATTTTTTTTTTAAATAGCAGACATTGTAATACTCAGTCCAATGTTCTTATCAGGGAACGATGCCTGCAGATACTTAGTAAATATGATTTCTTATTTATAGGAACTTTTGATTCAATAATTATTTCTTCCATGTAGATATTCTACCAATCCTTTGTTTTAGTTTTCTGATAGGAAGAATCACTTGTAGAATTGAACTATGAAATAAAATATTTTACATTTTTCTCAGCTTTTTCAAATTGAAATAAAGATTTTAATTCCATCTTTCATAAAAGGCAATGATTCTTTTGTAAGGTAAAATTCATTACCATCAGTTTTACTGTTTGCAGTTTTTGCATCTAAGATTGTAGCAAAGGACGATATAAAAAAAGAAATATTGTGGTTAGCTTTATTAACTTTGTTGCTTTATATTTGATTATTATCTTGCAAGGCTAATGTGATAAGCAAAATATAAGTGGGTCGTCAAACTTTGTTTTTTATTGAATTCATTCAATTGCATTGTTGATCAAATTTAAAGCCTAAAACTGAAATTCCCTCAGCTTCCTCAGCAAGATTCTAGTTACAGTTTCCTGCTTATTCTTGATTTGCCTTTTCTGTGAATTTGCTGGTTCTACCTTTGCTCATAGTAGCAGTATGAATTGAAAAGTGAAATGTTTTTGCTTACAAAGAGTTTGTCTGGTGGGTGATTATGGAATTGAGTGAACAGCTGTAATCAAGTTCAGACTATTTGTTTAGGGTTCTATTGATTGTTCTGCATTTTGTTAGTCATATGATTTAAAGTAAACAAGAAAATGGTTAAAAGTTTAAAATATTTCAGACTAGCTTAGAAGATATTTACAAAATTTAGTCTGGTCTCTCTCTATGCCCACTGAAGACTAAATTTGCTATTAAGTGTGTGCAGAAGTTTGACTTGTTTTTTTTTTTTTTTTTTTGTGTATTCTTTTTTTCTTTTTTTGTTGTTTTAATCATTTCACCCCAAGCAAGGCAATAATGCCACTAAGACATGAGGGGGGTTACTGGAGGTGAAAGAAAATGAGAAATTTTTAGGAGAAGGAACCAGAAACCCAACTCTAAACAGGAAAGAAAAGATAAACCTCTACTCCTGTTCAAAAGACAGGGAAGGAGTGTGAACTGGGTGAAAAGCTAACCCATCAAACTACTTTAAAAAAAAAAAGATGGTACTGAAAAGTTTTGCACACATTGAATACTTTATTAGAACTCTGGCTGAATTGATATACATTTCTCTCATTACCTTGTGTTAGCCAGATTTGAATTATAAACAACAAACACCATTTTTGTATATATGGACATTCAAATGATGAACATTCTTATGCAAGTCAATATCAACCAATCAATATTTGTAACACTTTCAAGATATATTTAGATGAATCAGCTTATTATATCAATTCTAATTAAAATATATTGATAATAACTAGTTTTGTAGAGTATCAAGTTTTATCATACAAAGTGTAACAAATTTTTATTTATAAATAAATTCAAAGGCCATAGAATCATTTGGTTAACATAATGTCTCATATACATGAATAAATTATTTTACATTAATATTCACTCCTTAACATTCTCTCACTTCACTCTTTTATTCATTGATTTTGTTAATTTTTTTTTTTATTTTCATATTAATTGCAGCAATTTTTATTAGTTTTTAGAAATGTTCATTGTTTGAATATTGTTTTCTATTATCAAATACAACTCTTTTAATAGTGGACTTTAAGTTTTCTTTTGAATTAATATCTGGAGAGTCTGGGAGTCATATTAATTTGGTATCTTTGAAATGTTTTTTGTTAAGGCGAGAAATAATCCCCTTTGCTGAAATATGAAGAAGCAATGTCTTGCATGAATCATTTACTTAAAACGTTTTTGGCTGTAACCTGGACACTCAAAAAATTGTATAATTTTCTGCACTTATCTTATCATTATAATCAAATTTGAAACTGCCTATAATTTTGATACTAATAATACATTACTTCACCTCTCCCCTTCTTGCTGTCTTCAAATTTGTCTTGGTTGACTATTTCCATGAAGGAGCAAAACTCTCACCTAGTCATCTAATCCATCCAATGCAGCTAAATTCATCACTAAAAATTACTGTTAAGAAATCAGTTTTTCTGTATTTCTTTGCCTAACTTTTGCATTTCTCTTAAAAGTGGTAGTTTCATTCTTTTCATGTCTTCAGTCATTGTTCTTCATTTTTTTTTCTCTTCGTTTACATTCACAACATCTTGCCAATATTTTGAATTTCTTTTTTATCTGTTTTTATTTTTTTTATTTCTGTTCAACCTTTTGCAATTTCCAACATTGTGTTCTCATCACTCAATAAATTTACAATATCCTGTTTCCCTTTTGAGGTTATATGTTTGTTACATGGCAAATTTTTATGTTTCTGAAATTAAAACAGATATCAATTTATTAATATATTACATGATGATGATGATGATGAATGGCTCTTTAGTTGTTTCATTGAAATTCAATGAAGGGTTTTGACTGAACATTTAACAACTTTGTACAATGGAAGTTCATTTTTCTCCTGTATTGCTAAAAACCTACAAAACACTAGAATAATCTGTGAATATGTTTCATGATTTTATTTTCAATCCATGATTTGTTCTTCCTTTACATTGTCTATTATGATAATGATGATGATTTCCTATCCACATTGCTGTTAATATCGTCCACTTCATTACATCTTGTGTCATTGTTTACTCAAATTCAAATGAGACTGTAAATATTGTTGGCAAAACCAAAATGATTATCCATCAAGTTCCGCAACACACCCATCCACTCACTCCTTACAAGGATATCGGGGATGTTGGGTGCATTTGTTTCTGTTCATTGTTATTTGTATGAATGGCCTCATTGTTGTGTAATTAAATGCATCTTGTTTTCTTTGCTTACATTTTGTGCAACCGTAGGCGTGGAAAAACCGCCAAAAGATCATGGCTTGAAAATCTCAAATAATGGTAGTGACTATGGTCGTCAGCACCTATGACGCCTGGAAATAGACTGTGGCCTCCATTTATTTACAAGTATAATCGGTCGACTCGTTTCCAAATATCATGTGATGAGAACAGTTTGGGAGCAGCCATGTTTCAGCACTCTGCCTGCTGCTGACCATAATTACAACCAGTATACTTGAACCTCACCATATAACTGCAACCCAGCTTCAAATTTGTTGGAGAAAAAAATATCCAATCCATTACTCACGATGTACCTAACAGATAGACATCACCAATATGCCTGTGAGGTGGACATTGAAGTGTTTACTCTGTACCAAAATGATGGTCATGAATAGGTATAGAGATGTAGGTATTGCAGTTAATATGATCCTAAACCATTGAGCTTGGGATGGCAGCATAACATTGGAGAAGCAACAGGAAAATGAACCTAGATATTGTTGAAACCATTACTAAACGATATAACCTGTGGTAAATTAATGTGACCTTTATCATGGATGACAATGCAAAACCTCATCATGCTCTCATCGTTACCACACATCTCCAGGAGGCTGGTGTCTCATGTATGGGGTGGACAGCCATGACACTAGCTCTCAACCCAATAGAAACAATTTGGGGTGGGGTGCAGTTAAAGTGATGTGTGTTTATACTTGTGGTCCCCAGCAATAGGACCTATATGATTTGCATGTTGCTTTGGTTGAGCAATGGAATACCCTACCACAAAACCATATTCTGTAACTAGTGAAGAGTCCAAGACAGAAATATCAGACAATGATCAATGCCAATGGTAGAAAAACCCATTTTTGATGTTGTTATCCTTTGAAAATTTGCCTTAAGTCATTAAAGCAGTATTGAGTTAAAAGCTTTATTGGTTAATCAAGCTAATAATATTTATAATTTAATTACAAAAAGAACACTCATATTACATTATGTAATTTAGAAACAAATTAAAAATAAGCAACTGATCAATATATCCAATATCTTTAAGTTATTATGTGTAGTGTAAATAATATATATGTATAAAATAAAATGCTATGTTCCTTCATTCAGGAAGTAAGCAATCGTGACTTTTCTCAGAATCCTGTTCTTTATTATCAGTAAATTGTCATGACTTCTTGGAAAAGATGATAGAATGTTTTCTTATTTGCTTTCTTCATAGTTTAAAAGTTAGAGTTTTTGTTTTCTTAGACTGGTTGTCAGTCAAGGCTATAGATCCCCGTCTACCATGCTGTTTAATTCATAGTTGATGGTAGACAGAGACAGGATTCATACCTTTCTCAAGGGTATTTAGTGCGAAGGAGAATGCAAGCAACTATGTTGGTATTTGAACTCGGCTTGCTGATTTTACTTTCTGCACCGATATGCATCACTTGCTTTAATAACACGTTTGACATTCAATAAGCCATAGCATGTTTAACACTCTTTACGTCATTTGAAGAGTTCATGACATAGAGATGTGCAAATTTCATAACATTAATCTACTGGACTCTTCTGGTAAAGTAGTAAAAGGAAATGTTCTGTTATGTTTAAGTAGATGAATAAAACTGTGTTATAAAACTGTCTTTGTGAATTCATAATACTGCAGTAACAACCTTTCCATTTATCTCTGGAAAGTCTTTCAGTCTGTGTTGTAGCACTCAGCTTTCTGCTTCAATATTAGAAATGTGTAATATAAAAACATTCTCCACTTGGTATTTGTAATATTTGTTTTCATTTAAGTTATTATCCTATTTATTAGAAGCAGTTGCTGCTTTGCCAAAATGTGTGCTTATTTTTCTTGCAGCTAATTCTCTTCCTTTTCTCATCATTGACTAAATTTACTAATTTACACAACATTTTCAGTAACAGAAGACAAACATGATTGGGTTTGGGTGGAATTTTGAAAGTGCATTTTAATAGCTTTAAATGATTATACTAAATTTCATATGTCAGTCTAGTCATATACTAATATACATAATTCAATTAAAATTCGTGAAAACTATCCCTCTTGCACATCGTCTTCTCTTGCCTTGAGTCTAGGAGAAGCAAACTCAATTCAAAACCAGCTGAAGTGAGATAAGTTCCGTCTGGTTATCCTACCCTAGATACACTACTGCTGCTTTGGCTGCAGTATATGTGGTGCCCTGATTACGGGATTCGTGACATGGCAAGGGTTTTACTTCATTATGGGCACTGAAGAGGGAAAGTTGTGCAGTTCAGTGCCACGATTATCATGACAAGATTGAAAGTGATAATATTTAAGGAATTTCTCATTATTTCCCCCAGTCATGAGAATATGTAAAATAATATTTTTCCAGTCTTTAGACTGAGGCTTGGCAGTAGATGGCACTTGCTAAAATGCACCAAATGCGTATGTGTGACTGGGCGAAACTGGTATGCATATTGTTTTACTGAAAAGGCATAATAGCGATTTGTTTTCTAAAGATTGGCCTTCTTGAATTCGGAAGACTCTAGGTTAACCCCCACACCATGGAAATAGGAAATAGCTGCGCTACATAGAAAAAATGCCAACACTGTTTTACAGATTTTAATTCGGGAAGGTTATAGTTTGAACTTCACTACGCACTCATTCTAGTTCTAAAAGAATTAGATCACAACACTTTAAATCTTTCTTCATAACGCAAGATGTTATCGCCTTGAGCAGCGTTTTCCTTACTCATTAGCAACGAGGAACATCATTTGATTGAGAATCAAAGAACTAAAATTCGATTCCAAGCTACCAGACTATTTATTATGCAATTTACTACTTTAATATTATCGTTTTTCTTTTTTTCTTTAATCGGTCGATTCTAATTTCGCGGCAAGAAATTATGAATGCGAACTATGTTGTGAATAAGATTGGAAGACACATCGAGTGCCGCAACATCTATTATATTTAGAGATTAAAAAATACCTGAAAAAAGTTGGAGAATTAACCAGCCGAAGTTAGTGTATGAAATATGTAAAAAAAATAAAGACAATAATCCAGTAATTATAATATCCTATTTGAAAACTTCAAACAACGGATCAATTCTTTTTAAACTGACTGCATCTTCTAAAAAACTGAAAAATCTTAAACGGAAACAGATTTTACAAATATTGATCATTATTGGAGAAAGTTTTTACCTTACTTCTCTCTTCTATTGAAACTGAGCATTGTAACAATGATTAGACGTGTCTCTTTAGATAAACGGAAATGATAGCTGAGAAAGAAATATATACATACATACACTGCTGACCAAAATCTTAAGGTAAAATGAAAATAAAGAAATATACCTTCTGCATTTGTTAGACCTAATCACTTATTTGAGTAGAATTTCGAAAAATGAAAATAAGAAAAAAAAACAACTTTTTTTTTAGTATTTAATAGGAAACATTTGAATACTGCGAAATTAGGTTAAATACTATTTGGTCAAAAGTTTAAGTCCATATTTAAACGAAGCTTTAATTGGTAATATAGTCATTTTATGCTCGAGCATTAGTGCAGTCAATATCTACCATTGTTCTCTCCTGCGTTACATTAGGTAAAAATATGACAAAGGCTAAAAAATTGACAGTTTGAACGTGACGGAAATGTCGAGCTGCAAGAGCAAGGTCTCTCTCAACGTGCCATCGCTAGTGAGATTGGATGTAGCAAAAATTCTATTGCAAATATTCGTTCCGTATCCTGAGGGGAAATTTCAAGTGGCTGGCATTGAGTAGAAGGATTCGGCGGGTTGTCTGGCAAGACACCAGCCGATTATCGAACCAGGTTCAGGAAGTTACAGACGCAAAATGCAGCTCAGTAACAAGAAGACAGCATCTCTGAGATCTCAGAGAGCATATCAGTGATTCAAAAGGCTCGCTTCAGCATTTTTCCTGCATATATGGCACATAAGAAAGACTTGTAAATGAGTATCCGGTCCTTATGCACTCTCACATGACTCTGACTTTTAAAATTTCCTTAGAATGTAAAAGGTGCTTTATGTAAGCCACATACAGACTCTTCTGATGTTTAACTTTTTACATCCTAACAAAATGGGATTCATTAAATCAATTGAACAGTGCCAAAATTTGGTAGAGTCTTTTCACTTGACCCTCTCGGTAATTCTAAACAGAAATTCTGATACTTCTACAAGACAAGCCTTCAAGCTATATAATGGTGCTTATAGCGTATGTATTTTTATGCGTTGGTAGCGATAAACTCGTCGATTTTAGATCGATTCTTGGTTATTTATCGCTAAAATGAGGCATCATAATTTGCTATTCCAATCTGAAGAATTGCTTTTTTTTAATCATGTCACCCCAAACAAAGCGACAGAGCCATTAACATGCAAAGTTTGCTGAGTGTGAAAGAATATAAGAAAAATATTAAGGAGCGAAAACAATAAAAACAGAATTTAAGAGGACAGAAGGTAACAATAGACATTGAATTATCTTTTTCTCTGTTACATGAGTTGCTATTTAGCGAATACCTAAGAGAATTGTGTATTCTTAGAGCGTTTTCCTTTCTGAATTTGAAGCCAGTGCTTGGCCTAAATTATCAACACATACCTCATGGGTATTTTTCTCGAAATATTATCGCAAATCTGTCTATATCTCTCTTCCCCCTGCTTTCTATCTACAGGGTGCGATGGATAAATTGTCGCGATTTTATTTTTACTTTCGCATATGCGCATTGTTTATTTTTTATTTTGTCGACAGCAGAGTATAGTAGTGTCAGTTGGGCACCGTCTGTGAGAAAAAGAGCACCATGACACAATTCACTCCGTCAGAAATTTGGAAACTGCATGCTGTACTGCTTGGCATTCGCGTCAGAAGCTCCAGTACGAACATTTCAGAGTGTTTGGTTGTCAAGTTGAGGATATTGCAGAGAATTTGGAAAGAGTTGGATGAGTGTAATGGTGATTACGAAGGTACGGCAGCTGGGAAAACTGACTCTGATCGTTCTGATAAGAAAAAACACTAAATTTGTTGGTGAAGGCCTCAGACTTAACACGGAGACCTACATTAAGTACCTTGAGGAGGTAGTGCTGACCTGGGTCAAGAGGGTGACTGCTGAAAGACCCTATATCTAGCAATAGGACTCTGCACCATGTTACACTAGCAGGAGAACCCAGTCAGGGCTGTTAGACAATTTCTGCGACTACATCATGTATGGGGCTCAGTTGAGCGAGAGACCAAAGCTCCTTGTAACACCAAAGATGAACTGAAAGCAAGGATTATGCTAGCATTTACCAACTTCACCGTCTAGAAGAATTGCAGGAGATTCCGAAATCGTCTGGAGGCCGTGGTTGAAGGCAATGGCGATTTTATTTAATAAATTTACTCTTTAGTATTTCAATATATTTTTGTGTCATTTTGGTAAATATATCTGTTAAAATGTTGAGATGTGTTATTTTCATTTTTGCCTGCTCTAGACGACAATTTATCCATCGAAACCATATATATATATATATATATATATATATATATATATATATATATATTACTAGTTTAAAAATATGGTTCCATCGCTACACAGGAATTACCATGTTTCAAAAACAGAAACTAAAACCTTAAATTATAGAATTAAATTAAAATCCTTAGTACTGTTTCAGTTTCAAGCAATTTTTGGAATAACTTATTTTGAAATTTACTGAGTTTATAAATTTCTTAATTTCTCTGAAGAACACTCCTAATACCAACAAGAGGAATTATTTCGTAATATTAATGCAGAAAACAGGAACTCATACGAAGGATGAGATGGAAAGCATACTTTTTCCTCCGCCACAATAACTTTGCAAGAAAACCTGAAGTTTACAGTTTAAACAGTGAGAAAGCAGCACCGTTCATTCAAAGTTTATCTGAATTTGAAAATAATTTATTGGAAATAATAAATAACATCACTTTCCAAGAAAAGAAATGCTATTTCCAAAAACGCCTGAACAAAATAGTGAAAGATATTAACACATCTGATAAAATTTTAATGAAATCGGACGAAATAGGAAGTGTTTATAAAATAACAGCAACGGACTACAAGAATGTAATTAATAAGGATTTAAATAAGAACTATAAAAAGCAAATAATAATTACGTCAATGTGGTGGAAAACATTAACATTAGCAGTAAAAAAAAATCACAGATAAACTAAAGATTAGTGATAGAGTAGGTAAACTTACCGAAAAAAAGTGCTACATAATCATAAAGGATCACAAAGCTAATCTAACTACAAGAACTGATATCGGCATAATTAGTAAGAAAATCCTGGAAAGGGTCAACCAACAAATTAAGGATTACCCAGGTTTGAAACTTTGGTTTAATACCAAAGAAATAACTAATTGGTTTACTAATATCACAGAGAAAACAATTGTACACTAATGCAGTTTGATATTGAGAATTACTACCAATCGATATCAAAGGAACTTTTTACGAATGCTATGGATTTTGCTACCCAATATTCGGCTATAACAGAAGAACATTATTATAAATGCGAAAAAATCGGTACTCATACATAAGAGTGAGCAATGGATTAAAAACTCTAATGACCACTTCGATATCACAATGGGATCTTTGGACTCGGCAGGGTTTTCTGACTTTATAGGTCTTTTTATATTATACAATTTTAGAGCATATTTCGAAATTAGTATAACTGACATTGGATTGAACAGAGACGATGGACTTATGGTTATAAAGAATTCTACAAACTTTAAAAATGATAAAATTAAAAAAAACAAAACTATTATACAGGGAAATTAAATGCCTGAACTTGAAAATCACTGTAAGTACTAAACTGCAAATGTTATAATTTCTTAATAATCAAAAGGATTCTAAGATAAAAGTACAAATTAATAAAAGTGCTCAATGTATAACAAAACGATTTGAGATTTTATAAAACGAATTGTTTCGCAACTTACCCGGGAGCACAATTTCACCTATGGATTTTCAGGCTTGTAAGTGCCAGAAAGTTGGCAAATACGTATAAAGTTGATGTCGTTAAGTCGGCTAAATTACAAAACACTTCGTTTTAGGTTTTTGTTTTAGTTTGATCACTTCTTTACAGCGTTCATTTCTGCTATTATTTTTTCTCAAAAAAACAAAAAAAATAAAATAAAATGCACCAATGATGAGTGCATACGAAAAAGAAAAATCGTGAAGTATAAGCAGTCGATTGCTGATACCCACTGACGAGTAGATGGACGTGTCCGACTACGAAACTCTGGAGTCGGTATGCTGAAAGTAACATCAATCAGCCTTTTACTTGTACTAATTCTTTCTCTCTCTCACTCTCTCTCTCTCTATCTGTGTATATATTAGGTTGATGCAAAAATAATGACGTAATAATGTCGTTTTTGACGTATTTTTTAACGTCAAAAAACGACATTATTACTTCATTATTTTTGCACCAACCTAATATATTTTCGGTTTTGGACAGTTGTCTAATTTATAAATACTAATGAAATTATAAGTGCATAGATCCATTTCACTGTTTCCGTGATCAGTATTAAATTTAGCCGACGATCAATGAGAAACCTAACAATTAATAAGAACTAAGTCAATTCTAAACGCGATGTGAGGATTCAAGCGACTGTCAAGATGACATTCACGTGTCTATGTAAACGATAAAGCGTAAGAATAATTGCCCTAGTAATCAATTATGGTCAGAATCAAAGATGCAGAATGAAGAGATGGTATTTTGCAATTGATTGCTTTTAGCACCCATCTGATAATTCTGGAATGTGGAAGTTATACAAAATGACTAAAGACATGCATTGTGTTGTGGGAATTTGTCACCAATAAGTTTTATGAATGACCTTTCAACTAAACTTACATTCTGATGAATGGACAGTAGGATCAACAGCAAAAACAAAGTCAAACAATTGTAAAGTTTAGGGAAAATTCGTAAACTTAACGTCGATGAAAATGTTTCGACCCCGATATTCTCCTCACAATGTCATTTCATACAGATGGCCTTAGAAAACTTATGTACAATTTTAAAAAAAACAAACAACAGAAATGTATCGTGAAGAGAAAGTTTAAATACTTATGTTAATTTTTTCAAGTCAGTATCTTCTCTTGAAATCGAAGCAGAGAACGTGGCGTTCAAAATGATGGTTCAATCATCAAAAATATAATGTAAATGACGCTCATTTGAACATTCGCTTTTTGAGTTTTTATTTTTCAACTTTAAAATTCCTATGGATCTTTATCATTTCTGACTTTCCTCTATTATTTGTCGAATGTTATGGAATTTTTATTTCACCCACAGGAAGCATATATTGTTCGAATATCTAATTTTTCTGCCGTACCCTGTGTCCTTCCGAGTGATAATGGAACTGTCATTTTATGTGTCTGCACCGAAAAAAATTTAATCACTGAACTAGTGTGTATCTGTATTGTCGAACTTAGGAATTGAACTCGTGGGTATCCAGATTAATTTACTACTTTGATTCTCAAGTAATGCCAAAAATATGTTCCAAATTTCAATTAAAATGAATGTACAGGAATTGCGTCCGACTAACGGTTAACAGCCCAGGAAACACAATCGGTGAGTCGAGTTCAACTTCCAGCTGAGGCGATCTGTGCTCAATGTCCTTAATCATTCTATTGTTCCCAGACCATTCTCTGGCCTTTGTTAACAAACATTTTAAGAAAAGGACACTCTGAATTCGAAACCTTATAGAAGGCAGCGCAAAACCAGTTTTCTGTTATTCTCAAGAACAATCAAATTTAAGGATTTTTTTTATTTGGTAAAAAAAAAAAAAAAATCCTAAGAAAAAAATATATAGTTCAAACAAATGTTTGCGGTAACATTTAATTTATAAGGCCAAGGGCACACAACAAAGACGACACGAGCCGAGTTTAAAAAAGGCAGACGGTAAATTTATTAACCCCCCCTCCAAAAAAATGAAAGGATTCCACAAATTAAGTGCTTTTTGTGCCAAATGATGGCTAATAACATGTATGTACAAATAATCACTGCAAATAAAATCTGCCTCTTTTACAATAAAAACTACTATTCTGCATAAAGTCCCCAGAAAAGGTAAACAACATAAAAATAGATGAAGAAAGGGGGAAAAGTACTTTTCTGAATAATTTTCAAAGTATAGGTACAATGTTCGAAGCTTGTGGTAAAGGCAAAAAATGAGAACAATCCCACCATTCGAAGAATTGGAAGATGTTCCTTTCAAATTTTCGTCTGGTGGTCGTCAAATTTCTTTTGTGCTGTTTGTTTCTTGACCACGCCAACCTGGGTTCCTGCAGCAGTTATTCGTCGACTCCTCGAGTTCAATTCTGTTTTTTGCTTTTATTCATCAAGATAGGCTCCAGATTTGCTTCTCGGAATTTGGTGGGAAACCTTTTGATTAGTTCCGAGTGAAAATCAAACACAGTTATTTACCCACAAATCAAAATGGTCCAAAAAATATTTTTGAAATTCAAAAGTTTAAGCAAGAGCCTAACACAGCGTCCGTTTTCTCTCAGAAGAGCAGACGATACGCGCTCAAGCAGCTTAAATTTTGTCTACGTCTATTCTGTGCCGCTACCTAATGTAAAGTTAGGTTATTTTCTATACGTTTTTGTATACATAGATGCCGTAAGCCTCTAGGCTCATTGTGGCACGACAGTCCGACAATGTTCATGCCTTTTCAGTTTGATTTTGAATTCACTGTTGTCCTCTTAGAGCGATTGCCATACCAAGGCTAAAGAGACTTGTCTGCCGTACTGTTTCACCTACAGCTAGGAAAAGAAAAGATATGCCTTCCCAAGCATTCAGTCAGTTAAGTTACACGTGATACTTGGGCGATCATGTATCTTTCGATAGGCATAAGATATTTCCAGGAGTAGGTTGCCATTTCTTTCTGCAGTAGACTGGTTGCCAACTAAGGCTAAAGAATTGAGTCTGTCCTGCTATTCAACCCATAGCAGGTGGGTGGTGGGGGGTTAGAAGCGATGGTTTCATACCTTTCCCAAGGTTGTATTTGTGCGTAAGTGAATATAACAAACTCCACTGGGATTCGAACTCACACCACAACCTTGGACATTAGTGGGAAGTAAACTCAGACGGCATCGGCTTGAATTTAAAGTCCGCTTGTCGGTTCCATTTTTGCCCCGATAAACATTGCGTCAAAATATTTTACAAAAAGTAAAATGCTCAGTTATTACAAACATTATAAATTGTCCCTGACCTTTGTTTCTAGAAGCTTACGGTCATATCACACTCAAACTCCAGTTCCTGTACGATCACTGAAGTTAAGCAATTACCGGGCGCTGTAAGCTTGGATGTGCGTGTGGTGTATTGGATAATGGTTCGGAATTGTAAATCCGAGTACCGAGATGCAATTTCGGTTCGGTTTTTTATATTCACTTACGCGCCAATACCCTTGGGAAAGGTATGAATCCACCTCTTCTTCCCTCAGCAATGGGTTAATTAGTAAAACTTGTATCACTAAATCATTATTATTTCTCCAAAAATGTTTACAAACTAAAAATATTTTCCGGCTTTAAATAACTTGCAAAGTGTTGATAAGCCGTAGAAAACGAATCAATCAAACAACCTTTTCTTCTAAGTTAAATAAAAAAGTGCAGTTTGGTCTGGTGTATAGATAACCCACTGTTCAGGCTACGATTATTATTATTAAATTTATGTTGTTGTTGTTTTTTAAGTCCAGATCTCGTCGCTTCTGTAACAATGTCGATCATCTCTGGCACAACATTCTCTGCTTACAAAAGCAGATTATGGGTTTCTCGCACGTGAAAAATATACGAATAAAGATAAAATAAAATAAATTATGAATAAAATGATATTTAAAAAAAAATAAAAGAATGAGTTAAGCAATTTTTTATAAACGGAAAAGAAACGGTAATTGCTTAACGTCGAACGAATTTTTTTTTTTTCCTTTTAGTTTTAATTTTAAGTAACGTCACTTTTGTTGAGGTCCGATTATCAAAAATTCCAATTTTAAAATTATCGTCTTATTCTGCTTATTGCATTCCATTCATAATAGAA
Organism: Acanthosepion lycidas; assembly: GCA_963932145.1. Taxonomy (NCBI): domain Eukaryota; kingdom Metazoa; phylum Mollusca; class Cephalopoda; order Sepiida; family Sepiidae; genus Acanthosepion; species Acanthosepion lycidas. The sequence goes on from OZ010586.1 coordinate 55,985,276, forward strand.
TCTATTTTTTGCTACTGTGTTTTAATATTTTTATAATCTCGAAGATAAACTGCAATTTCGACTATGAGTGTTTTTATCATATTCGGTTGGTACGACAATATCAACAAACTTATCGTGATGTAATCAAATTCTAGGCTTGGTTTTATTCTAAACTTTAAATCTTTTTTGTTCAGTATTTTCAAAGTTTTGTAAAGTTTTATGGAATTAAATGTCAAACTGTGAACTTCGAGAATCCTGGAAAGTATTAAAAAAATGTTTCATGAACACAAGTTGAATGTTGAAACAGGGACAATTCTGAAAAAAAACTTATTTAAAAAAATTATGTTTTTCAAAAAAACAGAAAACCTCTGTTAGCATATATGGCAAATGTGATCACATCAGAAGGATGCGTGTTCATATCACGTCGGGGAGATCACTAGTGTAGGAAATGTGTTAACATTAAAACTTTGCCAGTATAGATAGTAGGATTATTATTTCATAGGAAACTTTGGGAATAAAAATGAACTGACTCAAGGGTTAAAATAAAATATTTTTATTTACTTTCTTTAGAGTGAGGAGTCAGACCTTTGATATTCGGCGTAGGAAAAAGTTCGTTAAGAAGGCGGATATTGATAGCAGTTTGGAGAAATGTCCGTTTGTAGTCGTTTTGAAGTCAGACCAAGATAAGGGCAGTAGTAATGTAAGAAATTAGGTCACTGTGAATCTACTGTGTTTTTTCTCGGCCCTAAACCGGGCGAAAATATCTGCTTCTTCAAGCGTCATGTCCTTTTGTTTCATTCTTGTGACAGAGAGAGTCTGGGAACACTCCACTACACACACGTATATATATATTTTTTAGTGAAATTGGAGTAGATTTGGACTAGCGAAATTGATCAGAACATTTCGTTTACTGATGGGAAATCTGATCTAGGACAGGAGCTGTACCCATTGGAACTGGGTCATTAGCAGATAATGGAAATGGTCGAAATAATTTTTATTGATTTAAAACTTAGAATAGAGCTGAGTAAGTAAGGAGTACCTTTAGAATTCACATGATTTTGGTTGAAACAGCCAAAACCCCGTGTAATCACGTGCGAAGTAGTAGGGCCAAGGTTCAGTTGTAACCAGCCGGATTTTTCTATATAAACGCGTAGTTATGCTGAAGAAGAGGCAGACGGAAGAGAGAAACGGAAGAGGCAGACGGGAGAGAGAGACAAAAGAGAATTAGCCCGGGCAAGAGTTGGGCTAGAGACAGTAGAGAGTCGAGTTGGAGACTCAAGAACGAGAAAAAGTGACGTCAGAGATTGGAACGAAGCGTCAGCTAACATGTGCTGTTGATATAAGTACCGCTGCTTCTGCTACCACGAATATTACTACTACTGTTACTACTACTAAGGAGGAACGCCACTGTAAACTTTAAGCTGCGCACAGAAATCTTATTCCCCCATCGCAAGTGTCGTATATCATTCTGAGACGATTTAACAACAAGTTAATCATAACACACTCTCTCTCTCTGTCCAGAATCCAGTGTATGCATTTTTATGTCAATTACTTTTCTTTTCTGTAACCCGTTTCTTTTCTATACCATTCTATTCTGCTATATAAAAGACATTAACAATTCAATCATTGAATAGTTGTTTATCTGGCTTTCTGCAGATGTTAATTTTTTTTTTTTGCTGCATTCTAAATTTCTTAGCACAGACTCTCCAGCCGTGTCTACATCTTTAGTCGACCGTGAATGGATGAACATCACTTCTGCTTTCTGGATCAAACCAAACACAACAGGATTAAACCAGTGGACCGGTCGAATAACCTACGGATGCTCAGGGGGACTTACGACCACTCCCTTAAGTTCGGTTAGGACCGAGTAGACACCTCAACCCAGAGAGTAAGACGTAGGAGGTTGAGGGACCGGGGCGAAAGTTTAAGATCCTCTCCTGTCGCCCTTCTGGTCCCCTCAAGCACTGGCTCAGAGGTGTCGGTTTATATCCTTTTGAATAATCTTAGAGTTTTTGACGGGAACTTTGGTTTCGGCTAACATTAAAAAAAAGTTTCTTTGTTTCAATTTTTTGATTGGCTAAATTATTCTATTTTCCAGGGTTCCTTTCTTTTTCCTTTTTTTTTATAACGGAAATTATGCGGGGAGACTTCCTGATTGGTAACTTAAGTTTTTTTTGGCTGGGTTCAGTCTTTTCTTCTTCCTCTTTTTATTTGAGGGTGGCCTTCTTGTTCGTTGAAAGAAGTATAGAAAAAAAAGTTAAGAGAGAAAGAGAGAAAGAAAGAGATAAGAGTTTTAAAGGAAAGTACAAATGCCTTATTTTAATTTGAATTCTTTTTATTTTTGTTCATGTATTTGATTTTTTATTTGATTTTATTTTTATGGGGGACTCACTGAACATGCAAGTATTGAATCTAATTTCTTTGGTTTTCGATAACATTATGAAGAATCACAGTGGCAAATGTTAATCATAGTTGATTAAAAATTAATTATAAGCAATTAAAATATTTCATTCCATTTTCCTTTGTGAGTAATTCGTGATTTGGAGCTTTTAATTAATTTCATACGCATTAATTGATAAATTTCACTCCAGGGTTTTGAGCTTATCATAAAATCGACAAGTGTGGGTCATAGACTTGATTTATTGCAATGATTGGATTATTTCTTTGAAAATTCATATGTTGATTTGATAAAAAAGCGACGGAAGAATAAACACAGTTTGGATATAAGAGTTTTTATTTCTTACCTCTTGCATATGTTTGAAAATTAATATTTATTTAACTATAATTTCAAATTTATAAATTAGAAAGCACAAAACATTTCCATCTTAAAATTTATGTATTAGGTTGGTGCAAAAATAATATCGTTTTTTGACGTATTTTTTAACGTCAAAAAACGATATTATTTTTGTACCAACCTAATATAAAGCATTTCAAAGAAAATCGTCTTGTAAAAAGTCTTTTTGAGAAACAAATCAAACCCGATAGAAACTGTCGTTCCTACTTCATTAAAAGTAATCAACATTGTTGATCAGAAGTAAATCAATGTCGCGACTTGAAAATCGATATTCCTTGAGAAGATTTTAGATGACAATCGTTCAGTTCCTGTGAAACTATCAATATCATAATTTATCTTGTCTGTCTCTTTCACCCTTATACACAAATCCTATATTCGGATAAATGGAACTGACATTTTAAGATGTCAGTTTAAGTTATCGTAAATCGATATGCCACCAAAAGAATCACTATTGAAAGATGTATTCATTTTTTTTTTTCTTCTGTTTTTCTCACAACTATATCTCATTTCTTTCTTTCTTCCTCATCTTACAATGGAATTTGTCCATTATGAAAATATCTTTCCATCGACTGGTCGTCTACAATCCCTCATACGCCCATCTCTGGTGACCAAGTGATTTTAATATTTAGTAAAAAGTAAAAGAATTATTACAATCTCATTGAAAGGTTAACATTTTAGGGCTGTTTATCCCTTTTTATTTATTGAGTGCATTGGATGAGGAGGGGAATTGAATTCTTCTTGCCAGTACGCAGCAGGCACTTTGAGCCCAGCTACATTCGCCTGATTCTACTTTAAAATGAACTCATTTTGTCAGTAACATTCAAATGTTATTTTTTCATCTTTGTGTGTATTTATTTTAGGCGCTGAACGTTTATTACAAAGCCAGACTGCTTATCCTCTCTAATGCTTAGGAAGTGAGTAACCTCGTTTTGATATTTTGCTAAGCAACGTTGTGTTCACCATTATACAGACAATATACCAAGTTCTTTGTAACCAAGCGAAGTGGGACCCTTTAATTGAACGAACGTACGAATTACATGTAATGTGACATTGTTGCTTCTGCTTTGTAAAGCCAAAAGTCCAGTCTCACCTAAAAGGTTAGTAAGCCTTATGATATTTAAATTCGTGAATGGTATTTGAAAAGTAAAACAATTCCTGTCAGTTTCTTTTAAAACTTGCTTTCGATTACGTACTGACATTCTTGTGAATTGAAGAAGTTCAAATTACATTTATAATGTGAGCTATTTTTTGAAATTATTAAAAAAATATTTTAACTTTTAGTAATAATGGCGTTTAGTTTGAAGATTCTCTGCATTATTTTTTGAATATGAAAGGTCTGGAAATAAAAAGAAAACATTCGCCAAAAATGAAGAAGAGAAAGAAACGCATAATAAATAAAAGTAGAAAAAAAAAACAGTTCCAGTTTGTGGGGTACTGGAAATTATCAGTGGTGATGGGTGACTTTGAAAACGAAGCATGCAGTCTATGATGTCTGTTAATGGTTACAATAGTAATCTGAAAAAATAAAATCTACAATTAATGACGTAGCTCCATTACTTCTTTCTTACTTAAAAATAATTTCACCCCAAGGAAGGCGATAACGATACTAAGACGCAACGAGTTACTGGGAGTAGAAAAAATGAGAAGGTTTTAGTGAGAAAAAAGGGGCAATAAAAGAAAAGAATTCAGAAAGAGAGAAGATGGCGATTGACATTGCGTTTAAATTTTTGAGGATTATAGGCGGCATGGAAGCAAAAAAAAAAAAAAAACGGAAAAGAATTCCAGAGCCAAGAAATGAGAGAAAATAAAATATTAGAATAGAATTTATGGTTACATCTAACTATTTCAACAGTAAAACAATGAAACATATTTACCAATCTAGTAGTATGCTTAAATTCATTCGGTCGAGGTACCAAGAAGGAAAGATCCTTAGAACAACTGCCATGAAAATATTCATAGAAAGACAGAGAGAAGTCACGTCACGGCAGTAGGAAAGTGACTGAAGTCAAGATGCCAGGTTAGGACTAATAACATAACAGACCCTTCTTTGGATTTTGTTGAGAATCTCGAGATATATAGTCGGAGCACAAGACTAGCCAAAGTAAACAATATTCAATGCACACAATGCAGTTTCAAATAATTACAAATTATTTTCATCAGTTAAAAAGATGTCACCAGTTCTCAACTCAGTATCTATGCTGATGACACAACCAAATATTCCTTAATAGTAAATCTGATCAGTTCGAAAAGGTCAAATTAGTAGCTGACCTAAAAAAAAACAATCTATTTTCTGTTGATGACTGGTGTAAGGGATATTTTAAAATCGGAATCACCCCAAGCAAGGCAGAAAAGCCACTCAGACACAAGAGGTTACTGGGTGTGGAAGAATTAGGAACAGAAACATTAATGATGAGCAGAAAGAAGAGAGTAATCAGGCGGACAGTAGATAGCGATTGACATTGCTTTTACATTTTTGCAGATTAAAGTTGGCTGGGAAGCATGGAACTGGAAGAAGTAAGAAGTGCGAGAGAAAAAACTGTTAGCATAGAATTTACGGTTACATCTAGTCAGCACAAGTGTAAATTGATGAGATGTCGACACCAGTCTAGTACTGCGCTGAAATTTAAAAAAAAAAACACTCTAGGCACCATAACGAAGATGTTAGTGGATGGCTTGTTAATTTTAATGCCACCAATTTTAACGCCTCTTGTAATTGTCTGAGTGAACAATTTTACTTTCCATCAACATGGCTGATGCTAACCTTCTGGAGAGTGATTTATTGAGCTATTTCGGACTAACGTCTGTTGCTCGGAAAATTAGTTCCTAACGTTGCGCTAGACAAGTTTTCTCTCCTGAATCTATCTTACATATTTATAAGTCTACCATTCGTCCTTGCTTTGAATATTGCTGGCACATCTGGTCTGCTGCTCCTGCTATATATTTAGAGATTCTTGATAAAATCCAAGGAAAAATCTTCAATGTTATTGGCCTTGACCTGGCATCTCGCCTTCAGTCGCTTTCTCACCACCGTAATGTACCCTGTGCCTTTTCTATAAATACTTTCATGCTAATTGTTCCGATGACGCTTCCTCTATTGGACCTAAACTTTATGAATTTAAGCGCAGTAATAGTTTGGCGGCAAGGCATCATCTTTTTACAGTTGAAATGATTAGATATAACAATAAGTTCTATGCTAAAATTTTCTTCTATCGCATTTCTCGCTTATGAAACTCTTTTCCGGCCCTTTGCTTCCCAGTTAACTTTGATCTTCCAAAATTTAAATAAAATGTCTGTCGACACAGTCTGGCAAATTTTTTGTCGTATTCTATAACACGCAGTAATTTCTTGTGTCTTAGTGTATTTATAAAAAAATAATTTAAGAAACGGTGGCATATTTATTTACGGATTTAATTTAATGGAATTAATTTTACGGAATACATTAATGAAAAAGAAAGAGAAAATATTTAGTTTAAACCAAAGAAAGAACTTGTGAAAGTTTAAAAAGAAAGAAAGAAAAAGACTAAACAAATTAGCTTTTATTCTAATTGTCCTCTTAATATGAAAAATGACTGGTCAATCACTTTACTACTTTTGTCCATGTCTACGACCTAGACTGGTTCAACTCTAAATTTCTAGATATAAACACATAGGAATCACTCGTTCCGCTTTCATTTTGCGATGAAATATACGCACGGCTTTTGAGATATTAACAAAATAATATAAATTTTGTCGAGATCCCCGCAGTCGCATAGTCGCGGTTGTTGAACAAGGTGAGATGGTGTGGGAAGTTTACCTTTTGTCAAATGTTGTGTTTACTTTCGATTCTATTCTGCTTCCGAACGCTGGAATAAATTCTCTGCTGACAATATCTTCGCGTTTATATGCCGAGGGAGAAGAAATCGTCATTGAAATCAGAATATATGATAGAGGTCAACATTAACCGTCATTAGAAAGTCAGCTTACTGATAGGCGCATATAAGGATTGGATCATTCTGAGGCATTTCATTTGGATTGTGAAGCGACTGGTTCAAGTTGGTCGAGATATTGGCGAAGATCGAAATAGGTTCTCTGTTACTTAAAAAATCTTTTCTTTAAGAACAACACTGACAAGTGTAACTCCAATCTTTACCTGCTGATCATGAGTGTCCTAACTACGCCAATCTGGTGCATCGAAAAGGAGTCATATTCAAACATGTCTGCGGTTAAGCGAATCGAATTGTCTACTGCATGACCTATTGTTTCCATTCTTCTTTTCTTTTTCTTTTTTTAAACAAAGGCAGTATCAAAATACCAAACGCTTTTATTTATTGTATATAAAATACAATTGTGGCACAAGGCCAAAATGGGGAGGGGTTGAGGCTGGTCGTCACTAACTATCTTATACCTAGCTAATCTGATTCACAACCCATTCACACATTACAGTTTCCACATTCACCATAAGAACTCGTCCGTCACAAAATCAATCCACCATAATACCGCATCCTCTTCAAGGAAAACCTACAAAACACGCACCCATGTCTTAAAAATTTAATGATAATAAATATATATATGCAATTCTAATAATGAAGAATGAGAGGGGAGGGAGATGAACCCAATAATAAACTAAAACTCAACACAAAGTATACTAAACATCACTGATATTAGTAGGGCCCGTCCAATCCTCAAAAAGGAGAGGCCGCTGTATTCTGCGCATTGGACAAAATCAAGAAGCTCTCTCACTACGGAAGTGGGAAAAGGATAAAAAAAATAATACGGGCATGGGAAAATATAAAGCTGACCCAGTTGAGATAAAAAATGGCGGGCCAAAACAAACTGGGGTGGTGGTGGTGGGAATCTCGACTTGAATCATAACCAAAGAGGCAACAGAGAACAGGCCAGGAACACTTACATTAACTAGGTACACAAAAGCTTGTCTAACCTAACCAAGGGGAGGGCTCCACAGGAAACCACCCCGATGTGACGTAGGTTGTCCTAAAAGAGAAAATCAAGGCTAGCCCCGTTCAAACGAACCAAGCTCGCCTCTTTCACCCACCTTTCGCTGAAGACTGTCGAATGCAAACGTTTTCTATCACTTCTAATCTTCTTGAGCTGATGCTCAAAGAATCGGATCAGATCCTGATGAGAAAGACGATTGCCTCCCAAGACTTCCTCCTGTCGCGTCGTCCAAATCACCATTCGGGCTGTGGCCAGCAGCGTCAGAAACACTATTCGTTTCACCCCGGAATACGGGGGCGACACATTGTCACACGCGTATGCGCAATCAATGAGAACAAGTTTTTAGGGAGCGAGACGAGCCGTCACCTCGCCGCCATGGTCCCATAAGGGGCGGACACGGGGACAATGGTAGGCGGCGTTCGAAGCCGTTTCTTCCAGACCAAGGTCACACCGTTCACAGTCTGGCAAATCCGCCAAGCCCTATATGAAGACCGTGTCATTGAGAGGTAGCCGATTCTGAACCAATCGCCAGGTAAGCGAAAACTCAGGGTTACTGAGATAATCTGCCGCTGGGGCCCAAGACCAGAAAGAGCGAAGCTCCTCTTCCGATAAGCCGAGCTGCTCACGTAGGGAATCCTTCGCGACCCCCTCCACTAGAAGACGATAGAAGACCTTCCTAGGCTATGAAAGATCACTGGACCGAGTAACGGCCAACAAGACTGTCCGACACTCGCGAAGGAAATCCAATTGATCCCGGGGTTTACGAAGGCGCTCAACCCGCGAGATGTGGGGATAGATAGTAAGGCGAGGGAACGCGTCCCTAACAATCCCCGCCATAATCCAATCTCCTCCTGTCAATGCGCGGCGTAGGAAAGCCAATCTCGAGGCGAGTTTGTAGCTCGCCAAGTGTGGCATTCCCAGCCCACCATGACACGGACGTTGTGCACAGACTCGTCTGACGACCCGATTCCCGCGTCCCCTCCATAAAATGGAGGATAGCAAGCGCTCGAGCGGCTTCCTGTGGTCGTTACAGAGATGAAGTACAGACAATCGATAAAGGACAAGAGGGAAAGCGTAAGTGGCACACGCCTCCGCCCTGCCCTTCACGGACAACATCTGACCTTTGCTCGTACTTCAGACCAATTTTTCTCCAGCTGGAGGTCGGTACAAACCACACTCCAAGAATGCGGACAGGACCGTCTGTCCAACCGAAGGACCTCGGAAGATCGACCCCTTCCAGGCACCTAACCGCAAGCCGGACGACTTGTCGCGGTTAATCCTGGCCCCTGTCACCTTTTAGTACCGATCAAGCGCCCTCAGTACCGCCCTAATGTCGCTGCGGGATGACACGAAAGCAGATACGTCATCGGCGTACGCAGAAACCCTGACGAGCCCCTCCAGGAACGGCGATTCCGCGTAGGGCCGGACGGCGCGCCCTGTCCCTCAGCCGGCGAAGGAGAGGCTTCAATGCCAAAGCATAAAGTAGGGGCGACAGTCGGCAACCCTGACGAAACGACCTAGGCAGCGCAAAAGCGCCCGACAGCGTCCTGTTCACCTGTACCACAGCACAGGGGGAGCGATACAGGAGACTAATCCAGCGGCAGAAGTTGGGTACGAATCCGGCGGCCTGCAGGACAGTGGCAAGATAGCGATGGTCAACCCTATCAAATGACTTGGACTGATCCAAATTGATCAACGCGGCCTCATCGTCGTCTTTTACACCCTCTATGATCGTGCGGATCAGATGCAGGTTGCTCTGAATTGTTCGGCCCCTCACAGAACAAGTCTGCCCCGGATCCAACAGAGACTCGGCAACTGGCTGCAAACGCTCCTGCAGGATCTTGGCCAAAATTTTTAACTCTGTGTTTAGCAGAGTTATGGGCCTGTAGTCATGTAATTTCCCCCAATACCCTTGCTCTTTTTCAACATTGTGACCACACCCTTGGAGATACAACCGGGGAGGATCCTTGCCGGAACCAGTTGTTGAAGACGACAGTCAAAATCGGGACAAAGATGTGCGACAGCCTCAAGTACAATTCATAGGGCAAACCATCCAGACCAGGCGACTTGCCTCTGCCGACCTTCTTCAATGCCGCATAGACCTCGCCGTCCGTGATCTCTCCTTCACAGTTAGCCGCTTCAGTCGGCGAAAGCCGAGGAAAGTCAGGCAAATAGCTGCAAAACTCTAAAATAAAAATGAATAAATAGATAAAAACATAACATTTCCTCGATCGGATGTTGATACAAGATAAGAAACAGAATTCTGGCAAGAAAGACAATTCGGTGTGAAAAATACGCATTCAGATAGAAACGAAACTCACTGGCGATCGTGTAACGAGTTTTTCTTCAATGAGTGTCGTTACACACTGTAAAAGTTGCAGTCAGAATTGGGATAACTAAATCACTGAATGGGAAAAAACATTATAACGTGTGTTTAGTAAGGAGAGGAGCCCACAAAGACGACCTAACCGTCAAGCTGTGTTTGACGTATTGCCTGTTGTGGCTATGGGCGTTCAGGTTGAAATGTCTCTACAAAACCGAAGTATCACTTGACTGGCCATCCAGAATAATACTTCTGGGATTGACAACAAAACATTTGCAGCTGAACTGGTCGATTTTACTGAGTGAATGCATTGAAGTTAATTGATGTTTAGTTTTATGCACGCCTTATTTCCACTTGTACAGCCGCTGTGGCAGCTGTGCTGAAATAAGAGGGGGCAATGAAAAGTTTTTGACCAGACTAACTTCCTAAAATCTAACCAAGTGACTATTTTTCTTGTAAGACTGCAAACATTTCAGCATCTCCACGTAAATATCGAATTTTAAAGATGTCATATCCTTAGATTGAAAGCAAAATGAAAATAAAAGACTGAATTTTTCCTTTCAATTCGTTTTTGTCAAATTTTGTTTTTGTTTGAGTCGTTAGTAAAGCATATAAAAATTCGTAGATTTTTTTTTATCGAGAGGACTAACAAGAGAGCTATAAATCTTTGTCCAATATAAAAAGAAAATTTTAATGGTCTTCAGCAGGATGAACAGGCTATGATGCAAGCCATGAAACAGAGAAGTTAAATGATGCAAATGTAGAAATTTAAGTACCTAGGAAGTGTTATAACAGATGACGGTTAAGATGACACCGAAATATGAAGGCACATTGGAATAGCAAAGATGCCTTACAGAAACTATACAAGAGAAGTAGGAGAATTTTATTAGAAACAAAGAAAAATGTGCTGAACTGCTATGTAATATCAAATCAGTGAATATTTGACAATTTTCTTACAGTGAAGAGGGAACCGAGTATAGAAGGATGCCGAGGAAACTATAGACGGAAATTTTAAGGAAAATGCATATGAGAAGGATACTTCTGTTTAGGATCAGAAAGAAACAGTTGAAATTTCTGGGACACATACTCATGAAAAGAGCTTGGGGAATTTGACACACACAGGATATATTGAAGGTAATATTGATAGATGGAAATATCGAGTAACAAACCAAACAAGCTATGGATGCCAGAACTATGACTGAGAATTATAGTAAGCGGACAGACATCTCTCAGAGCTACAAAGGATAGGAAGTTGTGGAGAACAGTGTTCGCCCATGTTCTGAAGTGACACAAAAGAAGATACTAAATCTGTTCCGACGAATGGAAGTTCTTGAAAAGCTGAATTGCATTAAGTTATATTTTTGCTACTCTAAATTTAGAAATAAATTCAAAATTAGCTTTGTTTTACTTTTCTCCTAGTGAATAAGGTCAGTTTCATTATGCTGAAGGATGACGTAAATCAAAATTGCAAGATTTATAGCACTAATTAAAAATATTGCACAATTAGTGGCCGTTAGAGTAACATAACAGATTTATGTAACATAAGACGCATACTCCTTTCTCTCGTCCTTAGTACGACGATAAACTACATCCGGCATGACGGCCTCTGATTTGAAGGTTTTCAGGAGTGTGGAACAACCTCTTAATTTTTCTTGTTTGCAAGTCCACCCTAACCCGAGATGGTAACACCTAACACCTGTTAGGGTCACAGCTATGGGCAAATAGTGAATCCCGAAATTAGGGTCAAAACATTATGAAAGTATAAAAATTCATTTTTGTAGTAAGAATACCGACAATACATTTTCATAGTAAAAAAAAAAAATTAGCAGTAATACATTATTAAAAAAAAAAAGACAAAAATTACCAGCAATACACTTTTGAAAAAAAATTACCAAAGTTTCCAAGAAAATTAAATTTCGGCATTAAATGATCCATAAAGAGTTGATATGCCGTTAAACAAACCAATCCAAACAGACTTCCTTCTCTTATATATTCTGCGTACTATATATGAAGTTAAATTATCTGGTAGGCTAATGTTTATACAAACGCTGTAGACTCTCAGTACTTGCACCAAGGTTAACTCCATAATACTAAAAATAGATTTGGTTTTATATTTCATCAAATATAGTAATTCAGTTAAAAGAATTAATTCAACTATTACTAGCTGAATTATAAAAAAATGTTTGCTTCAAACAGCAGGCAAAATCATTTTTCTCGCGTTAAGATTTTGTTACACCTAGTAACACAGATCAAAAGAAAAGAAAACGGATATGACGTCATCTAAACTAATGTCACTTGAATCGCCGCAGGTGATTACAAGTAATATTTTTTCATAGCCCCCACAGTAGAGATATCAAACCTTTTTTCTATACAGTGATAGAATGTCATATCTTTATTTGTATTTTTCATATGAACCACGAAATAGAATTAATCATTATTAAAAAAAAGAATAAGTAACTCATTAAACGAGATTTAGAGAGAGAATCTCTATACCTGCGATAAACTCCTTCGATTTTCTCGTTTACTATTGATTGAATAATGATTTGCAGCAGTGCCAATGACAACAACAATAACAATGAAGACTCCTTATAGAGAAAACAACTTCCCAATATTAGATGCTTTGGGATTGGGATCAGTCTAGATTAGCTTATTTCTTGTCTTTGAGCAAGACAGTACAACATTAATTCAAATATACCTGGTTCCCGGAGATTCCAATTCCCCATTACATTAAGCTGATCAAAGATCTCTCTGACGCCAAAAGGCCGCGATGGCTGAGTAGTTTTCAGACAGCACATTAAACTCTCGATCCTGTTTCACATTTGTCCTTAAATGGAAGGTAAATTAATGCCGACATCTGTACGATCAAGTGGAATAAGTTTCCTGGAAGCAACAAATTATTCAGTAAACAAGCCATTGTCGTGTTTGTCAAGTTAGCTTCATGAATTGTCGGGGCATAAGCGTTTGTCCAACCTTCCCAATTAAAATTAGTAAAGTTTATTTTGTAAAGTGAAAAGTCATTGTCTGTCTAGAAAGAGATTAAGTAAACGAATCTCGTTCCAAAGGGGTACTTTATTGATCAATAGCAGTGACTGGATACGTTTGTGTATGAACATTTAAATGTTAATGAATATAATTAGTTACCTTGCCATATAAACACGGTTATTAGCAGATGCAACTAATATGTATAATTATATCAAAGAGGGCTTACCTCGGGCAATGATAGTTACATATTTTCTATCGGAGACAGGAGTCGGTGTTCGATCGTAGATTAAAGTCAGGAATTTGAATGCTTATTTTAAAGGCAATTGGGTGTTTTCCATTTAAAATATTGTCGCAAAGTTATCTTCCCTTTCCAGTTAGCCTTGTGTCAGATTAAACTAAGTTTACTAAAGAGCTATAATAATATCAAAGGCGTCGTGGCTCGATAAGAAAAACATTTGTTGAGACTTTCCTAACATTTCAGGATTGAATTTATAACACGTGATATTTAATGAATCACATCGACAGTGTAAATAACGCAATTAGCAAAGGAAGACATAAGTAGAATTAATTGTATAAATGTTAATAGACAGCAAAACTGAAATAGTAGCAATTGTATAAATAGAAGAACTAAAAAAAAAGTAATAGTAAAGTAACTTAAACTGAAAGCTTACGGTCAAACCGCGCTGAAAATACCGGTTCCCGTTCGATCAGCAAAGTTAAGCAGTGTCGAAGCCCCGGTCGGTGATTAGATGTGGGGCCCCGCTGGTGAACACTGGGTATTGTAAGCAAACTATTATATGTTTCGGATTAAAATAACTCATAAAAGGTAAAAAACAATTCAATTAATCTCAGAACGAAAGGCGTGTTAGATTTCATCGTTTAAGTCCATGACTGCAAATTATTTACGCATTTTCTTCCTGTTTTATGCAGACTGAAACCCGAAAAAATCGACCTGTTTCTACTGAGATGATTGTATTTAAATAAATACAATTATTGCTTTGACTGGATTTTTTATAAACTCAATTTACTGTAAATATTAGGTTGGTGCAAAAATAATTTCGTTTTCTCACATAGTAACATATGTTAGAAAACGAAATTATTTTTGCACCAACCTAATATATATATATATATATATATATTCATGTGTCTGTTGATCCAAGTAACCTTCAGAGAATTTCGAACTAAACACTTTATTTAACCTTCTGGCGTAGATTTTTCTTGTTCTATTTAATACCGCCCAGTTATTGCTCGCTATGTTTCCACTGAATCAAAGTATGTATTACCCGACCCAGGGATTGAACGCACAATTATTAGGTCACCAAATTTACTAAACAGCACTTTAATCCACGCGGCTATAGTCATTAATATGTCCTGTGAGTCTCAAATTGTGCAAGCCTTTTTTTTCTAACCTGAAAATGTTCCAGAATTTTCAACTATCATTTTTTTTTATTCTAATCACAAATGTCCTTTTTGTTTCCAGTTTCCATAAAGCTTCTTAGTTCTTCCATGATTTTCTTCGGTAGTTTTCCTAGCAACTGAAGTAGATCCTTGTGTCGTACCTGATCAAATGCTTATGGGTAGTCGATGAAACATAGGCATACGTCTTTCTGCATTTGTGTTGCTCTCTCTAATATCATTCTGATCATAAATATCGTATTTCTTGTGCCAGCGTCTTGTTGTTCTATTTCCGGTTCACTTCTCCAATACGCTCTGTTCGTTAGAATCCGGATGTGATAAATTTAGTTAAGTTTTGCTCATTAAACTGATTATCCGTTTGAACTTGCATTCATTTGCATCCTGGCTTCTTGGACAGCGCGCTATGAAAAAGATGGATTGCCACTGTCGTATATTTCATTTATTATTTCCGTAATCTTATCGATCCGGAAATCATATAAAGCAGACAGCATTACAATCCCATCTGATCCTACTGCTATATTCCTACTCATTTTGACTAGTGCTGATCTTACCTCAGACTCTCAGATTTCAGGTCCTGCTATATTTCTGTGTGCTGCAATTATCCCCTCCTACGTTGTAATCCGATGTATTTATCCCATCTTTGGAGTATTTTTATTTCTTTATTATGCGTGTTCTCTCTTTCGAGTTTATGGATCACTTCTATATGGAACAATCCTCTTCTGCTATTTCTTTTATTCTTTTATGCATACCTGACGAGTCTATGATGTTCTTTTTTACTATCTCCTCAAAATTTTCGTTGAGTTATTCATTTTTATCTGCCTGCATTTATTCTTAATATTTGTGTTTAATATTCTATATTATGCACCATTCATTGGTATTGCTTTTTGATATTTATCTGTTATTCATTCTTTGTTCTTGATTATTGCGATTGTCTTGTTCACCAATGTCGTTAGAGCTTCACTTTGAATTTCTGGTCTAATCTAAGCTATTATATTTGCTTTAAACTCTGTCAGTGTACATATATTTTTGCAAGTTGAGCCGTGTTGGAGTATGTTGTTGTGGAGTTTAGGCGTTGCTTTGGATTCCTTTAATTTCTTTCAGTTTAGTATTAGTTTGTCTATGACTGGAACGTGGACGCTCCCGCAGTCAGCACTTGCATAAGTTTTATAATGAAAAACTACATTCCTGAATTTTATTGATTATGTACTCTATCTAGTTCTTTGGGTCTTCCCATTAGGCTTTTCCATGTCTATAAGCATTTTGACTGTTCCTGAAACCAGGGATAGTTATTATTTGGTCGTTTGCTGCGTACCATTGGACACATTTTTCTTCGAGCTGGTTACGGGATCCTAGTCAATACTTGTCAAATATTTAATCGCCTCGTTCCGTTCTTTAGGTCTACCATGATGATGGTAATTTCCTTCAATTTGCATTGAGTATTGGTGTGATCCAGTGTGCTATGGAACATACCAATTTCGTTTTATGTTGACATCTATACTACTATAATAGATATATTGAACAGCTCCCATTGCAACTACAATAATTTTGTCAGTTGACAGTAGCTCGAGACACATATCTTCATGTATTTGTCTAGTAAGAATCCAATTTCTCTTCCTTTTTTTCTCTCTCACCGACGGTGTATATGACTCTCTGTCCGTTGCTTATAAAATCTTCATTATTATTTGCCCGCTTAATTTCACATATCCACGGAATGTTAATATTTAACCTAATCATTTCCTGCTTGATATTTTTGAGCAGCCCTCATGGCGCCCTTACATACCAAGTTTCTGTTAATCTTTTGCTATCTGTTGCTAAAAATCACTGATCAAATATCAGAACAATTGTAGAAGTTACAAGGATGAAATTACCATGCCAACAATAAAAATTATTATCACCTGACAAGTACTTTGGTTATTGTCTTACACTTAGATTTAATCGAGTATTTTTTTATTGTTCATTTTCTTTCTTGGATGCTCGTCGATTAAAAAATGTTCGTTTATTAAAGAATCATTTTGCTAGTCAATGCGGAATACTTTACTAGTTAAATTATCCAAATAAGGATGTATTTTAAACTGTCAATTTAATCATAGGATAAAGAACAATATATATATATATATATATATATATATATATATATATATATATATACAAATAATTATGATAGGATAAAGAACAAATATATATATATATATATATATATATATATATATACAAATAATTATAATAGGATAAAGAACAAATATATATATATATATATATATATATATATATATATATATATATATATATATATATATATATACAAATAATTATGATAGGATAAAGAACATATATATATATATATATATATATATATATATATATATACAAATAATTATGATAGGATAAAGAACAAATATATATATATATATATATATATATATATATATACAAATAATTATAATAGGATAAAGAACAAATATATATATATATATATATATATATATATATATATATATATATATATATATATACAAATAATTATGATAGGATAAAGAACATATATATATATATATATATATATATATATATATATATACAAATAATTATGATAGGATAAAGAACAATATATATATATATATATATATATATATATATATATATATATATATATATATATATACAAATAATTATGATAGGATAAAGAACAAATATTTAATTTAATGCCTATTTAAACGTCGTCTATAATTTCAATGGAAAGAAGACAGCTTCTTTGAATTCAAATTGTAGTTCATTATTTTTTTTTTTACTTGAAATAATTTTTTTCACTTTGTTTCAAATATTTCATAGCACGAGCGTCAATTTTAAGTGAGAGTTTCGTTTTGAAAATCTCCAATCATCGCACCTTTGTTAGTTGTATCATTTGATGGCAATTTGTTCAACGAAGCTACTTGTTATAAATTTCGGATGTAAGTTAAGCTTATCAGTAGATAAGTAAAAACAACAACAACAACAAAAAAAAAAAACAAGCTTTATTTGAAAGAAAAGAAAATGTAGATCCGGTGAAATTGACGGCACAGCAAAGGAGTTGATGATGTTCGGTTGGTTTGATTTTTAAACTAGAACCAAATCTCTTTTCTTGCAAGTCGTTCAGACGAGAGAAAATGTCTCGTTTAAATAGCATGAACTTATTCTGTTGTGAAGTCTCGGGTCAAAAGCACCATAAAATGAAATTGATTTGAATTATATATTTATGTTCAAACATAAACAGAGAAAAACTAAATAACTGTAAGGAAATCGAATCCATAGTGGCATTGGGTCTCGGGGGTTAAAATGAACAATTGATTTACCCACGCCAAAAAATTAACGAAGGATGATAATGACGAAGAAAGACACGGGTAATTTTAACGAAATAAGCTAAAGAATTTATTTACGAATTTACATGCTTGAAATTGTGTCAGTAGCTCGTTTCAGGAAAATAAATAAGAAATTTTAAAATTCTGTAGTTTTAACGAATTGCCCTGAAGAGAAAATGTTCATAAAACAGGTCAAATGATCGAACACAAAAAAATGTTTAAAACAAAGGTGAGAGAGTTCGTTGCTCGCAGAAGTGATATACAGTTGCATACATTCAAAATTAGACGAAGAAAGATAGTTTGAAATACTTAGCTTCTTGGATTGTTGAAAGAGTTCTTTGAAGTCTGCGTGCTTACGACCGATAATATAATTGGAAAGTCATTTGACACTGGTGAAAACTTCAACGCTGGACGCGGAAACAGAAACGAAACTTTTCACATGACTTCAGACTCACTTCTCATTAATCTAATTTTTCTCTTCGTTTTATACCAAAAGGAATTTCGCATAGACTCGCTACTTTCTTTTCTTTCTTCTCTTGTATGAACAGTTAATCTCTGTGAAAGCAAGATCTTCATTGGCCCGAAGAAATTTTCATATAAGCTCGCGAATTTTGTTCTGTCTTCATCCGAATCTGAAGCGAGTGGGTAAAGGAAGTTATTATTATTTCGTGCACGACACAGATCTATCTGACACATGTTAAAATAAGGCATTGATAAATATTATTTTTACTCAGAATGAATTCTACTAAAAAATGCAAAATAACTTTTCATTTCGTATACATAAAATAATAGTGATTTTTGCGATTATCGGAAGTAATATTGAAAATGAAAATAGAGTTTTAGTTGCAAGTCTTATTAGCAGAGATTGATCCACTTGATTTCATATGCTATGCAATATGATAGGCAGTTTTATGTATAGTAATATAACGATTTTCTCTACAGAATTTTGAATGAACAAAAGCTATTCAGAATTGATTATGGCGAATTTGCAGTTATCGTTTGAAACAACATTTTCAATGAGGAAACATTTAGTGCCGAACGTAATTAAATAAGAAATAATAAATCTTATTTCATTGTCGATTATTAAATTTCTAGCCTCTAATTCAACAAATTTCTGAATTAGTTTGTAAATTTGATGTTTAGTTACTTTTGCAATTCTACTTTGTACGCTTAATAAAATAAAACGATATTCGTTTGGAAAGTGACGAGCATTAATTCTAATGATTGTGCACTCGTATGTCAAAAGAGTTCAGGCTGAGTCACAGAATGCTGATTATTGCAACATCAGTTTGGAGAATTTTAATTTTCGGAATTTTCTTTACCGTTAATGAATCAGGAAAAAAAACAAAACAGTTTATTAACGAATTTAGAGTCTTAATATATAACAATCGACTAGAAATTGATTTCTATTTTAAAAAAATATGATCTGCTGATGACAGATAAATTATCCAAAATCGTCAGCATATCAAGAAAAAAGTAATTTACTTCAATGTAGAGAGGTTATAATCATTGTAACACGAAAAAAAGCAAAACTTACTAAGAAAGTTCTGAAACGTTAAATCTTAATCATTCTAGTATGGCAAAACTAAAAAACTAAATCGAAATATTTCATATGCAGAAATAACAGATTTTCATACGTTTCAGAAAATTTTAAAGAGCAAATATGAAAATCTTCTGTTGGACGCTGATCGTTAAGCTTCTACTCGATTTAAGATATCAAATGTTTTTTATCTTAGACACTGTAACACTCTGTTATTTGTATATGCTAATATCATCAATTAAATTGCGACCCCCACCCCCCGCCACTTACTTACGCCTCAACCCGCCTTCGGTCGCTTATAGTCGTAAAGTCTTACCTAAGAATAAAATCTGATTTACTACTAGAAACTGTTTTGTTTAGTTTTTTTTTCACTCGTGGTTAACGATCTGACTGAAGGGTAATTTTAAAATTACAAGCATTTGACTGTATGCAAGTGTAAACTCAAATGATTAGGCAGGACCCGGGAACCCTAGAAGAAGATGCCCGGGTGGTAATGTCGGAAACTTTGATCCTATCACAGGTTAGGCGTGAAAGCTCCCACGAGGGGATAGACAGAGGATCAATATCCAGGCGGTCAATAGATAGGGTAAGAGGCAGACATTAAGAGATTATCGGACCGGTCAAGCGCCACTTCAGAGTAATAGCGATAGGAAAAATAGTCTGCCTAATCAAATATTTTTGGGCCGTCCAAGTAGAAGAATAGTTTCAGAACGTATACTAATCACCTGATGGAGTTGTGGTCGTAAAGGTCACTTGCAGAGACACTCTAGGGTTCAGCGGAATTATATACGATCTGTTTGTAAGAAGGTCACAGAACGGACAGGAGGACTGCTAAAACTAAATACTGTTGGAAAATGGTTGACATTGATGCCGTAAGCGACAGACCACTGATAGATACAAGATCAGAGACTTCGATTATGCACAGGAGGTGTTTAACACTATAAAGAATAATCTTACTCTTGAAGATAGACAAATAAACTTAGGTATCTCCATGAGATCGCTAAAAAACAGAGCATAGCATGATGAAAAAGATGACAAACTTGACGAAAACAAAATTTTAGCGTCTAAATGTTTATGTTATTATTAAGAGGAAAGAACAAAGTATTTTTTAATTATTTTTAAAAATTTTTCCTTCTTTTTAGAACATTCTAAATTTTGGTTGAAAAACTTTGTTTCTCTTCGTTGTCCAGCGGAACTAGTAAATAACATATAAAATTTTAGCGCGTTTTTTTCTGTATGACAGACATTAATTTAGAAAATCTTGTAAAAATAAAAATAATTGTCGGATTTTAATGAAACTTTCAGAAACTATTCACAAATACTAGAACTTATTATAAATATGTTTTCCTTTTTTAAAGTCATGGCAGAATTTCTTTTTTTCATATGTATTACCCCCCCCCCCCACACACACACCTAACTAATTGTACGAAAACTATAATTTCAATTTTGGGCAGATTAGTGATTATAGTAGTTAAAAGCACAAGACTTTGAGGAAACCAAATCAAAATCTTTTTTTTTAGTTGGACCACTTCTACCTGAAAATCATCTCTGAAATGTAACATACAAAACTCAATAAAACAAAAATATTATTTAATTTCAAAAGCTTTTAATTGCTTTTATTTATTTTAATGAAGATGGACAATATTGTATGAAAGCAAAAAGATATTTTGATGAAAAATGAATTTTTAAAACAATTATTTGTTATTCCTGAAATATTATTATTTTTACATTAAATGTTGTTAATTCTTCTAAAATTAGGGAAAAGTGTGTACAATTTAATGAATGTTGTTATTAAGTAGATATATATTTACAGATTATAATTTCCAAAGATTCTTACAAACTAACGAACACCAGTATATAAAAAAAAATATAATTTGTGTCAATAATACGGATGCAAATCAAATCTACGGAAGACCGGAAGTATCAAGCGTGCAATAAAAAAACGTCACGTGGATTGAGTTTCTGTCTAGTATTTAACTTAAATACTGAATTTTTAATACGATTATTTGTTATTTCTTTAATTATAATAGATTTTTGCATTTAAGCTGTTAAAATATTATAAAATTAGTTAAAAGCCTCATTCAGTTTCGTAAATATTCTTTTGAGATAGATCTTTTTTTAGCGTGTTGTAAATTGTATCGTTTTGACCAATCAGAAAACCCGCAGTAATTAAGAAATGTAATTTTGTGTTTTATAATACGGCTGTAATTATAAAGTACGGAAGACCAGTAAGAATAAAATTAAGTTGCGTTATCTGAGTTAAGCATTGTTCTCCGCTGTTAAGGCCTTTACTTTTGCGAAACACGTGTAGAGAAGTTAATTTGATTTTTCAATTTCAACTGAGAAGGGTACCTACAATTATCAGTATCATCTTATGAAATTTATATGATCTTATTTTTATATTAATCTCAGTTATGACATTTTTCCATAAATGAAATATCAAGAAAATAATAATAAAATGAATGGAAAATACAAATAACACAGTAAAATGTAATAAATGTACATAAAATTATAGTATTTTATCTACACTTCTGATAAAATTTCATAAGAAAGGTACCTATAAATTAATTAGATACCTTTCTTATGAAATTTAATCTTACTCTTAACAGTCTTATTTTAATTTCTTTATAATATATTTTCCATAAAGCATCGTAAACGTAAAGGTGAAAGCTAAGAACAAAATAAATAAATAAATAAATAAATAAATAAATAAAATAAAATTAGAGCGCTGAAAGTTTTTCTTAAAAATAACGAGGTAAATAATTTGTTCACTTAAATCTAAATAATTTCACTAAATTATCCTCACGTAAGCTGTCAATACGTCATGAAATTGTATTTCATCATCTGTCTGTTATGCCCTGCTTTGTTTTATTTTCAAACTACATCTTTTTTGTTTCAAAATATATTAAATAAACATTATAATTTCTGATTTTCTTAAAATAAGTTTTGAAAAAAATGATAATTGATTTTTAAAAGAATTTCAAACTGAGATTTTCATTTTTTTTATAAAATGGTTGACATGATTGATTATCTGTCAATTTTGCTGACTAAAAAAACAAGATTTTTAGCGAAAATTTTGGACGTGCTAGAAACGATTAAAAATGTAAAAAATACCCCCAAAATACTTTGATCTTTCCTCTTAATAATAACATAAACATTAAAACGATAAAATTTTGTTTTCGTCAAGTTTTGCGTCTTTTTCGTCATGGTATGCTCTTTTTCAGTGATTTCATAGAGGTACCAAAATAAACTTACAAACAGACATACTTGAAGGTCGACGGGTATGAGAGTATAAATTTTCGAGTAGGTCGCCTTGCAACCAAACACGAATTCTATGTGATTCGAAATTTAAACAGAAATATTATTCTAGGTTGTGATTGGCTGCAGGAAAATGGCGTATGTATTTGTTACGATTTAGGAGCTTTGCACATCAATAATACATACATTAGAAGAGGATTTCGTTAGTGTATATAGCGTGGATGACCTTCGATACCACGTTAAGGCCTCAGATTGCCACTTTATGTTTACTTTGAATTAGGAATAAATTCGAGAAAGAACAACCGCATTCCATTCCAAACAGACAGATTCGGGACATCTTAATTGTCCAGGTATTTCAGTGACGAATGCTTTATTAAGGGCGAATAACCATGGGAAGATACCAATAGTTGTTATTAACAATACAAATCAAACCGTTAGACTTCGACGAGGATGTGTAGAGGGTAGAGTTTCTACAGTTGTCAATGTAAATACTGTGTCCAGTGGTTGTAGTAGTGGTAGTAATAATACAGATATCAGTAATGTCGTTGCACCCAGTAAATTTAGGGCTCCCATCCAAAAGTTATTAGAAAAAAATAAGGATTTATTTGCGGCTACATATAAAGATTTCGGTAGAACTGATATGGTGAAAATGAGGATCGATACTGATAGCCACCGTCCAATTAAGAAGAACTCGTATCGTACCTCTTTGAAGCTTCGTGATTAAATACATAAGGTCATCGATGAGATGTTGGATGCTAAGATGATAGAAAAATCACAAAACCCTTGGCCTTTTTCCATAGTTTTAGTCCAGAAGAAGGATGGAACGAAACGTTTTTGCGTTGACTATCGTTCTTTAAATGAAATAACTCGGAGTAATGCATGCCCACTAGCGGATATTGATGACATAGCAAATTTAGGTGGCGCTAAGTATTTTCCTAAATTAGATTTGAAATCGAGTTATTGGCAAATGGAGATAGATGACCGAGATAAGGAGAAAATAGCTTTTTGTTCCCACAGGGGACTTTTTCATTTTAATTGCATGCCTTTTGGATTAACAAGCCTAGTGTTTTCCAGGAATGAATGTCTGTTGTTTTAGATGGGAGGGAAAAGTATGCAACTGCGTATATAGACGATATTTCAATTTTCTCCGCGATAAATGAAGATCATTTAAGGCTTCTACAAAATGTATTTAACTAGCTCCGTAGACATAAGCTTAAGTTAAAGCTAGCGAAATGTAGATTTTTTTTTTTTATGAAAAAGATACATTACTAAGTTTTTACCGTAAATAGGGACGGCATTAAGCCTGATAATATAAAGTAACGGCAATAAAAACATTACCTCTTCCCAAGACATTTAAACAGGTTCGTGAGTTTATTGGAATGTATTCATATTACAGGCGCGCTTTGTTAGGAAATTTTCGGAACTTACAGACTCTCTAATTCAGTTGACAAGAAGGAATGTCAGGTTCAAGTGGATGAATAGCTGTTGATCTTTTAAAACAGCGCTCCTTAAACTTTTTTCATTTATGACCCCATTTTTCATCACTAGATTTTTGGCGACCCCAGGTATTAACCAACTACACTGAAAATACCCCCGTTGTTACTGCACTCGTCTCCACGGCGCCGCACGCGCATTTTATTACCACAGCGCTTGCATGGCGCATCCTAAATGTTAAATATTGAGTGTTTGTGAAATAACATATAAACTGAAATTCAAGTGTTTGAATGGGGACGGCATTAATCCATAATCCATAGTTTAAGAAGCACTGTTTTAAAAGATAAACTTAGTTCAGCTTGTTAACCATGATCTGAATAAGCAATATAACCTCTAATCTATACAGACGTTTCGAATTCAGCTAATGGTGCATGCCTGACACAAACTCAGTTTGACAAAGTAGCGGGAAAGGAGATAGAAAAGTCCCTTAATTTTCTATCTCACCGACTAAGCGATACGCAAATCCGCTGGTCGACGGTAAATCCTAGAATGCAGCAAACCGACCTGCCTCCATACCCCTTTGCTAAGATTGCAGTTAATGTATCGGGACCTTACCCCTGCTCATTATCAGGCTATCAATACATAATTTTATCATTTTATATAGAGGATGGCTTGAGGCATTTGCCGTTCCAAATAAAAAAAAAAAAAAGGGTGAAGTCATCGATCATTTATTGATAGATTAAATTTTTCCTCGTTTCGGTGCTCCATTGCAAATAGTTTCAGATAACGGTACTGAAAAGGGAAATCGCATTATGAAAGGAGCGCTGGAAAAGCTGAGGATCGATCACGTACTACTTCGGTTTACCATCCTCGAAGTAACGGAAAAGTGGAGAGACTTCATCGCACGATGCACAACATTTATTAACGAAGAGAGTAGCCGATAATGAACGATCCTGGGATGTATACTTGAATCATACGCTAGCTGCGATCAAATTCAATGAAAACGTGACAACAAAGCTTTCGCCTTTTAAACTAATATATAATAGAGATGTAGTGTTTACAATAGATAATATTTTAAAATCTAGACGACCTTATTATGGACATGAATTTCACCAAATAGTTTTCCAGAAACAACACATATCTTTCGTTAGAATGAAAGCAAACGTATCTGAATCTAAGAAAAAGCAACAAGAATATGCGGAAAATAAGAATAAAGAAATTAGCTTTGAAATAGAAGAACCAGTTTACTTTAAGAACCACTGGAGAAGGCATACATTAGATAAAAGGTGTAAGTCATGTTATAATTATAGAAAGAACAAGGCCAGTCTCATATAGAATTAAGGATCAGCTTACGAGTGGAACTACAAAGACACACACAGTGCAAAGGTCGATGAATGAAACATTCCAGAAGAGGGAAATAAACCTATGCGAAAGATTACCTTAGCGGTGCCTGTGAATGACAGTGACTTAGAGGAGGGTATGATAGTAGATCCGTCGCCCGATATAATCGATGTGTTTCGGAGGATGCGTGAAAACCCTGAAGAAGAATGCGCTCTGCCTCTGTTGGAGAGAGCAGTGATACAGAGGGAGTTATATATATATATATATATATATATATATATATATATATATATATATATATATATATATATATATATATCTCGAAGTAATTAGTTAGGACTCCGAAAAAATACAGAAAATATGTATCTGTGAAAATATTAATGTAGCTAAGTGTGTTTTTGTAAATTTCTCGACCATGCATCTCTAAAACCGACAAGTGATAAGGAAGAGAGAGAAGTGGTAGTCGAGGAGAACCGGAGGGAAAGTTTGTTTTATATTTATGAAAGGAAGAGAAGTGTGAGGAAAAAAATAAACAGACAAAATCTGTCTGAGTTGAATATTGATTTCCCGAAATAATGTGATAGGTCCATAAAGGAAGTCGAGAGAGCTTCAATGAAATTGAACGGACAGTTAGAAACTGATCCGAAGTATTGGTGTCGGCTAGAAAAATCAAAAAAATAAAACAAAAAAACAAACAAACATGAAATTTGTGGAATTGCACTGCACCATGTGAAACGAGATCTTTCCTCGATTTACTTCCTCCTCCTCCTCCCCCTCCTCCTCCTCCTACAACAACAACAACAACAACAACAAAAAAAAAAAAAATAAAAAAAAAATCTGATATTACCAAATAAACCCAAGGTTATTTTAACTTGTTTCCTTCTCTTATTTAAAAAACTGATATTTCTTTTTGTTATTATTGTTGAAATTTTATTTGTTGATTTGCTTGTTGATTATTTTATGCGTGTTGTAAACTCTAAATTGCTGTAACGAGTGAGGATCGAGAGGAGAACGAAAAATAAATATTTAACAATACTTTTTCTTTAAGGAGAGGGTAAGTGTAGCAATATGAGTCAAATTTAAGACAACTCGATACGGAACATTTACTTTCGACCGATCATTATCAGTAACTGGAGTCAAAGTACAAGAGCAAGACTGAGAGAAAGTGACGGAAGGAAGATTAATGTTTTTTTTTTTTTTGGACGAAGATGACAGGACAAAAAATAAAACTTGTCTATAAAGCTGACCATCCCACACAAAGGAGAACAGAAGGAACGACGCGGCTCACACAGAAGCACAGGCGACTGCTGCTGAAGTGCACGCCTCACCCCAAATTACGCCTCAGCCCGCCTTGGCTCGCTTGATGATGAAGTGAAAGAGGCAACTTTCACACGCTAAGAAAGTAAGCAAGAATCTTCTATGATACGAGTAGACAAGGCCTCATTTAAAAGTGAAATACCACGATTGACAAGAAAGGAGACTATGTCGAGGCTAAATTCGGACTCTTGAGACGTTTGTGTTCTTTTTTGATGTGCTTTGTTTACTTCTACTATTAAATTTGTTGTAATTAAAGAAGAACAAACCCTACTTTTTGACCGACCCTTGAACATATAACCAATTAAATCACATGACTTCTTTCTTCTAAAGTCCGGGATTTCTAGTTGAACAAAGTTTTCTACATATCAATACAAATTTCAAAAAGCAAGATTTTATTTTTTTAAATAGTTAAATCGGAAATATATAATCTCTTTGTTTCGACCGCGTAAACGAAGTGTAAAATTCTAATTAATAAAATAAATTTTCAGGATTATTATTTATCAAGCTTAGTTTTTGTTTTGATCACGAATATGGAGCACTCACTGACGATCGCACTCAATAGTACTCGTTTAATCACACAAGCCCTGCTAACCGGAAGAAAGGAAGATTATCCCATGTACCCTAATGTGGTTGACTAAGTTGATCCCACTACGAGGTGCCGTTATCTGATTTAACATATTTTATCGTTTTTTTTTTTTTTTTTAATATCTCTATAAAATAATTGTATTTTGAGAAAATAAACATTGGCAGAATGGTTAGAGCAAGAGTGTATTAACCGAAAAATCACAACTTTGGGAACTTATCGAAGCTTAAGTCATGAGCGCATCTAAAAAATGTTTACAATTATAGCAAAACCCACCGTCAGCAATCAATAATGTTGCATACTAGCCAGATGACCTTAAAAGATTCTACCAATGAATTGGAGTCCATGATTTTGCCCACAGCTCTATATTGGTTAAAAGAAACCATATGTATGTTGAAGGTATGTTATATCTGACGTAGTGAAGTTTACCAGTTGTTAGATATTGAAAGAAATTCATCAAGTTTTCGAATTGAAGGCGATACATGTTCGTATGATAGTTACATGGTGTCAAGAAACTCTCTTGGCAATGCAGAATAAGTTTAAATGGATGGAGTTAAATATACTTAACGAAACTAAGCAGAGATAGTAATGAGCATTCGAAGAAAGAAAGAAAAAGAATACGATCCATGTGGCGTCAAGAAGAATAGCGAAAGCGTTATTATAATTGATTATAAAGTTTACTAAATAATAGTGAAAAAGTCAATAAAAGTTCAGGTAGAATTTTATCAAAGTTTTTTTTTGAAAAGTTTGCTAAACGTTTACAATAATGAGTCGTCACATGTTGAATGTTAAGATTGGTGTCGATTTGTGAGAAGTGTAAATGGTGTGTGCAAATCTGTTAAATTGGGAGTCTATTGTCACTACTCACTAGTTATGTTGAGAACGCTATATCAAAATACTAAGAGAAACATAAAACTTCTCGAGGTCAGATTCTGGAAAATCGTCAGTGCTTCTGATTGGACGAAAAATGATATTTTACCGCCAATTATTAGCCACTGGAGCTTGCTGTTTTGATTCTGTTTATGGAAATACTTTTTGTCATTTTTTTACGTAGTATTGTTTAAATCGAAATAAATTTTTCTTATGTTATCCATTTTGTTCAACCGGTTTCTATGAGAGAAGAACTGACTCAACTTTCAATTTTAACCGTATTTTGTGGATGATAGCATACCTTTTCACTGTTCTATGCAATGAAATCTTAAATCTTCCGTGATAAATTAACTGAAAATATAGAAAGTCAAAATTCTGTCGAATTTCTTCGTAAGAAATTCACTTAATTTTTATTTCTTTGTTTTTCCTTTTTGAATATGAAAAATAAAATGTTCTAACACCACCACCAAGGTTTTTTTTTATTACTAGTAAAGCTAAGATAAAAGATAAAGATCACGTTTATGAACTAATTAGTCATTTCATCTAGGAAAAAATGGAATTACTGAAAAAAAATTGCCTTTGTATAGGCAAGGGGAGCAAATAATTCACAAAAAAGTATTAATGAGGGAAAATAATATTTCTCGTCGAGGTGACTAGTTGCTTGCGCGTTCATATTACGTCGGGTAAGACACCAGATAACAGGTGAGCTACGGAAGAAAGGAAGATTATCCCATTTGCATATCAGCCATTATGAGTATTATTATATCCATGATATAATGACACCTTATTTCACGGACGGAACAGAATAACTGAAACAAAAGGAATGACAAACATGCTTTGTTTTCAGAGAGAGTTTTATGCCGCTAAGTCATACAAAAAAATATTATATATACATATTTACGTGTCCCATACAGAGAAACTATATCATATGTCTACACCACAAGCAGTGTGGAACGGTGTCGAAAAGACAGGGTCTTACTTGTAATAATTTCCAACTGCCGGGTGATTATTCTGTGTATCTGGAGTCATATGTAGGAATTCCAGATTCGAGAGGGCCAGATTTATCTCTCATGCCACTAACGAGGAAACAGGAAAACGGCGAGTCAACCGTTTTCCCCAAGTTGAAGATTGCGAGCCGGAGATACTTTCTATATCTGATGAAGCTGCATCACGTTTCTATATCTTGTAAGCTGCACCGCGTGGCAGCTGACTGGCTCAGACAGAAGCCCGGTCAGAACGAACAACTAGTGTATCTTGACTCCAGCCGCTCAGTTTAATAATTAAATTGAGCAACTAAACTGATTCTTGTAAAAACTGATTATTCATCGATTTTTTTTTTCTTCAGACTATAATGTCCTTAATATATATTGTTTAAAAAACAATTAAAATCTTACCTAATTAAATAATTAGATATTTTTGTTGCAGTTTTTATTTTACGATTCGAAGCAGATTTTAGGAAATCTGGTAAAAGTTTGAAAAAAAATTATGATTTACCTTCTCCAAGGAGTTCTGCTTTTAACTTAAACAAAAAAAAATGGAGGACGAATTTAATTTCTAGAAATTTCATGGGGTTGGTAGGGGGTAACAAATATATTTTTACCAAGATTTTCTAAAAATAATTAAAAAATTCTTTTATTTGTGAATAAGTCCTGAAAGTTTCATTAAAATCCGACAATTATTTGATTTTTGCAAAGCTTTCCAAATTAATTTAATTTAATTAAATTTCCATTACCAGTTTTATTACACCGTTGGGGCTTAAAAAAATAAGATTTTTAACAAAAATTTCGAATGTGTTAGAAAGGAGTCATTTTTTTTTTAAATAATTAAAAAATACTTCGTTTTTTCCTCTTAATAATAACATAACCATTTTGACGATAAAACTTTGTTTTTATTAAGTTTGGGGCCTTTTTCATCATGCTATGCTCTTTTTCAGCGAATTATTAGAGGTACCTAGAATTACATACATCCACACATTAGTAATTACTGCCTATGACATTTATTTGCTACCCAGACTTGTTTGGGGGGGATAATGATATTCTACATGATACACAACAATAACTACTACTGCAACTACTACTAAACAGTAAACACATATGTAAAAAAATGTAGCCAAACAAATCCAGCCTCACGTACAGTTAATGTTTTCAAAAATAGCCGCCTTTTCATTTTTGCACAGCCCAATGTCAATGAAATGGATGTGAAATGTTTTTAAAAGAATTGAGCCTCCGTCAAAAAATGATTCATCATGTGATTTCTAAAAAGAAAGGAATTTAGTGGCAGTCATTTAAATTTTCACAACTCATTGTTCATTTTGTTACTCTAAATTAAATTAATATGCAGCTTGGTTGATGTTAACTCATTCAGATGAAGAAAGATATTACTGTGTTTGCTGAAGAAAAATAAATTTGACCCAGTACAATTCATTCATATCTCCAGTTCTCTGCTTTTCCTCACACACACACTAATATTTGGATACTCCTTTAATGCGTCTTATAGTCTGGCATATATAAGTATATACACATTTTTCTCACTCTCAACTATTTACTTTTTACCCACAATATTTTCTTAAGCGTATATATTGTTCCTTGTAGACTTTAACTTGTTTAGGTCCGAGATTTTATCATCAATATGGATTCCTTTTTGCGCATTAATCTATACGAATGATTGACTCAAAATCAATTTTAACCGTAGTTTTTTTTTTTTTTTTTTTTTTTTTGTGCGTGAGTGGGTGGGTAGGTAGGACTTCCTTTGGTTCCTAGCAAAAGTAAAAAACTACATTCTGAATATTAACTTTCACAGCATACATACAAAAACAAAAGTCAACCATATTGTTTTCAGGTGTCGCTGTAAAGTATTTCCCCGCTTTAATCGATGTAACTGAGTTCATATAACTACTTTTTTGTATGAAGATATTTTTGAGAAATTCCAGAAACCTGTTCTTATAAAATTACAGTTTTTGATGAAAGACTAGCATTCTATCCGTTAATGAAATTAAAATGTAAGAAAAACAGTGCCAACGTCAAGACGAATCATGAGCCATCGTGAACATTTAATAATAAAGAAACCAAAAATATGTTGGGATATTTTATTTTACTTTTGTTTCTTAAATACGCATCAATTATTTAAAAAAGGGAAAATACAAAAAAAAAGAAGAAAAAAAAAGAAGAAAAAAGGAAAAAAGAAAAAGGAAAAAAGAAAAAAGAAAAAGGAAAAAAGAAAGGTACTGTAATTTTACACCTGATGATCTTCAGAAAAGCTTGTGATATTTATGATTGAAAAGAGTTCAAGTTGTGACTTGAATAAGTGAATGGATGTTGTCTGATACAAAACGCAACAACTCTGGTTTGAAAAGAAAAAGCATTGAGGTTTTCTGGTTATTGGTAATAAGGCACTTTTGGGTGTTAGATATTTTGGCATTATTTTTATCGCCACAAGACCACCACAGGCGGTAAAAAGTGGTTTTTCCAGTGAAGTAAATGACCGGAAGTTGGGTCGCGAAGCGCCCTTGTTGTTGCTTCATCAAGTCATATATTTAGTGGCGGGATGTTTTGTAATCTCTGCTTGGCAAAGCGTTCAGACAATGCATTGATCCGCCATTTTATTAACTAATGTTGATGTTTAAGCAAATATGAATGATTTTGTCTTCTGTCTTTATAATTTGTCGAATCAGTCGTCTTGTCTTCCGTTGTCTTTTTGTCTTGTGAAATTATGATTTATTTTTGCATATATTTGATTAGTTTCTGAATCATGTCGTCGAGAGCACCAAGCAATAATTTCTGTTATTTTTTCCTCTTAATCTCCAAACATCTCCGCTCTGTCATTTTTTGCTGCTGCTCTGCTGTCAGTAGCGTCAAAATGGATGCTAATGTTTACATACGTTAATACAATTTCTGCTAACATACCTCAGTCTGAAAAGTAGAAAAAAAGGCAAAATTAATAACTGTTAATCATTATATATATTTATCAATTTATCAATTAAATTATTCAGATAAAAATCATTTTATGAATGAATTAATGGATAGCCACACACGTCCAAAATGTAATTTTTCTAAAAGTTCTTCCAGTTTTATGATAATAGAAATTTGGTATCAAATACTTAGAAGAAAATTAGAAAGATATTAACTTGTATCAAAAACCTGGAAATAAAAGAAACAGAAATGTCGATACTTTATAGCATTGACCATCTTTAAGTGTGTGTGGACTTCAACATTTATGTGTCTATCTAAACTGGAATTGAAAAAACAAGATTAAGCCACAGAGTAAGGAAACAGAAACGAATGCAAATGTTAGAATAACAATAACATTTTTTTCACGGATATGGCAAAATAGAAACATCCTCCGTTACGGGAGTTTTGAATTCGTTCTTTTTAATAGGAACTTTAAAACAATGTCTGACGAGAGAGTTTTTCAGAGATTTGAACTGTTTCAGTTTTTCTAAGCGTTGAATGTTTTCTCAGAAGATTTTGGATATTTTTGAGCAGTTTGAAGATGTACACTGCATTCCATGCAAAATGCCCAGCACAACAGTAAGTGGGGTCTTTATCCATGCAAGAGCGGGAGAAGGAGAAAGAAGAAGCGAAATGTTTTTATTGAAAAGTAAAACGAAAACAAAACATTGAACTCATTAAAAATATAACATCAATTTTGCAGCAATAACAATTTAAAAACTCCTTTTTATTGGATGAACGCGTTGTAAATGCATTGTCTTCACAAAGTGAAAAGAACGATATGTGTACTTAAAAAAATGTAATTTATAACTTTTTATGATTTTAGAAGCCCAAATAAAATGCACTAAAAATAAAATTACTAACAGTTAATAAATGGGTTCAGGACCCAGGATTTGATTGATTATTTTTACGACTTATCAACCTTTTATATGACCAGAAAATTAGTTAAGTAATATGTAAATTGAGTTACAAAAATAAAACTGATAATATTTGCATCCTTAAAGAATGTCGGATACTGTGTTTTGTTTATTGACTGAATTAATAAAAGATGCTCTAAAAATGTCGTCGTATCCATTTTAGGATCAAGAATTTGTTGATCTGAATTTTTCATCCTTCATATTTGATTGTCAATTTAGTAGAAGTGAAAACACATCTATTTGCGATATAACACTTAAAGTGTGTTTTTGTTACAACCCCACAAAAACTAAAGTCTATAATTTTAATGTAGGGAAGCCTATTTTGAAACTCATTATTCGAAATTTTAGTTTTCACCGGAGTTCGAACACTGACTATTTTGTCAGTAGAAAAATAAGAAACTATCTGAACCATGAGACACAAATTTTGAGTAA
This sequence comes from Acanthosepion lycidas, assembly GCA_963932145.1. Classification (NCBI taxonomy): domain Eukaryota; kingdom Metazoa; phylum Mollusca; class Cephalopoda; order Sepiida; family Sepiidae; genus Acanthosepion; species Acanthosepion lycidas. The sequence goes on from OZ010586.1 coordinate 56,018,679, forward strand.
GATAACTTTTTATTTTACATAGAAAATAAAATAATAGTTCTAAATTTAATGTTATATCTCAAGATGTGTGTTGACGTGCCAACATTAATACTTATTGCATAGAATTTAGTTAAATTCCATCCATTGTCACCTTAATCAGGACTTTTGTTTTGTTTCCCTCAAAATCTGGTTGACATTTAGGGCTTCAATAACTTTGACAGATATTTATTAAGGATTCGCGACATAAGTATAATTTCAACTGAAAATTGAAAAGATTTTCACTCTGATCTATTTTTGAATGTTGAATATATATTTATAATCTACAATAAAGTTTGAAAAAGTTAACAGTTAATTTGAAGATGGAATATTTTTAAAAGCTTCTTTTCTTTTAGGAAATTTCCCAGTTAGTATTTTTTTTAACCTTCACTGATGTAACAGAATAACTTAAATAAGTCGCCAAATAAAAATTTAGCAAGACTTTTTAATGTTCTTATTGCGAATATATTTCACTCCTCACTATTAAGAATATTTATTTTAATATATTATTTTAAATTTCTGGAATGTTAGGATTCAACAAACCTTTAGAAAAATTGAATTCAAACAAAACTAAACTATAAACGTTTCCCAATTTTAAAAAAAATCAGACTTGAATTTATGAAAATAGAATTATTTAATTTACACTTTATATAATTATTATTTCAGAGGTAAAAATTATTGTCTAAAATCTTTGGAATATATATATATATATATATATATATATATATATATATATATATATATATATATATATATATATATATATATATAGTATAGAAATATTCCAAAGATTTTAAGATATATAAATATATATCGCTCAGAAGATTGGTCAAAAGATAATACCTATTCTAATTTAAAATATTTTGCAGAGTTACCTTCTCTTTTTCTACCCATAATCCTCTTTCAAAATGGCTGATCCTCCGAACACATTTATAAATCACAGAACTGTCAAAGAATTGGTATTAACATTAACAGTTGCTTCGTGGTAAGGCTGCATTTTATATAATCAATAGAAGGAAACGTGTTAGTAGTGTTAATCGTAATTGAATAAAGAAATTGACCTTAGTGACAGGCCCGGCGGTGGCAGACCAGCTGCTGCTGTGAATGGAGATAAGGCTAAATAGGCCAATTACCGCTGACAAAAGAATTTGTGAAAGCCTTCATGTAAATTGTAGTAGTACGTGCAGTTTAGTACAGTTTCTTAGCTACAAGGTCTGTGCAAAGTGGATATCTAGAATGTTGAGAGACTCTATGAAGGAAAGTGTCTGTAACTGTACAATTTTAGTAGCAGCCACGAAGGAGGCATTCAGATGATGAGTTGATACAACCGTACCTTGCTAAAAAAAAAGCAGGCAAGTAGACATCTCACCATTTCACGACTGAGAACGGAAACTATATCGAGGACGAGATTTGAATTCATGAGACATTATTATGCGTTGTGATTTATAAAAATATCTCGTGACAATAACTGTTGAAAGAAAATAGATATTTACAAAACTAGACAGAATCGATTTCCGACTTTTAAAATTTTTACCATGAAAAAGCGGATAAAGAAAAGTTCTGTTTTGTTACAAAACCATTTTTTCAGGGGAAATAAGTGATTTATTTCTATATTGAAAACATATAAAACTTCGGGAGTGGATGGAGGTTTGGCGGAGACAAATAATTCACAGCATAATAAAAAGAAAACAATAGATCCCTAGTGTTATCAGCACGTAAAAACACGAGCGTATAAACACGGGTGGGACTCTACTGGGCGGAAGATTAGGAAATACATGATTTCAGTTGGAGAGCATTTTAGGAAGAAATTTTCAACAATTGGTTTCAAGCTGTCAAAATCACAACAGCTTCTTTTCTAAATTCTCAAAAATGTCGCCTTGATTTTTTCAGACATCTATTTTTTATTATTTATTTATTGTCATTCCTTGCTATTAGCCTTGCTCTTTTCTACTGAAGTTTTATTGGAAAAGGAAACAGGAAAAGGAACTTTCCCAAGCAAAAATAAATATTCTTTACGAAAACTTCAGTTCGAAGAAATATTTCGTTGAAAGAAATAGCTTAATTGTTACCCGTCATGCAAATATCCTATTCTATCTTTGTACATCAGTTTTTACTTCCGTTTTCTTGATGACCTTTATTACTTGTTTTGTAAATAAAGCAACATTACTTTCTTATTAAACTGAATATTTACTTATATAGTGTAGCTTTTCTCCTTCTTTTATGTACCATGTCCCTTCAGGACATAGACGATCATGGCCCTTCTGTCCCTTCTAGTTTTAATAAGTTTTGTCTTCTTTTTTTTCGTTATTTCTCCCAAACCCTGTTCTGCCATTCATTTGCTCAAGCTCGTCAAGTATGTTACGCGCTGCTTTCCTTTGTCCCTCTTTCTCTCAATCTGTCCCGTGAGTATCAGATTTTCCAAGTCCTCCTTCCTCATTACGTGCCCCAGAAATTTCAACTGCCTCTTCTTGATGTTAAGTATAAGTTTCCTTTTTTTGTTTTCATCCATTCCAGAACCTCGTCGTTGCTCAAATGTTCAGTCCATGGTATCCTCAGAGTTTTTCTGTAGAACCAAATTCCTGTTGCTTCAGGTCTCTTCCACATCTTTGAGGAAATTGCCCATCATTCGCTGTCATACAGGAGAACGGATATCACATAACAATGTAACTTTTACAAAGAAGTTGATTCTGGAGGGTCTCCTTTTATGAAATCGAATTTGTTCTCTTTTGCGGAAATAGGCTTCACGAATTCTGTGATTATAATTGTAAACTATTAGTCATCATTTCTTCTTGAGACATAAAGACAAATATACATTTCTATGCAGCTGCTGAGAAGAAAAGTTCCTCGGGATCCTATATTTAAGATTACAGGAATCCCTTCATTAGTGCGGCTAATGCGTATATCAGTAACTATAAAAATCAATTTTCAATTACTATGCTTAAACGGTAGAATCCTTTAACGCACTAATCGAGTATTATATATGCATTAATCGAATTCTGGTATATCCGCAAGTAATAATTATGATTGTGGCGAGTAAATACCATTTCCAATCTGAAATTGACGATCGTTCGCACATGTGTCTTGGAGCAACATTTAAGACACGTTATTATACAAGTCAATTTGGTTGCTAATTGGGATATGAAATTGTCGATTAAAACTTGGCAAACTTCTAAAACTTCTAAAAGTTGGTTGTACAGACGAAAATGAACTGTGGAATGGTTTTCTACATCAGTAATTTTTCTTTAAGTTCATGAGTAATTTAGGTTGATTGATTTTACGACACGTCAGCCCTTTCTGGCTTATTTCGAATTCTATATGAAGAACGAACTCAGTAGTAATAGTCAACCAGGTTGGTCTCGTTAACTAAGACCGAAGCGTCTCTTTATTTTGGGAAACGCTTAGCCGTAGTGTAGAGTTTAGCAGGCTATTCTCGCAGAAAAATTAATAGTAATTATGTTGTAGGTTTGTGCTAGGGTAAGTCCCGCCTACTAAATATTCATAATGTGTATTTTACGGCATATTCTGTTGTTTATATAGTTGATAATTATATTCCTTTAACTCAACTTTTTTTTAAAAAAATGCCACACTCCCTTCAAAACGAAAGCAATCATGACTTATTGAGAAAGATAACGGAGTCGTTCCCCGTTGACTTCTATGAAAAAATCTTTTTTTCGCTAAGAATATCTGGCAGAATCTGTCCCCTTATCGTATCATTACAGACAACTATTAGTCAACAATATTGCCTGGGGCTAAAAGAGAAGAAATTCCGTTTATGCAACCAAAAAGTATGTGATTTCCAGATGTGTTAATCATTTAATAAGATATTATTTTCTTCTCTGACAGCTTTTTCTCCTCTATTATGAAGACCCACAATTAAAGTAACTAATTGCAAATGTTTGTTCTGTTTTATCCTCCCATTTTCATTCTTAAGTGACATAAAAAAAATATTTCTCATATAACAGCAATATTCTTAAAAGCTTTAGAATTTGTGGTTTACGTCAAAGATAAATGTCGATGTCAACTGTCAACGGCTAATGTACATCATTAATAATTTCCATATTTGATTGCGTTTTTATACAATTCCATCTTATGCTAACTGTTTTGCGCGATTTCATCTGTTTCTTTTTTAATGAGTCTTTTTCCAGTATCAGTCAAAATAAATCTGGCCATTGTGGTAAAAAGAGAAGGCTTCATGGAGAGACGCAGTTATTTTATTTACCAATTTACTATGTTAATGGGTAAATAAAACAAACTTCTTACTTTTATGTTTATTAAAAATCTTTTAAAAGAATTTAAAATAAAGCACTGTATATATATATATATATATATATATATATATATATATATATATATAGGATAAAGAACAAATAGGAAACGTTAATCAATGTAACGTGTTTCACTTTTATCAAAGCTTCAAAGAATGAGATATGAAGAAAAAAAAGAAAGAAATTCTGGTATTTTTTAAATTTTTTATGTTGTTTTGATTTTCATTGGTTAATCAGGTTTCATGTACATCTGATTTGTTAAACAGCGTTAGTATAATTTATGGCGTTCCAAATCCATGTAGAGATGACGTGTCCTTTCCAATCTCCAAGAAATCAACTGATTCCAAGCCTAACTAAAAAAACCTAAATATTGCTTCATGTATGTAAGTGTATAATAATTCTAGCCTGTCTATATGGGATTCAGGCGATAATATATATTCGTAAGTGTGTGTATGTCTAGTAGACATTATTTCCGTTTGTTTTAGATAAACATACGTTAGAATCATTAAGAATGGATTCAATAAAGGTCAGTGATGTAATATAGTGTTTTTGACGTGTATTTATAGTTGGTAAAATATTTATTAGTAATCTGTCGAAGTTCTTTTGACGTAAAGAATTATGTTCTTTTTTTTTTAATTAGTGTGGCATTTGTACAATCAAAGAAATAATCAATTAAATCACAAGAAGCAAACAAGATAAAGCAAGATTCTAATTACGTCATCGAAACTTTTATCCCAAATTTAAAATGCTGTGTACGTGGCAGAATCTTTGAGTGACAGTGCGAGCAAAGATTTCACCAATATTTCCCTATTCACCCCAAATATTCACCCAATTTTTCATCGCACGACCCTCCCTCCTTCGGGAAATAAAGAAATATAATTATGGGTCAGAGCTAACCAGCTCAGTGCATCTGGCTTTTGTCAATCTACTTTGTCTGAAGAAAAGGCCTCTGTGACAATTCCAGTGTTTGAAGACTATATAAATAGAAAAGTCCCCACCCACAGTCACTGAGAAAGAGAGCCGCTCCTCTAGATATTAGAGATACAGAGTCACCTCCCCTGGAGTCAGAAGAGTAAAATAAAGTGACCATCTCACTCAAGATTTTAGTAGTGTATGAATAATATTCTGTAGTAGTTATACTAAATAAATAAAAGTGAATATGGGTATACCCAAAGTTAAGAAAATTATAACCAAAAAAGAAACTAAATTTAAAGACAATTTGATGTCCGTAGGTCCTTACTTTCTGTACAAACAATTATTTTTATTTCATGCATTACTTTCTCTGGATTTCACAATTAATTTCGATTATTCCCAAATTTATTTCCAAGTTATAAAAATTGTTATCGTACAAAAAATTAGTCGCAAAAAATTACGTAAAAAATCACCGAAAACAATCCCAGTAATGAAAATTTGGCAATCTAAAATATCAGGATTGCGGGTCTGGATGTTTTTAATATGCCCACAGGATCGGCCTGATTTCAAAATGGCATAATATGTTAGGCTACGGCCTCTAGGAGTAAAGATGAAAAAGTGACACAGTGACACACTGACATTCATATTATTTATATAGATAATAGCAATTGGAACTATTACTAATGTCAAATTCATTTTTCATGATAATATAAAGATCATATTTATGGATGCATAAGCTTGAAATGATAATGGCGGAAGCCATTTTGCTCCGGAATAAATATCAAAATCCATACCATTATAATAGAGTCTATTTTATGAATATTTTTCTTTATATCATCAAAGACCCTGTTTATAAATTAGATTCTTGTTATTTGGATTCTCATCACTTGTAATGAATAAAATCACACAGATTCATTTGCATAAAAATGAATATTGGTCTCCATCACGTCAATTAGTCTGAAAATTATAAAAACGAAATGCATCTGGCAAATGGAACTATTACTAATGTCAAATTCATTTTTCATGATAATATAAAGATCATATTTATGGATGCATAAGCTTGAAATGATAATGGCGGAAGCCATTTTGCTCCGGAATAAATATCAAAATCCATACCATTATAATAGAGTCTATTTTATGAATATTTTTCTTTATATCATCAAAGACCCTGTTTATAAATTAGATTCTTGTTATTTGGATTCTCATCACTTGTAATGAATAAAATCACACAGATTCATTTGCATAAAAATGAATATTGGTCTCCATCACGTCAATTAGTCTGAAAATTATAAAAACGAAATGCATCTGGCAAATGGAACTATTACTAATGTCAAATTCATTTTTCATGATAATATAAAGATCATATTTATGGATGCATAAGCTTGAAATGATAATGGCGGAAGCCATTTTGCTCCGGAATAAATATCAAAATCCATACCATTATAATAGAGTCTATTTTATGAATATTTTTCTTTATATCATCAAAGACACTGATTATAAATTAGATTCTTGTTATTTGGATTCTCATCACTTGTAATGAATAAAATCACACAGATTCATTTGCATAAAAATGAATATTGGTCTCCATCACGTCAATTAGTCTGAAAATTATAAAAACGAAATGCAAAAATATATGGGATTTTTGTGTTAATTCACCTCAAAATAAAAAGAATTTATATTTATTAAATTCACACCAAAATTTAGAAATGTCCTTTAAATTTTGTTAAAAAATGCATTCATTGTTATTTTTTGCCTTACGTCTCCAAAGGAGCTCACACAAATAAAAAGAATCTATTATGCTGCGAAGAATCCCGAACATTCCGGCAGGTACTTTCGATTATTTGCGTGTGAACTGATATTTCTGAGTCAATTTATACTGTGATTTATAGTCAGATGAGTATAATTGGGATAATCCTTCAAAGATGTATATCCTTTCCAACAATCCGACTTAATGGTAGTCCCAGGTAAAATACGGCTGCGTATTGTGTCCAGTAATGTGGAGGCTGTTAACTTCATGGCAAGCTAAACAAATTTTGATTTAAAATTTGTAATTGCAAAAGTGTGCCAAAAATTTAATAAAAAACTAAAAAAAAACTTTGATTTAAAATTTATAATTTCTTGGGGTAAATTAACCGAAAATATCCAATATATGTTAAAAGAATAAAATTAGATTCCACTAAAACTCATATACAGATTTTATTTTTGCTTCTGCTTAATAAAGAATAAGAAATTATTAAAATATTTTCTGGAAATTTTACATGTTGACTCAGGAGGGGGAAGCTGGGAATATATTAAAATAATAAAGTATTGACTGCAATTTTTCTCTGTATTGAGTGAATGAAATCATTTAGTTAGAAACTTTGTTTTTTTCATTTTTGATTGATAAAAATCGAAGAATAAGATAATTACCCAGATGCAATATTCAAACAAACCGACCCACCCTCCGTATCTCTTGCTTATATTTTCTATTTTGAGGTTCAAGATTTAATCTTCATATAAATAAACCTGTCAGTTGCTGAATCAGTAATAGTATGCTTTAAGAAAAACATTACTATTTTTCTATGGTAAGAAGTTTTGACTTTTCTGACTCATATAAAAAAATATGTCATTTGAAGAACGCTTTATGACTTAAAATTCACGCCCAAATCTTAAGACAAACTATAAGATTACCGGGCGGGGGTGGACTAAATATATTTTCCAGAATGTTCGACCTCGGCTGAGGCCATATATTTGGTTGATGTTTCCAACCTGTCAATGTTTACCTCTCAAATATGAAACCACGCCCTTGAAGTTCTGAAATTAGCTTCATTTACTCACTCACATGGCCAGTTTTTATTCATTTGTCTTTTTTTTCTAACATTAAATATTGGATTGGAAATTATAATAAAAATTTAACGACCACATCTGATATTGTATTCCGATGAATATTTATATTAGAGAAGGACTAGCTTTCTCTTATATACACAGATATTATTAACAAGCAATAATTATCAATCATTCCTAGAGTCTTACTACATAAAACTGACCAGATTACAAGGTTCATTTTTCATTCATTACGTTGACAGAGTAAAGTGAACGTAATAAATGGAAAATGAATATTCGCCCACGAGCGAGAAGCGAAAATGAAGGCTTCATATTAATACATACTTTTTCACATATCGTATATTTCCGCGTATATGGCAAACCTTTAGATAAGAGGAAGTAAAATAAAATATAGCAAATTTTCATCTATTTATTCTATACCTGTAGTATAAGATGACTGCTTATTGATTATATAAAGATGATCTTATTGGAAATGTTGTTACTTACAGTATCTTCAGAAATTCAAAATAAACGAAATAACAAAACCGATTCTTTTTTTCTACACATGTCTCCTAAAAGGGAAACTATTGTTTTGTTTACATTTCATCTTGCGATATCTTGAGAATACTTATTATTATTATTATTATTATTATTATTATTATTATTATTATTATTATTATTATTCTCCTCCTATAGCTAGACAGTTATAAACAGCCTAGTGTACTAATGGCCATTTACTTGTACTTTATTGACAATCTCAAGATGCCGCTAATAACAGTACGATAATGTAGATAAGTACAATAAGATAATAGTACATTCCACTTCCAACATGTTTTTATTCGCAATCATAATGTTAATAACTTACAATTTTTCAGCTGAGCTTGCATGGATACAACTTGATTTCATTGATATGGAATTATTCTTTGAATAGGCAATTTATTATGAAGTTATGCCAGTAATATATAAGGTAGAAAAGGTTTATTACTTTTATTATCAGTTTATTTGATAATGTGAATCTTTTATATGCATTATTGGTTATTGAGACCGAGGTTAGACTACTGACAAACATCACTCAGTATTTAAGGTTTCTTTTTTAGAATTGTAGTATAAGATGACCCCCAATTTTGAAGGGTGATTTTTAGATTTAAAAGTTGTCTTATACGCGGAAATATATGGTATATTATTAAAACTAAGAAAAGCCAGAAACTTGAAATGCACTTGAAATGATTCATTTAATATTTAGTAAAACAATCGATGTTGTTCTGAATCATAAAATGACCAAATTCATGACATTGATTGATTTTCTTTCACAGATTTTGGGCACAACTTTTGATCTTTCATTAGCACTAATTCTAATACCTGACTTCTAGGGGTGGTCTAAAGCCTTTCCCCCTACCCACATATTTGGTTCTTTTAGATTGTCATTTAAGGCATTTAGCCATTTTCATTTGTTCATTTCCGAGTTGCCAAGTGTTTTTGAGACGCAAACACCCGATTAGGTCTGTTCTTCCAGTAATAAGCGCAGTATCAAGGATGAATACGAATTTCAAAGTTAAATCAAACATTATAATAAAACGGCCATTGATATCAAATCTCTTCTTGATTCATCCAATCCGATTTCAGAAAGATAAAACAAATATTCTAAGAAGGACAAGCCAAATTATTTGATCAATTTAAGACGTGAAATGAAAAAAAGTGATTCATTTGTATACAAGAAATAAAAGAAACAAACCGCCTGTTGAAATAATTGACAGCATTTATATAAATTAGTTGTAAATGATTTCAGCTTTCATTCAGAATAAATGTTAACACAATGAAAAATGTTATGAAGTATGAAGATTCTATTATCTACTTTTAATGGTATAACCCAGTTTTCGCGCCAAATCTCATTTGGCGCGTAATTACGAACGCTGTTCAGTGCAACCTAAAAAATCGTCTTTAGCCGCAGTCCGAGTTACTAACGAGAAGGGGAAGCGCCTCTAAAGAGAAGATATGTGTTCGAACTTTCCAGATGGTCCCCGAAGACAAAACGACCTTTGGATGACAAATAAGTGTAACAAACTTGTTTCTAATTGAAATTTATTGGAATTAACCCAATTGTTTGACTATGCCCGTTAAAAGTACGTTTTTAGCAACTCTTTCAATTCATGTTTTGATGCATATGTTATTGTTGTATATAACATATCTTAAAACTATTTAATTGTCTCTTTTTCATCTGCCCAACTTGATGTGGCAGTCGTTAAAAATCCCATACCTTGTTTATAATTTCTTTTCATGCATTCAATGGAGTTAGAGAAAAATAAAGGAACAAATTAAACCCATTTAAATAATCCCGATTAACTGTCAGATCAAAAAGATCCGAAGAGAATATGAAAAGAATTAGTTTCGGTTAGTTAGCATTAACCCAAGTTGCTCTTAATTCAACGAAGCCCAAATAGCAGTTAAAAAAATAAAACAAACCGAAAAAAAAAACAAGAAAGAAAATATGAAGATGTCTTAATCAATCCACGAAAATCGTTGTTCCCCATTTTTCTTTTTACCTTTATTTTGAAGTAAGTAGTGTTCAGTGACTGATTCATCTCTCCTTTTTCTGCGTTTGTAGAGACAATGGCCAATCTAAAGAAAAATTAGAAAATATGTAAAACCATTTATATCAGATTTGTTTGACGACTGCATCTCCGAAGGGAGAAAAAGTACTTACTTGTTCGTTGGTTATTTACCCTTACAAATCGTTGATCTCTCTTGATTTCGATGCATATCTACGTGTAGTAATGCTTATCCGATTTACGACTTTGTAGGAAGTTAACAATTGAAAAGTTAAATGAATTAATATTTGAAACAATCCTATGAGTTCTTTCAGTCTGTAAAATATTTGGAAAGTTTGATCTGTCAGAAAACTTTATTCTAATAATAAAAAAGCAGCAATGTGTTAATTATAACATAAACACATCGGACGTTTTTATGTCATCAGTTGATACGTGATTTGTATTATGCATTTATGAAACGCTTATAAAGATTTCTAAATAGAAGGATAAATTGAAAAAGTGATGAATCATTTTATTTTAAACGTCTGCATATCTGTACAGTTTGAATCTTTTAACATGGTTGCATTATATAGAGATAGTTGGGTATTAGTTGGGTAATGTAGAAATTAAATGTTTTCATTTCTATATTTATAAATTTTTTATAAATCTTCATGCTGACATGTTCGTTTTCTCAGCCCTGTTTATAAAACGCTTTAATCGTGCCATGCACTTATAAAGAACAAGAAGACAATAAAGCAGTGATTTACATTATCAATAGACAATATATACGTATAGACAGACACATACAAAAACATAAAACATGCATGAAAGCAACGAATGGCCGGTATTGAAAAGGAAGCGCGTGCAAAACGAAATAATTACATTACATTATTTTCATCACTAGTAATAACGTCTTTCCATATGAATATGACTTAAATTCAATCAAAGATTTCTCTTGAAAATCGAATTCGCTTAGTACACCAGTTAACTGCTGGGCCTTAAGCTCATTTCACAAATATAATCTGGAATCTATACAAGAAGATCATGAGTCATTGACATTTATATACACAAAATAATGCAGTGTTACATTAGAACATGCACATACCCACACTACAAAACTGTACATCTTGTTTCAACGTTACAAATTTTCTTAACATTTCATCATTTGAAACAAGATGTACAGTTTTGTAGTGGGTATATATATATGTTCTAATGTAACACTGCATAATAGATAAATATTTATTGCTCTACTTTTGTATTAAGCCCTGTTTTAAATTAATGTTTTGGACAGTGAAATCTTACTCTTCCTTTTTTACATTTGTGTGTATATATATATATATATATATATATATATATATATATATATATATATATATATATATATAGGGTGTCCCAAAATAATGCATACACACTTTAAATATTAATAGTTAATAATACATTGCCGTGATGTGAGAACTTATATGGATGAAAATATGCAAAACAGATGGATTGGAAGAAAAGGGACAGTTGAATACCCACCTAGATCACCAGATTTGACATCCTTGAATTTCTTTTTGTGGGGGTTTCTAAAAGACAAAGTTTACAGCAGGGAACCTAAAACAATTGAAGATGTGAAAAGTGTATTGAACAGAACGGCAACCACTTTGAGTACTTGATGTGAACGCATCATTATATATGAACCGTCTGCCATTACCCCAGGTAGCTTTTATCTTATTAAAGTTAATTTTCTATGTTTTTTGTATATTTTGCTCTCAAATTCTTTAATGTGTATTCTTTCTCTTGTATTAATCTTATTTACAAGTCAAAAATACATAAATTAAATAAGTTACAACGATTCAGAGCGTGTATATTTACTTTATCAATTAATGCCGAAGTTGATATTTTGTTCTCTTGAAATAGTTATATTTTTACATCTGTTCTCTCATAGGGGAAAAGGTATGGAAATATTACCAAGAATCCAGTACGAGGATCATTGGAAAGAAGTGAAAAACTCTTGGCAAAATAGAAATGACTATCGAGCCTCCCTTTAATGGAACTCACCTTTTTGCCAATGTTTGAAAACTTAGCAGACACACACTCACACATTATAACTTGCACTTTCCTATAAAAACGTATTTTATTTTAAAAGAAACATTTAAATCAAAATCAAGTCACTTTATTCCTTTGCGCCCAATTTATTACATAAGTTATATTTCTAACGCAGAAAAAGAAAACTTATTTTTATTCATAAAAATATCGTATTTCTAGTGTTATTTCTATGGATGTATTCACTGTAAGCATTAAAACAACGTCATCTATCAATATATACAATATAAAACGTACTTAAAGCTGAATAAATCTTTTAAATATCTTCATAACAATTTAGGCATGATGATCTTGTTATATTCTTTGAGCAGAATCACTTGTTTAAAATTCGGGTGAACGGACATGATAAGTACAAAATTCTTTGTGGTTTTATATGATATTTCGAATGAACGAGCGCGCATGCGTGCACACATACACACACGTATTGATATCACGGATTGACATTGAATGAGGTAAAAGTGAATTCATAAATATCATAGCTGACTTGATACAAAAAGTTTTTTAGTCACTGATGCGTCATTACCGATGCGAAATACAATGCAAATATTTCACAACTCAGTCGTTCTCATTATATATATATATATATATATATATATATATATATATATATATATATATATATATATATTGTGTGTGTATTTAGGCAACATCTTTTCATTCACACACGTTTCATTAAATAATATAGACAAGTGTTGTCTATTTTATGTAAATTTTTTTCGTAACGTCTGATAAGTTTAATAACATTATCGTTGAACGAGGAAAGAAATTCACAATATTGATCCATATTTTTTTTAATACAATCTAAGCTTTCGGCTTACTTCAGCCATTATCAAAGATGTCAATTACAACATATTAAGCAATATACGGACAAGACAGTGATGATAGTCTGTCAGTGTTTACATAGATGATTTCTAAGCAACAATAAACACGCGCATATAAGACGCTAGAAGCGAAAATCGCACCGCATCACATGACGTCACACATGACCACACGAGAGTGAATTGGAGAAGTATGAAGTATGGAAAGCCGTTGGTATAGACCAATGGCTTCTTTTACCAATTATAGACATTTAAGAATATTTGTAGAGATTCCATAATTGATTTTGCTTAGGTTGGGTTTCAACTGTTTGATGTATAATGCTTCAAGGATTTTTAGTTTTTGTCTATTGTTTTCATGTCGAAGTATAATTGTGTTTTCGACAAGTATTTTACGGAATTGTGTGTGCGGGCAGCATGTTGTTTTAAATGCCTAAAATGTTAGAGTTTTTATTCAAATGTAGTGTCAAGCGTCGTGAACGCGAGTTTGTGGTGTGACCAACATAAACGTTATTTAATTCGTTGGAGATACATATATATATATATATATATATATATATATATAGCAACCTTTCTTTTAAACACCTTTCATTAAATACAGCAGACAAGGAAGATTCAATTAATTTTATTTAGTTTTTCCATCATCCTTACGTTTTTCCGTTTTGTCGGAGTAAAGGAATACAGAAATTTTCTATAATTTTCATTGTCCCAAGTGCTTTCGGACACTTCCTTAGACATTTTAAATGGGGTATTATTTTGGTGTTGTTAGTTTTTCCTCGTGTCTTTACTCTTTAAGTTGCATTTTATTTTTGTGCTGATTTGAATATGGGCGTTTATTCTGAGTCTTCGGATTTTTAGTAAATGCCTCACGTGCCATTTATCAGGTAAATCAGCTACAAAAAACATTCCTCAACCCACAATTTACAAGAACCCTTAAGAAAAATTGTGGTCGAAGACACTAAAATTCTATTGCAAACATTAAGCAAAAGATCAAGTGATATAAATAGCGTTAATTGTTGACTTCTATTGTTTTGCAAAATGTAACGAACCATTTAAATTCCTGAAGATCATAAGAATAGAATAAGATAGAATTAAAACGTAGTATCATCAAATGTGCCGTTCATGAATGTCTGGAAAATAATATCAGAGATCATTTCTAGCAAGTTCGATCTTAATTGAAGGATGATCCATTATAAATACAAAACGTATTGGTTGTTCGCCGTCACGAAACTCGCCACAATTTTGACATAAAAAATGCTACTCTAATTAAAAGAGAAAATAATTCACTATAACGAAAATGTCTAGAAAGTTTTAATCGCTAGTTTCTCCACAGTAAATTTACGTCTATATTCTTACAACGATTCACCATTCTTGGCAGATTTTCTGTTATTACAATGGGAGATATTTAATAACAAAGATGATGAAGATAAAAAGAATATATATGAATTTGGTCAGATTGTAAAAAATTATTTAAGAAATTTTGAAACTACCAGCGTCTCTTGTTTGTGCGCATATGAATTCTCAACAATGTCATGAAACCAGTCCGTCATAAATAAACTTTTTTCCATTTTCTCTTACAATATCCTCAATAATCTTCTTGATATATATATATATATATATATATATATATATATATATATATATATATATATATATGGAAAAAACAACTAAAAAGTTGCAAATTAAAAAAAATAATGTTTTTTTAATGAAAGTATTTATTTATATTTGATATTTCAGATCGACCTCGATCTTTCTTCAGAATATATATATATATATATATATATATATATATATATATATATATATATATATATATATATATATACTGGGATTAAAAGAATATGTAACTAAAAACATCAGATAAAACGGCTCGTCTCATGACTGTAACTGCTGCTGATTTAAACGTTTTCTAAAACAGCCGTCGATTGCATAATTGGGAAGTTTAACTTTGCTATGAAGCAGCAAACGTGAATCTGATTGATTCCAGATTTCAGATTCAATGGAACGAGGAGAAATGTTCTCATAACAGAAAAAAAAAAGAAATCATTTTTTTTTAACCATACATCCGACCTCGGTCTTTTAAACAGGAGTAGAGGTTTATCCTTTGTTCCTGTTTAGAATTGGGTTTCCAGTTCCTTCTAAAGTATTCTCGTTCTCTTTCACTCCCAGTAGTCCATTGCGTCTTAGTGGCATTATCACCTTGCTAGGGATGAAATGATTTAAAAACAACAACAAATGCCGCTTGAGTAAGCACAGAATCAGCCAAGTGGAAAAACTACAGAGGCTACATTAATTTATAAGGAAAGGAAAATTTACCCGACACTTTCTGTAAATACATTCTTTTAAATGTGACTTACAAGATAATATTATTAATGTAAACAATGCTACAGAGATTCCTTTTCGTTTACTGAAAATCCGTTTCATCTTATTCATACGTTTTGTCATTTTTCTTTTCTTTTCTTGGGCATAATCTTAAAATTGACATTTTGCTTCCTAGCATTTAATTTTTATAGCATTGGTCTTTTTTTTTCTTTGGCGAGGGTTATCCTACGATTCTTTTGCATTGTTCAGTTGTTGGCCAATCCTGCGTTTGCCAAGTAAGGTAGATCATGATCTTCTCCTGGATACGCCGCTTCAAAGTTTGTTTGACTTTCAAAATAAACATAAAAGCACAAGATGAGTAAAATATGGCCAGATACTGTAATCTTCGACTTTTTGGTAAATACACAAATTCTCTTGTGGCATGTATGCAAACCTGCTTATCTCATATGATACGGCGATGTTGTAAACAATGTTTCGTTCAGTAAAAACAGCACTACTGTTAGGGAAATCTGAGAAGTGTCTTTGAATCTTCTTATTGTTTGTGTCACCCATACTCTTTAATTGTTTGCGTATCTGTGACGATTTCTTATTATTTGGATGAAATTAGGGCTGAGTATAAAATAACATTTTCTACTTGACACTGGTTTTATTTAATGTTTAATCCGGTGAAAAAGTGCAGTTGAAGCTTGGAATACAGAAGCTTACTGCGGTGATGCAGTATGTGCAATCATGTATCAGAATGAAATTTTAATTGCAGGACTTGACGATTGACTTCGAAAAGAAGCACCACATAAAACACGTGGCCTTGCCAAAAATTCAGAGGTGAATCAGTCAATTCATTGGAATGAAAATTGGAACGGAAACCCCTTTTTATGAACGAAGAAGTCTCTTGATGTTATTGCTGCGGAATTATGCTGGGCTTCATGTTGCAAATGCGACGCATAGAGTTGGAATGAGAACTTCTTCCACATTCTCCACTTCTGTCACCTTTAGACTATTATTTGTTTTTTTCTTTGGCTGGCGGTTCTAAAAAGTTCATAATATTGAAAAATTTCCCTAAAAATCAATTGAATCAAAACTAGAATCGTTTTATATGCCCACTTTACCTAAAAGTGAGTATAAGGAAATAGAAAACCAGAAAAAAAACTATTTTAAACGATGATTTTATGAATTTATGTGCATAAATTAATTTGTCAAAAACTGGTGTTGACTTTTGGATTGACCAAATACAAATATATAATTTAGGTTAACCGAAATACAGTTTAAGACGAAAATACAGTTTACGAATTAGTAAAGGGAGGTAACTTCGAGTAATATTCAATCAATCAAAATAAAACGGATTAATAAATTATATAAGAAAGTAATTTTTTGCCATATTATTATTGTACGTAAGTCAATGTTAATTGGTTGTTATACAGCAAAAAGAAAACTATGCGTTTAACTTTTTTTCATGAATAGTCAGCAAACTTTAGAGATATTCATTTTAATTTACAGAATCCATAATCATTTGTTCAAACAATGTGGATTCTGAGTTTCTTTGGTGTCTGTCGATATTCGGCTGAAGTTGTGTCTTTCCCCATCAAAATTGTATCGTCTATGATACATGTATGAAAGGTACCAACATATTTTCGCAAGCTGAACAAAAAACATCGGCAGATATTTATAACACAGTCTTAGTTGGCAATAATATGAGTGACAGATAGCGATAAAAAGGCATTATCGATTATTTATGGCTAATTTATTTAAATAATACATGATGCACTAAAATAATTAACCGTTTTAAGTTCTCAGAGTATATGTGGCCATTTATAATTTCGACTTGCAGATCATAAATCTTAGATAAATATATACGTTCAAAGTGCAAGCCCTTTATTTTGGCTTTATTATTTAAATGCAAGTTATGAATTATGGCTAATTGGTATGAACTCGAATTACAATATTGTTGATTTGTACTAATTAAAGTTTTTTTTTTCTCAATTGAAAGTAATTTGTCAGCATTCATTTTACGTGCCGGGTTTTTTTTTTTTTAAATAAATTTGCTTTTCGGTTTTATTTATTGACTGATTACGATCACATATATTTTGCCCCTTAGTAGTTTAGAGACACAATAATTATGCGACTGTTCGATAAAGGTAGGCACTTATTTTGTTGACTCAGTAAAATAAACTCGAGAGAAACTTAAAAAACTTCGTTTAGACTTTTGACATTTTTGATTCTTGCATCGACGAGACTTCACAAAGTGACATCCGGAATCTGTCTTGTTTAAGGACATATTCAGGATGTCAATTGTAAATAGCGTCACCACCTCTGATAAATATTTACCGTCACTGTAAACTAAGATAGTATAAATAAGTGAAGGTTATTAAAAAGAGAGACACGACAAGGACAGAAAGTCATATACAGGGATTTTTCAAGTTTTAGCTACTAGGTATTTAACTAGACTCCCAAAAATCTACTATAGTAAAAATTCTCTTTCTCATTCTCCCTCTCTCTCTCACACACACACACACACACACACACACACACACACACACACACATATATATATATATATATATATATATATATATATATATATATATATATCAATTCAGCATTGTAAAATGGTAAGAGGATGCTGAAAAGTTTTCGGTTTAACCAAAATGCCTTTTCATATATATATATATATATATATATATATATATATATATATATATATATATATATATATAATATATATTTGCGTTGATGTGAGTTTGTGACCCTGGGTTTCATGCCCTTTACGATCGTCAGACAAACTGATTAATTTTGAAATTTTGAATCTATTTATGGTTGTGTATTTTCGTTGTTTAGCAGTAGTGGGAGGAAAAATTCTCCTCGGTGTCCTCCTCAGAATGAGGCTCATACGCACGCAGACACACACACATGCATATGTACGTATAGCAGTTCATACAAAACATATACATATATAAATAGTGTGGTACTATGCGCAGATATATTAATGTGTCGTTGAGTGTATACATATGCAATTGACCGCTGGTTTTCGGTGCTAGAATTATGTAGCGAATTTTGTCCCCAATTAGTGGGAGGCTGGTGTCAACTTATAGACCGTTCATTTATTTTGTTCACAGAATGATACTTTCTCACACACACATACATGCATGTGTACGAGTACACATATATAATATCTGTCTGGGTTTTGCATACTTAAAAATAAAATGGATTCTGTATGAGATTATGATAGATATTTTTGTTATTATTTTTAATGTTGCTTATTTGCTTGTTGTGGACGATAACACTTATGTAAATAGTATAAACTCTAATTTCTAATACTTATTGGTATTTATGAAGGAAATTGACACTAATTTTTGATAGGGGGGGAGGGGAGTATACTTGTAAATTAATGCGGCGATGGTAATTGAGGTATGGGTGAAAGAGTGAGAATGAAATAATAATTGTAATGTTGAGAGAACTGAAAATAAAACTCTGGTAAAATTGGGGATAAATAGTAAGCATGATATATTAATTACAATATTGGAAACAATGACAGAGGCAGGCGTAGAGTGATGGTAGTTGGTGGGGTTGGTTGGTATTCGTGTGGTTATAATGCTGGGGGTAGATAATAATGGTAATAACAGTGGTAGCATCAAATAATTATGGTAAAATATTAGTAATGACGACAGTAATGGTGGTGGAATGATAATAATACTGATTATGATGGTAGTATGAATAAAGAAATAATTTATGGTAAAAAAGTGATAAATTTACAATTGCAGTAGTAATAAATAATAAATAATTGGAGGGGGTGATGGTAATGATAGAAGATGCGATTGGGTAAAATAGAAAATAATAGAAATGGTGGTAACTGGGTTAGGGTAATAGATGTTGGTGGAGGTGTGATAAATAATGGCAATAATATGAGCAAGGGCGGTGGAAAAATCATTACGAATCTTGTGGGAGTAGGTGTATGAGGTGGTAATATTGGTAGTAGTTATTTTGCGGTGGGTGCATACGGTGGTGGTTACATTGTTGGAAACTAAAGTAGTGGTAGACGTTGCAAAATGGTGTTGTGGTGTCAATAGTTTATCGTTTCGTGTTCAAAGTGTTAATAGTTTAGGTAGCAGAGTTGGGAAAGATATCAATTTGCGTTACTTGGTATGTTTTTTTTATTCATTTGGTATGAATTGAGATAATAGGTACTTGTTTTCATGTATGCATTTTGAAATTATTTCTGATCTTAGATTTAGTAACTTCTTTTGTTGGATGTGGGAAATTATTGCCACTTTTTCGTGTAGACAAAGTAACGCATTTTTTTTTGTTATATTGTTGTTGACGGGTGTGTATTTCCATATTTTCCAGCTTATTTTTGGTGTAATGTTTCTATCTTTTAGTTGCCATATGTATGTGAATAGTGTAGTGCTGTTGGAGAATGAGAGGTCGTGGTTGTATTTTCTTTACTTGAATTTGTAGACGATGCTATTATATTTGTTTAACAAGAAGACTCACACTTCATCTCAATTAGGTCTCATTTAAATACTCATGGAGACCTACCAGACCCTATTCGCAACATACTTGTTGATAATACAAATATAATAGCATCATCTACCTGTAAAAAAGGCTAAAATAATGAAAGCCTTATTTATAAAAAACAAAAACCAATATTCAATAATATCAACTATGAACATGGACACAATATGTCGAACGTCTTTTGTAAATGAAACATTATATAAATACATAAATACAACAATTTATTTCAGGAAGCAGAATGAGAAAACCAGAGCTTGAAGAAATTTGGGAAGAGTTGGACGTCGCAATCATTGTCAAAGCTTTCAAAAAATGCTGCATCAAACAAGCTCGACAGCAGCAAAGATGACATTCTGTATGTGGAATTCATACAGAAACGGGAGAGGTCAACAGAGGTACCATGAGGAACCAACGATCTTGCCGATGATACTTACTATACAGGTCTATACCCTAACCTAACAGAGAAAGAATTCGATTAGTTCTACGATGACGAAGGCTATTTTAAAGGATTCAACGAGGATGACCTTCCAATCTCAGATGTCGGATGCCCATAAACACAGAAAAATGACAAGGTTTTTCACAATCAGTCCATTTCAGGATTACAAACAGTTCCTTTCAAAACTACACCTAATTTCGAAAGAAAGACCTCAAGTTGTCATAAAAAATTAAAACCAACCAAGCAACCAAACAAATTAATATTTATTCAATTTTATTTCGATTTATTTACTCACTTTCTATTGGTGATTTAGTAGTCTTATACTCCAAGTCATTAAGTTTTCATAATGCTTACGAATCACAAAAGTAAACAAAATGTCATGTTTTGTTCTGTTCATTTTTTTCTTTTCTTTTTTCATAGCCTTGGGTTATTTTCTTTGCTCTAAAAATCAGGTACGCTTTATACATGAAAATAAGCTTTGTCCCCTGGAATTTCTCCTCTTTTGTATCTAGCGATATATATATATATATATATATATATATATATATATATATATATAGTATATTTTTGTTGTTAATTGGTGATGATCAATAAAGTACAAAAATCTGCAGAAATTAACAACTAAGTTTTCAATGGTTCTAATACTTTCCACCAATAGAAATGAAGAACGTAAATAACTAAATATAGTCTGGGTTAAAAAAGGTTAAAACAACTTCAACTTCTTGTTTATGTTAAAGAACGAATACAGAGGACAAATTATGAGATATCATTTTTTCAAATTTCAAAAGACTCCAACTTAAAGAGATCAAGTACTCTGAATATATATAATTAATTAAACTATAACATTTATTTACTTAATGTATCTAATGCTTCCTAACACAAGCAAGATTTTAAGTATTACAGAAGAGAACATAAAAATAGAAATCAAGTAAAATTTAGCAAAAATTATCTTTAGCAGCAATAAACGCATTATTTAAATGCAGGTAGTTGAAAACATTCCAATGCAAAAAATTTTACGAATAAAATACAAGTCTAGCTTATAGCACCGAGAGATTGGGATACAATTCGAATTTATTATAGACAAAGCGTGTAACTCCAACTGTCATTACAAAAGTTCGCATTCTTTGTTAGATTAAATTGTTAACAAATAGTGTAGTTAAAGCTATATGCAATGAGTTTATAAAAAAAAAACTTTATTATAGTCTTACATTGTCAGCAAAAGTGGGTTTTTGCAAGAGTGTTTCAAAAAGTTATCTCATTGACGAACAGAAGTGGATAATGCAATGATTAGCTCGTGCGGACCAAGCAGTAAGCACATTTTTTAATTAGTAACATAAACATTCGTGTTTCGCTTAAAATCTTAAATAGATTCTATAAATTAAGTATATATATGTATTTGAGCTAATAGCCAAATACCCGCCCTAAGGACATAGAAAACTAAACATAGTAGGAGTTTTCTGACCTCTCTAATGTTTCTGCATAAATATTTTCAGCAAGACATCTATTTTCTAAAGTTCTTTTCGTCATTATGAATTTCCTACTCTGGAAATAGCTACATAGAGTTGATCATGAAAGAAACCTTTTCTAATGTTTATAATAATTCGGTCTAATTGTAAGAAAATCCAGTTCGACTAATTTAAATAAATCTGTATTTTTTTCTGCTAAGGATTTGTAGTCATGTTAAATGTCAGACGACCACAATGGTTATGACGAATGCTGCAGGAATTAAGATCTTAACTAACGTTAACGGGCTTAAAATAATAGAATTCTATAAATATTTTAATATCTTTTTTTAAATTATTTATTTTATGTCTACTTCTTAAAAAGAAAAAAAAACGGTTAAAATTAAGGTTACATTTATTGTTTTTAGTTTAAAACTTATATTCCTTCTATAAAAACACGATGAATTAAAAAAAAAATATCAACAAAAACATTGCTTACATGTATAAAATTTAAAATTAGAATTTAAACTAATTACACAGATGAAATATTTATTAAAATATACTTTAAAAATCATTATGCAAATGAAATGTTACTGATTATGTTGTATTATTTGTTAGTAATATATATATATATATATATATATATATATATATATATATATATATATATATATATGCTTATAGCAAAAGCAATTCCATAACGATTTGTTTTACCTATGTAAGTTGGGGCACACAAAGAAAATTTATCTTTATGTGAATTTATAAATTAGGACCAGAATTATTCTTCTCGTTAAAGTTCCCGCTTTATTTTACCAAACTTGTAATTAATAATATTTGCTATCGAAGAGTTCGGTAACTAAATGATTAATTATAATCGTGTTTGTTCCAAAGTAGAGAAGTATGTTGTTTATTAAGCGTAAATATCATCCAGTGGAATGGAGCAAAACAAAAAACAATATTTGTTACAAAAATACACTTGAATATCAAAGAATATAGAACGGAATTATCTTTTTTCTTTTAGGAATTTAATTGCATAACAATAACAAGGCTAATTTTCAGTATTTTTATTACGTAGTAGTATTCAGCTTCTTTGTTTTTGTAGACTTTCATGTTCCTCAAAGAATGGTTACACACACACAAACACGCATATACCTATATATATATATATATATATATATATATATATATATATATATATATATATATATATATATATATATAATTATTTATTTAAAAATATGATTCCAACACGCTACATAAGAGGTCTCATGTTTCAAAACAAGAGCCGAAAACTTCAAAATAATATTTGAATTAACTTGAGTTAAAGTAGGCTCTGTTCCATCTTTAAGCGAAATTTTTTGGGAATATATATATATATATATATATATATATATATATATATGGCCTGACGATTGCATATAGCATGAAACAGACTGTCGCCTCTAAGTGTTGACTTCTATGTTCACTTTTATATTTACACACGCTCTATCTCTGATATTGAGCACTTTATTCCATAAATATAGCACACCTTAAGACTATATTTCTTTATATATATATATATATATATATATATATATATATATATATATATATAATTATTTATTTAAAAATATGATTCCAACACGCTACATAAGAGGTCTCATGTTTCAAAACAAGAGCCGAAAACTTCAAAATAATATTTGAATTAACTTGAGTTAAAGTAGGCTCTGTTCCATCTTTAAGCGAAATTTTTTGGGAATATATATATATATATATATATATATATATATATATATGGCCTGACGATTGCATATAGCATGAAACAGACTGTCGCCTCTAAGTGTTGACTTCTATGTTCACTTTTATATTTACACACGCTCTATCTCTGATATTGAGCACTTTATTCCATAAATATAGCACACCTTAAGACTATATTTCTTTATATATATATATATATATATATATATATATATATATATATATATATATATATATATATTTAAAAGAAAGAGATTGTAGTGGTTCCAACGAGAGAAAAGTATGGATATTAAAAAGAAGAGAAGAGGGGTGCCGCAAATGTTTTTGGTTGTAATGTGGATTTATTTAGAAAAAAATATTATGCTTTGTTTTCCATAATTTTACTACACGTGTTTCTGTCTCGCGACCGTCTTCAGGTAAAAGCGGAGATTTCCACATATTATTAAAAAAATAATTAATTTTTTCCTTATGTTTTTCAATGTTAAATATTCTCGATATGAGACATTTTCTGTTTTTGTGTTAGTAATCCGAATGTCTTTCTTGAATTGACAATGAAGAGTTCTGCGCGAAGGGTCATAAAACCATTAAGGTTGGTCCAAGCGAAATGATGAATTACTTATCAGCATTTTATCTTTTAATGTTTTACTGACCCCTATGTGTTCTTGGATCTGTTTCCATTTTCGTGTGTTTCTGTCACCATGCGTGTATATATGTGTGCGTATATTCCCCCTCCATACATATACTGTCTTACTACGAGGAATTAGTAAACTCATTTGTACATATACACGCATACACACACATACGCACATACACACCATCCCACCACAAGGAATCAGTACATACACACACATACACATATACACACATACTTCCCAAGCTACATGGAACCAGTATACACATACACATACTCACATACATACACACGCATACGTACATACATACACACGTACTTCCTAAGTTGTGTGGGGTTTGGGTGGGTGCTCGTGAGTAGTTCCCCTGTTTTGTCAACATGCGTATATATATATATATATAAATGTGTGCATACATATATATATATATCTTCGTGTCTCCTGTATGTGAGCGTGCGTTTATGTATGTGAGTGATTTGATCCTTGTATTTGGTCACCTTGTGTGCATGTTGTGTGTTTTTGCGTGTGGGGTTATGACCTATTTAGTTCGAGTTTAAATTTGTTTATAAAGTTTTTTTCTTGTATTTGTAGGTACGAGTAATCGTATGTTTGATATATCGGCATGATATTAAATTTACCCTGGTTACATTTGAAGATGTGTTGTGATACAAAAAGATTTCTGTTGTCTGTCAATTTTATATTGATTTTGTGTAGGGAGGCCCTGTTGTTCAGTTGCTGGCTGATGCCTATGACTTCTTACATTTTGTGCATTTAAGTACATAAATTACATTTTTGGAGTTGCAGTTTAAGTTTTTATTTATTGTGAATGTTTTTTGGGGTTTTCAAAAGTGTAGGAGTTTCCTTCTATAATGATGTCACAAACCCCACATCTTTTTTTATTGCGTTTTGTGACTCCCTGTATTGTGTGTTGGTTAAATTTAGATGAGGTTAATATGTGTTTTAGGTTTCTAGGTTGGCGTTTGCTTTTAATTATTTTGGTTGTTTTTAGTATATTATTCAGTTTATTATTCTTAAGTCTAGATTTTTTGTAATTTCTGTGAACATTTCTGGATTGTTTTTGTTGTATGTTGAGACATATGCTAGAGTTGGCTCCATGTTACGTTTCTTTTTATTTCTAAGTTGGTCTAGAGGAATTTCTTTCACGAGTTCAAAATCTTTGTTTATTAGTGTTGTGGGGTAGCCTCGTTTTTTGAGAGTTTTATGTAGTTCTTCTAAGCGGATTTTTCGGAGATGTTTATCAGTCACTATTGTACAAATTCTATGTGCTACGGAATAGGGGATGGTTTTTAGGCAGCTTTTTGGGTGATGGCTCTTGAAATGAAGATGTTGTTGGGTGTCTGTAGCTTTGTGGTAGATATCTGTGATTATGTGGTTGTTTTTATTTCTAATGAGTATATCTAAAAATGGTAATTCGTTAAAATTATATTCTTGCGTGAATTTGATTTTTGGGTGTAAGTTTTGAAGTAGTGTATGGAATTGGTTAATATCACCTCATGAGGATTTCCAAAAGATGAAGCAATCATCTAAGTATCTTTTCCAAGATTTAGTGAATTGGGTTTTTATATTTGCCCCATATATTTGTTCTATCTTTTCATAGAGGTTTTCTTCTAGGTAAGCTAATGTTAGGGTGGCATATGTTGGTGCCATTTTTGTTCCCATCGCAGTACCTAAGGTTTGGATATAGTTTTTGTTGTCAAATTCAAAGGTGTTATTGTTTAGAATTAGGTCTATACTATCGATAATGAACTCTTTAGTGAATCTCGGATGTAGTATTTCTGGATGTTTTTCAATCCAGAATGAGATCGCTTTTTTTCCTAGTTCATGGGGTATGTTACTGTATAGGCTACTAATGTCAAAAGTTACCATAAGCGTTCCCGGATCTACCTTTTGGGGTATGCAGCTAAGGAAATGGATATCGTCTCTGGTGTGGCTTTTAATTTGTTTAGTATATGGTTGCAATATTATGTCTATTAGGTTACTGAGTTTGCTATTGGGACAGGCTGGTCCTGCTATTATTGGTCTGAATGTAAGGTCACTGGGGTTTGGGATGCTAATGTATTCAGATTTTTGTGTATGTATAGCTGCTTTTATTTCACTCGATTTATGAACTTTAGGTAGTCGGTAGAAATTACTTGTTTTTGGTACAAAGTTTATTAGGAAATCTCTTTTTTTGTTATGTGTTGTGCAGAGTTTTGTAATTTTTGTTATAATGTTTAGGAAGTACGTGTGTATGTATGTACGTATGTGTGTATGTGTATGTGTATGTGTATAGTGGTTCCATGTAGCTTGGGAAGTATGTGTGTATATGTGTGTATATGTGTATGTGTGTGTATGTACTGATTCCTTGTGGTGGGATGGTGTGTATGGGCGTATGTGTGTGTATGCGTGTATATGTACAAATGAGTTTACTAATTCCTCGTAGTAAGACAGTATATATATGGAGGGGGAATATACGCACGCATATATACACGCATGGTGACAGAAACACACGAAAATGGAAACAGATCCAAGAACACATAGGGGTCAGTAAAACATTAAAAGATAAAATGCCGATAAGTAATTCATCATTTCGCTTGGACCAACCTTAATTGTTTTATGACCCTTCGCGCAGAACTCTTCGTTGCCAATTCAAGAAAGACATTAATGATTACTAACACAAAAACAGAAAATGTCTCATATCGAGAATATTTAACATTGAAAAACATAAGGAAAAAATTAATTATTTTTTTTTAATAATATTTGGAAATCTCCGCTTTTACCTGAAGACGGTCGCGAGACAGAAACACATGTAGTAAAATTATGGAAAACAAAGCATAATATTTTTTTCTAAATAAATCCACATTACAACCAAAAACGTTTGCGGCACTTCTCTTCTTTTTAATATATATATATATATATATATATATATATATATATATATATATATATATATATATATATATATATATATGGAAAATATGATACATCGTTTTTATATATCAGAACAGTATTAGACAAATGAATGACAAAGTGGAAAAAATTCTGTAATTCATTTCGTCCTCTCGAAGGACTTTATCGAACTAAAGTAATGATTTTTCTGATGTGTCGGAGGAGGAGATATTAAAACGCGAGTGTCGGTTATGATTATATAACATCTCTTCTCCCCCAACAACTATGGGTTAAATATGAGGGTAGTTTGGACTCTCTAGCCTTGAGCAAACACCAGTCTAATAGAAGGAAAAGCCAGAACTTCAAACAGGGGAAAAAGCAACAGGAAATCACTCCAATATCTTTCGCATAAATTGATGGCAATTGACAGATAATCAAGAAAATGAATCTGTGTAAAGTCATATTGAAGAAATATGGCATCACACACACACACATACACATATATATTATTAATCTTTTATACGAATATCCACTAAAAATAATGTTTGAAGTAATATATATATATATATATATATATATATATATATATATATATATATATATATTGCTTCTCCCCGTTCTCATTGCTGAAGACCATAGAAAATTGTTAGGATTTGGAATTCAGAATTGACCTTATCTTAGACTGGTTACAAAACGCAGGTTGAGTGCCTAGTCTGTTCTACTATTTAGCCCATAGCTGGGGAATGTGAAAAAATTGGGTTCATACATTTGCGCGTGAATGCAATGAACGCGACTGAAATTCGAACTCAAATCTCCTATTTCTCATTTCGAGTCTCTGTCTATTACACCACTTTTGTTTACGATTCTTATCGGGATAAAAATGAAGCCATCGGTAGGTCCCGAATCCTTTTTCGATCATTATCCGAAAGTTGGCTACCGAGGCCGCAGCTTATCACAAGGAGTAAGAAGTTGACCATTTGAAGGGATGTCATCAAGTGATCCGTCTACTCCAGTTTTGAAATCTGAGCGATTCTTCTCCTAGATTTTCGGCCAATGATATCCGCATTCCAACGAATAGCGAACTATGCAATGCAGGGACGAACTATGCAATGCAGGGGCCTCATATATATATATATATATATATATATATATATATATATATATATATATATATATATATATATATATATATATATGTATATGTTTATATATATATATATATATGTGTGTGTGTGTGTGTGTGTGTGTGTGGTGCGTGTTTTCTTTGTAAAATTTGTAATTGTCGTCCACCAGCCTAGATTTCGAGAGTGTTTAACTAGGAATATGTATCTTTCGCCAGGGAAACCACCACATAGATCGTCATGCTTTTGCATCGCTCAGTAAAGATGGACTCTGTGTGTGTGTGTGTGTGTAGATTACGTTATATATGGGAGGGATTTAATTATTTTTCAAATGTATTGGTAAATTAATGTTAAACTCAAGAAAAATAAATTCACAGCGTCTACAAATGAATTCCTGCTTGCCCCCAAAATAAAAGAAATTTCAATTTTAGAATTTCCTTAAGTCTGCCTTTCATAGTCCCATTTCATTGCTTTAAACGAAACACTTTCAAGGATTTGTCAAGAGTTCTTGCTGAATTTTGTATCCTTTTGGAATGAGACTTATGTGATTAACAGGTGAACGTGGCTATAAATATATAAAAATCGTATAAAATAGAAAAGCTTCATAATAGAAAGAATATAGCTCCAAATATTTCTTTTGCAAAAAAATTTACATGAACAGATAAAGTAAATAAAAGGTAATAGGACGCGAAAGATTACAACTGTGAATAAAAATAAGTAACAAAATTTAAGATAACAATAAGCACAAAGAAACATCTCATCACTGGCGTTACTGTCTATATTAATAAAGTAAAAAGAAAATACTTATGTTAACGCTAGAATACTTATGAAACAAGAAATACATGCTAAACATTGAAACGGATTGAAATGAAAAGATGAAAGAAGAAACGAATTGTCATTGGAGATGGAAAAAAAAAAAACAGGAACATTGCAGACATTTAATTCAGGTTGACTTCTAAATAAACAAATAAAACTGCTAAGTGAATTCTACGGAATCCTGAAAGCACAACATAGGGAAGGTAAGCAGTGGTGGATTCCATGACGGAAAGCTGCGAGAAGAAAAGCACATGCCAAAGCAAAAGGTTTACCAGAAAATTAGCTGTTCTTTGCCCACCCCTTTAAATTGGACATTGATCGAAAGATTTAAGCATCAGCGAAAACCTCTACAACACGTGCTTCTGTGATATCGATTAGGAAAGACAGTGGATGGTGGTGGGCAAGCAATGCATATGGAATGGCAAACGCCAAATCGTACCTGTGAATTCCTCTTGGGATTAGCAGATTATCCCATTGTGTATTTCTCCCATCAGTTCCATATTCATTTTGAAAGTAGCCATTTTAAGGGAATGTCAATTCAGATAGCGAATAATACCTGATTGCTTCCTTGTTACTTTGTTTTCAAGACAACAGTAAACATTGTATTTAATTTCGAGAAAAAATAACATCTTTGAATTACAAGAAAAATGAGACCATTATCATCTCATTTGGGAAAAGTTACGAAAGGAAAAAAAAAAAAAAAGAAAAAAGTCGAGTCCCTTTTATAAAGTAAATAAAATATTTGAGGGTCTCCTTTTGGAAGGAGTCTATTTTTGCCATTTCGTGAACATTTCAAAGAATTATGAGGACGGGAAATTAACAGCACAAAAGCAAAAACAACAACATTGAGACCAAATAAGTGAAAACGCTAAGCAACAAACAAAGGAACAATTAACAAATATACAGACAAAATAAAATAGTAAAATGCAAACGAGAAACACATAAAAGGAACGTTCATTTTGAAAAGAAAAATTTCAACACACATATTTAAAGAACTTATTTTCAACACTATAAAACAGATCTTACAATACTTAAAACATTTATGAAATTTAACGCCCAAACTATTAAAATTTAAACTAATTGTGTTCATAACGAATGTAATTTTTCTTTACTTTTAAACTATTTCTAAAATATTGAATTTTAATATAATTTGAGAATTGAACTTAAAATATTATTTCTAATTTAAAAAAAAAAACTACTTAAATATTTAAAATAATTTTAAAATCTCGAATAAATATTTGCTGCTCTGATTTAAATTTCTATATATTTGAATAACATTGACCTTAGTATCTATAGTTTCTCACAACATACAATCTTTTAAATTCTTTTTTTTTATATAACCGAATTACCGAAGCAACACTAAAATGATTGCAAAAGGAGTTCATTCTGAATGTTAACTGATTTGGGTAATGAATATTATTATCATCCATTTTGACTAATAAAAGTATAATTTGAAAAAAATAAACTTAAAGGATTCTTTACTTAATTTCCAATTTCTGTCCATTTTTCTTTTCTAGTTTTAAATTTTTTTAAGTTATGAAACACAAGTACAAGACACATATACTCACCAAACTTAATAGGACAGTAATTACGAGAAATCCTACAGAAATACCAAGGATGACGGCAAGTGTATGTCTAGTGGACACGCTACTGCTTTGCACACCAACGATAGCTGGCGTGGTTCGAGCCTCTTCCATTTGTTCTTTATTGAACGCCTCTTCATTGACATCTGATCCTGGTTTTTTGTTAGCCTCTTTTTCGGCAGCGGCTTGTTTCTTCTTTTCTTTCCTGGCTCGTTTCTTTTCTTCTCGGTTATCCACTTTTTCTTCGCTGCCTTCCCATGTATACGGATCGAATGTAGATGGCGGAGTGGTCAATCGTTTACGGTTATTACGACGAGAATTTGGCCTTCGTCTCCTTGAAACTGGGGTAGTCAGCAGCGGTGTTGTCATCTCTTGGAATGTGGTAAGCTCATCTGTAGTTTCAGTCTACACAAAATTGGTAAAGAAAGATTATTAAAATGTACATGGATATATCTATACTTCAACATTTTCTTAGCATTCGAATAAAATATATAACTATAAGGATATGTTTTACTTTATGAAATATAAATAACCTATGTTATAAAGATTTCTCTATGCTTGGATATGCGTTTGTGACGCTAATACAACAAAAACAATATACCATACTGTAATTTTTAGTACAATATTATTCTCCATGATAGGGTAACTATCATGGAGAATAATAATTTCTAATTAAATATAAATTGGCAATGGAATCTCTATCTAACGGGGTTAAAAAGTAGTTTCCTTAAGTTATCTTAAGAAAATAAAAGAAATAACGAGGGAAAATGCTTGGCATGTCTGCACTCTTCTCCGTCAGTCATCATGGCATACCAGTGACGATATTTTCATAATAATAATAAGGTTTTGTGGTAATAAGAATATGAAGATAATTGTGTGTGTATATATATATATATATATATATATATATATATATATATAGGAAGTGACTTGTTATTTACTAAACATTGATCACGACGAAGTTTAGTCTAGTTTGTGAGCACTAACTGAAGCTCGAAATCGGCTTGTTAACCATTACCCTATCTCAAGATGCTCATATTTAGGAACTGACATTTAAGCGAGTATATAAAAACATAAATTAAGTGTAAGAAAGTATTGAAAATATTTAACGTATTTAACTTCACAAATTCAAATGTGAAAATGACTTACAACTATGAATCCCTTCTTTTAATTACGTCATAAAAATGTTGATAAGACACAGATTTTATTTATATTTAATTTCTATAAACGAAGAAATACCCTCAGCAAATTTGTTAAAAGTTCATTTCCTTAAGATCTAAAAACTATAAAACTTATGTATTTGTTTCCTTTTTTGTAATTCTAATTGATGTTTTGGCCAGATGAGTCCCTAGATTCATCCATTGATTACATCAGAATAATTGAATACAGTCTCTTTAAACTGACACATAATATTGATTTCGATTAAATCTAATCGGTGCCAGGTCCGAATCTCACCATTTCGAGACATATATATATATATATATATATATATATATATATATAAAGAAATATAGTCTTAAGGTGTGCTATATTTATGGAATAAAGTGCTCAATATCAGATATAGAGCGTGTGTAAATATAAAAGTGAATATAGAAGTCAACACTTAGAGGCGACAGTCTGTTTGTGCTCTGTTTGCGCTCGTTTTGACTTCCTCTCGTTTTGACTTCAGTCTGTTTCATGCTATATGCAATCGTCAGGCCTGACGATTGCATATAGCATGAAACAGACTGTCGCCTCTAAGTGTTGACTTCTATGTTCACTTTTATATATATATATATATATATATATATATATATATATAAATTGATTCATCGAGTCTGATAGAAACCTCAGGAAGCACTGGACGGCCGTTTCGTCCTATATTTGGGACTCATCAGCAGTGCGCATCCACTACCGAGGGAATCGAAATATATATATATGAGTTGTACTGAAAATTCAAGATGAGAACTTTTCAGTTCCCTATCGTACAACATTGAAATTATTGTGATACTTGTTGCTGTGTTTGATGTGTCATAAGGCATCCTTTTTAACTCACAAAATATCTTCCAGTCCCTATAATCAAAGTTTAAGTATCTAGAAACCCACTCATATGTAAAATGTGTCAACATATTAATGAATTTGATTTCTCGTTGGATGTTATTTTTTAGGCTATTTTATTTGGTTGTATTTATGCCTCTACTTCTGGTCAACTTAATCCAGTCATTTATAATTCCCCGATATTTTCACATGTTTCAAGTTTTATCTAAAATAATCATATGTGATATTAAGTGAAACTGTTTTCATTCTAATCAGTTCACGTCAAAGATTTCCTTTAAATCATTCGACAACAAACATTTGATTATTAACTAAATATTTACAAAATAATTTTAGATGGACAGAGATCAAGAAAATGGATTCCATATCTTAATTATTCATTTTTACATTGATATTTACCCAACCTAAGCTTTCCTTTTGCTTTCAAAGTATGGAATTTTTATTCATTACGTTTATTATTCTTTATAACCTTATTTAAGATAGAAATGTGTTTTTCTTTAAGAATTACTGTTAATTCAAATGGACATTATTAATAGACATTATTTTATTTACCAAACCCGCCAATTAAATAAATGCATTATTATCAAATACTGACGTTTTGTTTACATTTGGATATTGTGTTTGGACAAAGCATATATCCTAATTGCAGCAGTTCTCACTAAAGAGAAGTTCGCTAATATAGCAAAGAGTAACATTAACTCACACCTGCTAGATTAACTTTTATTCTCGTCTTGAAGATTAAAATAATCAGATTGAACATTTTGAAATTAAAAAGTTAACTAGAAAGAAAAACTAAAATATATTTGGATAAAGCCAACAATTGATTATATTATGCTCGATTCCATATTTCAGAATTTTCTAGAAAAATGTGAAAGCAGCAACAATTTGATCATAGATCATAAAATTTAGCTGAAAAAAAAAATACTTACGATAATTTTGACGTGAATCCTGCTTGATTACAACAAACAACAAGAACAGAAAAGAGTGAATACATTCAAGAATATTAATACAGCCAGTCTAATATCTTGCTCTAATTTCTTACAAATGTGCAGAGTATAAAAAGTTTCAAATAATGGATTTAACATTAAGTGAATTTTAAAAATTGATTTTCTTAATAAATAGATTATAAATAGAATTTGTTTACATCAAATCATAAAAATTGTGCTTTAAGTCAATCAAATAAGTAAAACCCTGAAAAAGCTTGAGGAGTAGGTCTGATGAAATTGAAAGCAAATAAGCCAAATAAAAGAAGCAGTTAAGAGGTGCAGGATCAAATTAACACTTACAGTTCAAACATTTGTGCAAGTCGCTTTTCATTTTGTACTAACACATCTAATCAGCGGCAAAATATCCACAGCTGTTGAAAGCATTAGATATTTTGGAACATTTTCTCGTTGTAATTGGGAAGAAAAATCAGACACATGGCAAGAGAGGAAGTCAAAACGAGCGCAAATGTAAACATAATTGAAAAGCAATCATCACAAAGGAACAATCAAAATAGTGGAAGTAAAAATAACCAAAAAAAAAAAAAAAAATCAACATCAGATCAAAAAGAAAAAAAAAAAGAGTGAAAGCAAAAGGCTGAAAATAATTTCAATCTGGTTAGGTGGGGGGATATTCAGTCGAGTTGAAGTAAAGGGATTTCACTTTTAAAAATTTATGTAAAAAACCTCGCAGGTTTCAAACAGAAATAAATAGATTACCGAAGAGAAAAAAAAACAAAAAAAAAAACAATAAAGCACGATCATGTTTATGATCAAGAAGGAGAAAAGGGGAACAGGGATTTTAATTTTTTTTATTCGAATTTTCAATTTTTGATATTAATAACAGTAAATAAGTAAATTGTAAGAAATCAACGTTAACATTAAACTTCTAAAAATGTTGGTAAAAAATTTCGGATTTGATATTGAACAGTCACGTGTTCTTTATCAGTCAAATGCCATCTGTTAAAGCCTACAAGCTGCAGTTTGTACAAGTCACTAGCCACGTGTTCGAACTCACGTTAAGTGATTCGGGATAAAATTAAAAATTATTAGGTTGGTGCAAAAATAATGACGTAATAATGTCGTTTTTTGACGTATTTTTAACGTCAAAAAACGACATTGTTACGTCATTATTTTTGCACCAACCTAACATTTTCTTTGAAATAATTATTCTAGTGAGTAAACAGACAAAAATTTAAGCATAAAATTTCTAGTGAATAAAAATATAGAAGATTAAAAACAATTTTATTAAATTTTTATGTCAAATTTAAATGTTCTATTGTTCATCCATTGGCATAAATGATTTTTTCATAAGATTTAAGTATTATAATTCTGATGATGTTATGCAATAAGATATTCAAAAAGTTACCTCTGAAATACTTTCGATGAAATTACGCATAAAGTAATTGTCCATTGAACTTTAAATATCAATTTTGTAAATATTTTTGTGTTTCTGATTTGCATGGGGCTTGGTATTTGAAAACAGCTTGCATTTGTAGTTTAGAATTGCTGTATTTCATATCCGCCATTGAAATCCAAGTTGAACTTATCGAAAACTTGCTATTGCTATAAAATATCGAAAGGAAGTGCCGTAGTATTTAATTAGTTTTAAAATAGATTTTTAAATGAATATAGTCACGATATCTATTTTGATTTCTGAATGTAGGCGGACAAATGCTAAATGTTTATTACTATTAAATAAAAATACCCAGCATTTTGCAAGTTATCATCTGATTAAAGTTAACATTTAATTAAAGTGATATAATCTCATAGTCTCTATTGGAATGTTCATTTTTTTCAAATACGCGGTAAAATTTTATGTTGTGATAAAATTATAAATAATTAATATTATCTTGAAGGAATCAATTGCATTAAAATTTTATATCAAAGCAGATTTTAATCTACATTATAAGTGATCATCTAGTGGCTGTTTTTAAGGGTGACGACAGCTGCAGGAGAATTGGGTGTATGTGATGAAATAGGGTTTTGATAATTATGAACGAGTCTAATGATTTGTATTTTGTGATGTTGAAATTTGTCAATAGTAATGAGACGAAGAGAGGAAAAGACTTAACATTCATTATTATAGTTATATATATTATATATTATATTATATAATATATTATATATTATATATTATTATATATTATATATTAATGTTATTATATTTATAATTCATTGCATATGATAGGATAAAGAACAAAAAGGGAGCGTTTATTGTACATGCATAGTGTCAAGCAAAGATAACTGGAAATATTTAAGACGATAATAATTCAGGGAAAAAAAGATAATATTGAATATGTATAGAGATTTCACTTAGTCTGACACAAGGCTTCCAATGTGAAGCACCTCTTGATGACCGAGTTGCCGCTTCAGTTGTGATCATTTGCAAGGCGATCTGGCTACGACAATCACAGACAACATTAGTCAACAGATTAACTGAATATTTTGATGGTAAGTAAAAAGATTAATTATGTTAACTTTTATGATTATTATGTCAGTTTATTCAAATAAGAAATCATTTAAATTTATTTAAAACCATAAAAAGGGTTTCTACTTGATTATTTATTTGCCCTGTTGTCCTTCTATAAAAGGCAATGTTTTCTGCCTTACAGGATGAGCAAAGATGAGAAGCCATAAATCGTTAATGAGTTATTCACCTGTCTCTTTATCATTTAAATAATAAAGTCACATCGATATGACCAAAGAACTACGTTTAGACTTTGTGCCAGAGAACTCTTCACGATGACTGAGTGTTTGTAGTACTAATTTACATTCTAGTCTGTATCCATTACTCGGAATAAGAGCTTAAAAATGAGAACTTTGAAGCATTTCAATTGATTCTTTATGTAATCAAATTTAAAGTCATTCAGTTATTCATTATACGCAATCTTTGATATAATATGACAGATTTTAGAAACGGACAATGTTACTGATGAAAGGGAAACATTTACATTAAAAGTTTCCACTTAATCGTTGTAATATTCATTCTTCATCTGTCGTCTCTGGGTTTTTCATGCTAAACGTAATCGTCAGGCTTAACGATTGCGTTTAACGTGAAACAGACTGTTGCCTCTGGGTGTTGAATTCAATGCCCATTTTTATATTTACATACGCTCTATCCCTGATATTGAGCACTATAACACATAAATATAGCCAACCTGCTAAATATAGCACACCTGCTAAATTTTATCATATATATATATATATATATAGATATATATATATATATATATGTATATATATATATATATATATATATAGATATATACATATATATATATATATACATATATACATATATATATATACATATATATATATACATATATATATATATATACATATATATATACATATATATATATACATATATATATATATATACATATATATATATATATATACATATATATATATATATACATATATATATATATATACATATATATATATATATATACATATATATATATATATATATATATATATATATACATATATATATATATATATATATATATATATATATATATATATATATATATATATATATATATATATATATATATATATATAATAAAAAGGCTTAACCATGGAATATTAGTGTTTAAGCCTTTTTATTATATCCTTACTCTGTCCTGGACATTGAGTTCTACCTGGATTTTATCCTCTCGGAAATTTTTTATTCTAAAATATACATGTGTATATATGCACCTGTGGATTTTGCATATATATGTATATTTACCACTAATATTATCTATATATATATATATATATTTCTTACCTGTAGAACTCCTTTTCGATTTCTTGCTTCCATGATAAATAAAATTTCCCAAAATTTAAACGCAACGTCATCTTCTGTCTTTTTGAAATCTGTTCTTTTTTTTTCCTTTCCTCAATCATCCCCACTAAAGTCTCATTCTCTTTAACACCCCGTAACGTAATCTCCTGCGTCCTAGTGCTATTTTCGCTTTGCTTGGGGTGAAACGACGATTATATATATATATATATATATATATATATATATATATATATATATATATATATATATATATATATGTATGAATAAAGATAAAAGGAAAACCTATTTGTGTTTGTATATCTGAAATGTCACATATATATCTGTATGTATGCACATTTATCATCATTGTTTATATTCAAGTCTAGTTATAAATCATTTTTTCGAATACATATTTTCAAGGAAAACAGGCTTTCCTTATTTGTTAGATGGGTGCAGCACAATCTTCCTCTTCGTCTCTGTACCATACTAAATTTAATTAATATCAATGAAATGGAATAACATTATTAACTAATGTTATTCCATTATTCCATATATGCTAGCATATATATATATATATATATATATATATATATATATATATATATATATATATATATATATATAATTATTTATTTAAAAATATGATTC
Organism: Acanthosepion lycidas; assembly: GCA_963932145.1. Classification (NCBI taxonomy): domain Eukaryota; kingdom Metazoa; phylum Mollusca; class Cephalopoda; order Sepiida; family Sepiidae; genus Acanthosepion; species Acanthosepion lycidas. The sequence goes on from OZ010586.1 coordinate 56,057,025, forward strand.
CAATACGCTACATAAGACTTCTCATGTTTCAAAACAAGATCCGAAAACTTCAATATAATTATATTTATGCTCTACTTTTGTATTGAGCACTATTTTTGAAAAATAATACCAAAAACACTAAAGAACTTTGGATTATTTATCTAACGAGTTCTTTCCTATTTTCTATATATTTTTCAGACACACACACACACACACACATATATATATATATATATATACGCATATATATGAGTGAGTGTGCATACGTGGGTGTGAGTGTATGTGATATATATATATATATATATATATATATATATAGAGAGAGAGAGAGAGAGAGTGAGTGAGAGAAAGAGAGAGAGACAGAGGAAGACGTTCGCACAGAAAGACGCAGATGCATTTAGAGAAAAAGCGAGATTATCATGAATAAAAACTGATTTGCTTGACATAGTCATAAAGTTTTCTAAGTTTCAAATAATTCAATCATCAATTGTGTGATGTACATCAAATGAAAATATAGAGCATGATTGGAGGGCTTTATCATTTGGTAACGATCGATAAATTGATGATTGAATCATTATTCATTTGAAAGTTCCATATGAGACGCTTGTAATACATATTTTGATTACGTGTGTGTATGTATGTGTGTGAGTGTGTATGTGTATGTGTGTGAGTGTGTGTGTCTACTGTCTATGATGCACAAATTCAAAAAAAAAAGAAAAGTAGAATCAACTGAAAGATGAAAAGATATTAAGAATGTTGAAATGGTAATCTACCTTTATGGTGGGCGTCGCAATTGTCGTGGTCGGTGATGGTGGAGGCGGTGCTGTCGTTTTTGTCGTGAATGGAATTTTTGTGGTTGTTGGGGCTTGTGTTGTAGTAGGAGTGGTAGTAGGAGGAATGGTAGAGGTCATTGTTGTTGTTGTAGTAGTAGTAGTAGTAATAGTAGGAGGGGGAGGAGGAGAAGGAGTAGTAGTAGTTGCAAACGTTTTCGTGGTGGTAGTAGGAGCGGTAGTGGTAGTAGTAGTAGTGGAAGGAGTAGCAGTGGGAGGATTGAAAGGAGTCGTGTTCACCTGGTCCACCAATGTGGTATCATTTGTTGTTATATTCACGTCCGGTACACCTGCAATAGAGAATTAAAAAATGGCTACAGATTAGAAAAACAACTGAAGAAAAATGGCGGCATATTTAAAAATCTATCAAACAAGTCTTCATCCAGTTGTTTATCGCCTAAAGGAAAAAAACATGGTTAAAAATATCGGATGGACTTATAGACTAACCGCAACGGTGTTCATCGGAACCATCACCACAGTCAATGCTGTCATCGCATCGCCAGCGGACCGGAATACAGTCGCCATCGTTGCATCGGAACTCCTTAGGTTTGCAGTGGGTAGCAGCAACTAGAGGAAGTAACATATAGAAACACGTTCAATACGACGTCGGGGGTTCAGGGCTATAAAAAGAAAAACTTTTCTACTGAGGTGTGACTACGAATTCATGCACCAGCATGCAATTCAATTTCTAGGTGAAGGGAATCTAATGTTAGCAAAAATGAATTTCATTATTAGTCTTCCGCTCTTCTCAGTTGACATCTTTTTCGCCGTCCAAGTGTTAATAAATAATTTCCACTTACCAACATCGCATTCTCGTTCATCTTCTCCGTTCGAACAATCTTCTTCGCCGTCACATTTCCATACAAGTTTGATGCAGTCGCCATTACCGCAATTCATCTCATCTTCATCGCAGTCAGACACAACTGACAAAGAAAGAGAACTTATTTTAATTATAGCCACAGAATGAAGTTTTAATTGTAAAGCTATTAATGAAAAATAAGTAACAGAGTTTTATTAAATATTTTATCTAACATTAAATTGCCATTTGTCATTTTCGAAACTCATCAATTCTTGTACTTCAGGAAAGGAAAAGCAACATCCAGAGTAATCTCCTCCTATAATTTCTTGCAAAAAAGACAACTTTTTCAATGAATTATTTTTATACTTTATTTCCAATGACATATTACTCTTCGCCACTACTTTCTATTCGATTACACAGTTTTATTACAGTCAATATACGTACATATCTACTCATAGATTACAGTGACCTCTTTCAACTGTTTAAGTAATTGTATCTTACGTAATGTTTTGTTAAACAAAATGTACCTCAAGATGGATTCGAGGCAGTGAATCTGTTGGGGAAAAATGATTAAATTAATGATTGCTTAATTGACAGCGGCTTATGTTTTGCTGATATCAAATGTAAAAAGATGACAGCTAAAACGCTAAAGCTTTTCATTAAAACAATTAATTTACGGGGGTACAAAAGTTAGTTAAGGACTTTGAAGATGTACAAGCAAAAAATATACACAAGGTTTGTGAGTCTTCCTCAGCTGTAAATGAATGAGGAAAAGATAGAAAAAGAAAAAGGCACATTATTTTGAAACTGCCAAGAAAGCAACGTACAGACATCTCAATGGGCGACAGATGCGGTGGGTAAATAGAAATGTGTCAGCTCGAAGATCCAAGAAACCAAAAAAAGTCAAAAGAAAGCACGTAAAATGATTTTGATTCCATTCAGACTTCAAGTGCTAAACAGAGATATGCAATATGTAAGACATAATTGAGATAGAATTAAAGAATTTACATTTTCTATGTTAGTGGCATGACGTTTGCTCGACAGCTCAAGTTGGAGGCATTGGTAGATACGTGAGTGGAGGAGGAAATTGAAAATGAAACTTTTTGCTTTTATACTCAAATCGAAAGAGATAACATGAAAAGAAACCGCCAAGGCTCACCTACACAAATAAACTTGGGTCGTGTAAGAAAATTAAGTATTAATTGCTATTTACAGGTCTGAAAATGAAAATGAAATCTACAAGAGTTGAGGCAAGTTTTAATCGAAGATGCTCGGGTAAGAAGTATAGTCAGGAATCAAATTTGAATTCATCGATTTTGTCTCCTTTGTCAGTAACGCTATTTCTTTTCATATAAAAAAAGATAAATTTTGTACGGAAAAAAAGAAAGGAAAAAGAAACAACAAAACGGGATAAAACCATAGAAAAAATGTGAATGTAAATGGTTTTGGGTTTTAAAAGTAAATACATTTTATACATTGCTTTTCTTCACTTTTCTTCATAATATGTAGAAAAAACCTTCCTCGATCTATGTGTAGATTGTATATAAACTGAACAGGAAAGTCGTTTTAAACTCATTCTTTCTTTCTTTCTTTCTTTTTCTTTCTTTCTTTCTTTCTTTCTTTCACATACGCAATCGCAAGATATGTCTGATGTGATTGGATAATATTCTGCGTTAAGTAATGCTCGCATCTGTTAGGCTAGCCATATCAAAGTCGTCTGATTGCTGGTCATACATTCTGAAAGTAAATAAATAAAATTATGAAAATTTCAAGTTGTTCTTGAAAGCAAAAGTATTGACGTTTTATTTCTCTTGGTTTTGTAACTGTTCGATTATGCTGGGTGTCGCTTGAAGAATGGGCGTGTGCAAGAGTTGTGAAGTGTATGCCTATCCTGATCAGAACAACAAAATAGTTTCGTTATCCATGTCATAAATGTCTCCAGAAAGGAGTTTTTGAAAGGATTTTGATTTTGTCATCTTATCCATGAGACTTGAGTTCAAATTCTTATTATAATAAAGAATTCAATGTTATTTTACAAATTTAGAAGCAAATTATTTACAGAAGATTGATAATTCGCTATATATATTTTGTTTAAGTGAAATAAATATGACATAAAAATGTGTCATATTAGATCAAGAATATCTTGTAGAGTAAATTTAATTTTTGCAAATTTTCTTTCAGATTCTTTTGTCGAACAAAATAAATACAAGTAAGTTAAGTAGAGTTATATGTATGAAAACAACGTTCAAGTATTTTAAGAGCAAAATTTGTGCTTCAGTTGACATTAAATGTGACGTAGAATTCTTTCGAAAAAATAAACATAACGAGAGAACAAAATTAAAAAAGAAAAGAATCTGATGTCCTTCAATAGTCTTCGATTTTGGACAATTATTAAAAGTTATTTAGCAAACTATTAGTACATGTATCACAAGAGTAAACGAGAGAGAAAGAGAGAGAGAATTTCTATCAGTAAGAGAAAAGGAAAGTCCGAATTTATCACTTGTTGAAATAATACCCTTTTAATGGAAAGTATGTAAGTATAAGAATAATTATCTCCTAACATGTCCAGTGGGTCCGGTTAGTGGCTCTGATGAACTTGCATATATTTCATCATAAATGCTAGTCGATTTTCAAACTCTAAAAAAGTCAGGATTTAAAATGCAGATTTTCAAAACTACCATCGTCAACTGTCTTGAAACTCTGGCGAATCATAATTTACCTCCATGTAACCTTGTACAAGATAAAATTATACTTAGTATATACATGTCGAATTAGTGATGCGATGATCTTAAGTTCATATTTTGCATCAATAAAACTTATTTTATTTGGGCTTTATTAAGAAATGTGTTTGCCGGAGGAATTATTAGCAGCTAGTAACTTAGAAGGAAGGTTGTGTTCTCATTATAATCTTTGCTGATACTGAAGAATTTTATATTATAATTCGACTCTTCAATTTAATATACTGAAGTTGTTTAGCATGAGAGCCTGAGATGATGACAAAAAATCGTTCATAATGATAATTAAGAAATATCATTTGTCTAGAGAGTAAATCTAATTAGCTCTCCTAAAGTTACAGAATGAATTTTCTTACCTCCATCGTCACAAGATAATTCATCCAATCGGCTGCGACAGTCAATTTCATTGTCGCACACCCATCTATTTGAGATACACTGGTCGTCTCCACAGTAAAATTCGTCATCTTTGCATGTTGATGGACCTGGAAAAATATTATGGAACATTACAAGATCTGAAGATATTTTTAAAGAGAAAATCAGCCTGGCAAGAAGAAATATCGTTTCATCCGAAGCAGTGTAAACAAGTCATGGTATCCATAACTTTGGATTCGTCACTTTATAAGTCCAAACTATTCTTTTGAGTTGCAGTGATTGTAATTTTTAAATAATCTATAATTCAAGTGTTGATAAAAGTCCGTATTACTTCACGTATGCATGCCATCAAAACTTTTATTTGCTACAAGCAAGCCAACAGTCGTGATTATGATTGCTATCGCTTATTATGAATATTGCCAACTTTTTAAATCAATCTCACTTTTAATAAGAGAAGAGGGACATAAAAAAGTATGTCGAAGTATATATCCCCCTCTTTTTCCGTTGCTTAATGATTAATAATTTATTTGAAATATGTTCATTTTATTATATGATCATTATTTATATAGATTATGCATTTTAAAGAGAGGTACTTCAATATTAGATTATCTATCACGATTATTTATACCATTCCATTCGGACAAGTACAATCATCCTGTTTATTATATTCACAAGTTTTAGATTTTTGGTAGAACCTAGCATGTGCGATGATTCTTCCAGTTGTCTTATAGACCAGTGTTGTTCTTTTTCCATTATTTTGACATCATTCCACAACGATGGATGACCAGGCGTTTCTCCCCATATACGATTACCTATGCCTCATTTCAATGACTCTTTTTGGACGAGCAGTTGGCTGCTTAACTTTAGGGAGCGGCTGGTCTCGTTCTTATATTTCTTGCCATAACGAATAGAATATTCCCGATCATGCACGCTTCTAAGGGGTTCGATAATGAAGGGCTGTCCTGATATTATTTAGACTGCAGATTCTTGTCTTCTATTCTCCTTAAGAGACAGTGGCAGATGTATTAATGTTGTCATTGATTCTTCTGTCCTTGCTCAAGAACAACGATATTATGTTTGCAGTGAAATTGTGACCTTGAAGTGTCTTTCTGATACTGATCCCCACCCTATTGTTTTGGAAAATGTAGCTAGGAGGGAGAGGAGATGGCAGAGGTGTGATGAGAGGAGAGAAAAATAACTCGAAGAAATTTAGTACTTGTTAAATCAAAAAAACCTCGCTCTATAAAAATCAAGTTGAATTAATTTCCTGATAAGAAATATGCTAAGCAAAACAATTTGATTAAAATATTCAATATTGAAACTGCGGCTTATTTTTACTTTATAATTATTATTAATTTCTCTTAGATTTCATTACCACAATCAGCTTGTCATTCTGTAATCATTAGAAAGTAGCGTGGATCGAAAAATAAAGCCTTCAGTAACAGGTAAACTGACATCCCTTATTGCTGTGAGCTTGCTTTTTCTGTTTTAATGGTTAACCTATGGAAGTAAAACAGTTACTGCAATTCAAGTCGATTTTTTAAAAATCTTATTTTACCGAAATATATAATTCAAATAGCCTTTCCACCTTATTTCTCTGTATGATAAGCAACCATCTTCTTTGTTTACATATGTCCATAATAACATAGCAAATGAATTTCTTAATTTTCTTAAATCAAGTATTGTCAATAATTATCACTTTTTCACTACTATTTCACTTTGTTTCTTTTTATTGCAATTCTTATCTCAAAATCTTATCTACAAAACAGATCTCGTGCATATTCGCTGACTGAACCGTATGAGAAAGGCAAAGATCTTAATCATGTTGTAAGATGCTAATCATGTACTTCTCTTATTCTATTTCTCCTTTCCATATTTTAAACAGGAAATTGATACAATTATTTTCAACACAATGCAAAGAAAAGCCCGCTTGATATTCACATACAAATATGACTCATAAATTTTTAAATAATCTTAATATATTTTGTCATATTTTTCGGATGTTTCTTGAACATCCAAAACCGAAGTAATAGAAATTCATTCTTCTTTTAGTTTTGAAATAGAAAGATAAGGTTGAAAAGTACTTCTTGCTAAAGTTCTATGATAAATCAAAAAGCATATAGCAAAGAATCCTTCCGTTGTTGCTGACTTGACAAGTGATTTTAAGAAAACAAATTTATTTCTCGGATTATCGAGTCTTGTAATAATAAAATGCATAATCAAATGGATTTAATAATGAAGCGCGTTATCCTGTTAATGTCGATATTATTAAAGAAATACTGAACTTTAATGACATTCGATGATGATTAGAAAAAAGTTGAAAAATGTGACTTACAGTTTTCTTCGTCTAGTTTGTTATCACAGTCATGTCGGTGGTCACACACCCATTTTGGAGGAATACACTTGCCATCGCCACATGAGAAATTGTTTGGAGGTTCACATTCGAATTCCTCGGCTGAAAGAAAAAAAACAAAATTCAGTTGTATTAAAAATAAAAAATGCAAAAAAGAAAAAACAAAACAAAACAAAAAAACAAAACAAAACCAAAAAACAGTTAAATGAAGAAATTTCCTGCAAATGTTCTCAAGGTTTATAGAATTAAAGAGAAATGTAGCAACGAATTAATTGGATATCACACAATATAAAATAGTATTTATCGTGAAATAATCGCTCAAACAACTACATGCTCCTCGACTGGTGAATGAGATTCGTTTAGCAGTCAAAAGAAATGATTCACTACGTTATTGAAGCAACAATTTTGGCAGCTCGTGGTAAAGCGAAGATGGCTTTATTCATCTGATCTAAACAGAATTTAAGCAAACTTCCGATAAATTTTTCATATACAAAGATCATCAACAGTGTATCGGTTTCAAGTCTCACAGTCAGTAGAATTAATTTGGAATGTCATTGTTTTTTCAATGTTCCATTTCTTGCTTCTTTACCAGAGTTGTACGTTTCTTTTACCAGAGATGTGCACAGTAGAAATTACCGCTTTTCGCTCTTAAGAATAATAAAAAAAAAGTTTACCCAAGAACACAGCAATTAATCCCTGGAAAATTTACTGGTTACAAAAACAATTATGTACGTAAATTTAATGAAAATATATGTTATTTACACTATTTACATTGTTCAGGCTATTGTCCTCATCTTTATTGTCATATTTACGATGTCTTTACCGTTATACACTCCAGCATTCGTCAGGTGATATACGTTGGAATTTCGAACCGAACCCTTTATTTCGTCTACTGTGGTAGATTATTCTAGTTCCACGTGCCATGCCTTTTCTAGATATCTCAGTTTCAGTTATTTCCCTTTTAGTAATTCAACAGTCCAAGTTTTTGTTCACCTCTGTTTGGGCCAAGTCACTGGATTACTTCAACCAACGAATTTACACATTGGGCCATGTGTCCTTAAGTTACTAAAAGGGAGATAACTGAAACTGAGATATCCAGAAAAGGCATGGCATGTAGAACTAGAACAATCTACCCCAGTGGACTAAATAAAGAGTTCGGCTCGAAATTCCAATGTATATCACCTGAAGAAGGCCGGAGCGTACAACGTCTGAAACGGCGTAAATAAGACAATAATGATGAGGACAGTAGCCCGAACAATGTAAATAGTGTAAATATTTACAATACCCCATCTCAGAAAAATAGACAAAATATATCTCTTTAAAAAACATTTTTCGAGAATAGGAAAATGCTGCCGACTTTGATTAAAAAAATCAAATTGACTGACTTTGATTACAAATAATTCACATAAACTAATTATACAAAATAAGTTGTATATTTGGCAAAAAAATAAAATCCTAGAAAATAAAAATTGTGAAAACAGAATTTTATCTTAGTCTTTAGATTTATTTAAATAATATTTATGGATTTGTGAACTTTTATAAAATTAAAATAGAATAATTTCGGTCAAGTGAAATTTTTGGCATCTTTTTCTTAAAACAATTGATACAAAATATAGTGAACTCACATGATTTTATTTACATTAAATATTTTATAAATCCTAGTAAGGCCAGCGACTTTTGCTAGTAAGATAATAAGAATGAAAAAGTTCCTTAAAAATGTTGCTGACTGATCATTGCCTTCGGCTATCACTGAATGTAATTGTTTGGCTCAGGGAACGTGCAATTTTATGTTTTAGATCTATTACTGCTGGCTGCTTCAAGATAAATCTTGCAGACGCAGCAATTCCATTTGATGTTACTGTGGCATCTTTATTGATAATAATTTTGTCTGCTCCAGTATCGATCCAAATATCTTAAGGACAAATTTGTCTATCGTCATAATCAACGTTGACTTCTTGAAGAAATGCCAACAGATATTTGGTTTTAAATAGATTTTGTTAATGGTGTATTGAAAAAGAGAAAATGGTTTTTATTGATGAAGTAACTCAAATCCTTTCACACTTTAGCAGGAAGAATTGAAGATATTCACCGTTAGATTTATTGGCATCGAAAACATTATTCCTTTCTATTCGCGATTGAACGCAGAAAGGTAAATCAAAATATTCTGCCATCATGAAAATGAAATCTGATTTTTCAATACAGCAATCATGAATGAACACAACAACAGATAATAAGATCCTTATTACTGAAAGTTTTTTTTAATTTTTCCGATGAGAAAATGTATAAGGTCGATCAGTAAGTTCGTAAAAACACGTGGTTATTAGTTGAATTTTTCCTTGAAATTTACAATATGTAATATTTACTCCATGTGATCGATATTTCCTAGCAAATAAATATTTGTTGCATAAAATAAATATTCTTTTAATCATTAGGATACGAATTTGTATATTTATTTATGGTTCATGATTCTTGTAGCAAACCGAAATTTTCCATGATCAATGATTTAAAAGATCAGTATCTGATTAATATAGACAATATATTATATGATAATATAGACAAAAATTGTGCTTTTATATAAAGAAATTCTGAGTATAATTCTATAATTAATCTTCATAATATTGATGAATAAAATATGTTATTTTGTTGAATCGTTTCAGTCGAGGTGAAATCGGAGTAAATTTGCCGAGGTTGTTACAAAAAGCGAGTAATTTATAATTTACGATTTAAAATTCATCTGCGATAATTGAATTACTATTGTCCATTTATTAACTCCCTTGAGTCTGTATATTGCATTGACTCACAAGAGGAAATGTTAAACTTTTTTTAAAAGTGCTAAGTTCAGAATGCAGGTTAAAGTAGATGTGTAATAATGAGAGAATCGATGAAAAACGTAAATTGTTTTATAAGCGGTTGGCGAAATCTTAGTAGAGTTTGCTCTTAAGCCGGAAAAATATTGTAGCGACATAATAAATAAGGCTGAGATTTCAAGGTTGACAACTGATCGACATTCACTGTTAGAAAGATCTAATTTCACCTTTGCTCTCCTAATCGATAAAGTACTGACCTTTGATAACGCGATACTAACACCGTCAGTCAAGCATACCTGACTATTGATTTAACTAGTGAATATCGGCAAAAAAAGAAACAAAAATAAAAGACAAATGATTTATTGTTGTGTGGAAATTAAACTCAAAAAATTCGACAAGTAATCAATAATCTCGGCAACTGACAAAACTGTCTTTTCATTATGAGCCATTGTCTAGCGAATTGTCAATATTTGTTTATTTCCCATACCACCTATACACACATAAACTATTAAGTTTAATAAATATTAATAACTATCACTAAACCATCATCTTATAATTCTGTTTTGTACGTTACGTCCTGCCGTTACCTCATAAACAATAGACCATTCCTGTTTGAATCCGGGGATAGTTCGTCTGCCCATTGTCCACAAAACGGACAAAAATATATATCAAAGGCGATGTCTAGTTTTAGGGAAAGGAAGGGAAAAAAGAAAGAGAGAAAAAAGGGGAAGATAGAGAAGGCGATAAGGAAGGGGTGGATAGAGAAGGTGATAAAGTTCTCATGTACTTAACTTCTGCTTCATGGAAATGAAAAACCTTGTCAATATTGAATCTTTTCGTTTGCATCCCTTACTTATTTGAATAATAACCTGCATTCATATTTATGATTATTATTGTTATATTTTGTTAATACCATGAAGTTCAAATATTTAACGAGGCAATACGAGAATTTCTCTGGGTATTTTATAGCTGCGGAACTCACAAGAGCTTATGCAATGCGTCAGAAAATTCAAATAGGAAAATCAGGAAATTTTCATGGGTATTTTTCTTGGATTACTATTATGCTTGATTTCAAGTTTTATTGTATTCGTTCGTTATTCGATTAATTGTAAAATAAACATCTGTACGTGTGTAATTTGGAATTGTAACTGTGTTTTATCTTGTTATGTAGTAACATTTGTACGAAAGAATCCTCTGCTCGTTTGTGTTTCTTTCTTTTAAATTGAAAAATACGTTAAAAGAATGAATTGTGATTCAATGACAAAATAAACGAGATATTGTAAAATTATTGAGTAATGGGAACATCATTTCCGAAATTGCGAAAAAATCGACAGAACTCACCGAACAATTAAAATATAAATTAAAATCATTGGAAAAATGAAGAAAAACTGACTTTAAGAATGTGACAAAAAGAGATTTGAGAATAATTAAAAGTATAATGATCCAGAAGAATAAATCAACCAGTAAGAAAATATTGGAACAAAGATGGTGTTCCAAATGTAAAGAAAGAAAAGATGCAGAATATTAAAGACATTAACTGAAGACATGAAAACAACCAAACTGCACCTCATTTAAGTAAATATCGCAAAGTGAAACCTGTAAGTTAGGTGAAGAAATACATGAAAATTTATATCTAAGCAGTATAGTTTAATGATGAAAGTAGCGCGACATTGGAGGAATCTGATGTCAGGGCAAGACCCGTTAGATCCTTAAAAAACGACAGAGGAAAGTGAAGTAATGTTTCGGGTTTAGTATTGTAATGAGGCAAATTTTTATAGGTCTCTTGAAAGTTGATGATAGTATCATGATGGAAGCAGCGAATTGCTGTAAGTTTTTGAATATATTTTTGAAGCGGTACCGGTTACGACCAAGAAGCTTTAAGCGTATACTTCAAAGAGCATATTCAGGCCAGCTAATGTCCTTTCACTTTCCGCAATGCTAAATGTTGCCCACCTTGCCAAATAGGTTCCAAATACATCAAATTAAAACAACAGACCCCAGTTTCTCCAAATATTAATCTAAACTAAAATGTCAAACAATATTCCCGCTAAGAAGATTTCTGAGGAGTAAAAAAATACTACTACAAGCAACGTCAAAGTAGAAACAGTAGAAAAATTAACGAAAATCAATGTATTAAAACGTGATGAACGTCAAAGAATATCAAAGAGACCATGTAAAGTAAGAAAATAACTTTATTCTGGCATATGGTATCTGATATGCCTGAATAAATATAATCCATTATTGTGTCAAGTACATGTTTCTGTGGCCGATATTTTTTTTATAAATAAAAAGTTTGTTTCATTTATTCTCAAAACAAGTTATCATGAATATGTTTAATAAGGATAAATGTTAATAAGCTGAAACTCACACGCTATTTTGCTTATATAGATATATCTTGAAAACTACAAGCATCGGTTGGTTAATGCTAACTTAATTGTGAAAATGTTGAATTACAAAATAAAAGCTGGCATAGCGTATGTTTCGGAACACAGGTTCGATCCTGAAGTTAAACCTGGTTGATACAATTGCTTCACTTTAATTCTGAGAAGATCCTGGAAAACTTAAATCAATAATTCTCGGTGACAGCTGAAAATAGAGTGATTAAAAAATAAAAATAAAGTCATTGGAGACATTAGCAACGATCTGTATTGTGCCCACTTTTGGAATGAGAGAAAAGAATCAAGAATTCTTTTCAAGTTGGAAAGAAATTCACTTTTTTTTTTTTTTATCTTGGTGACTATTATTGATTAATTTCTCTATTAATATGCAAAATGTTTGACGATGTATTTAGAATTTTAAAGGCGAAAACAGAGCATAATGAACCAGCCTAGCAAAATCAGTGACTAAATAACAGAAATTAAAAACAAAAACAAATAAAACAAGAAAAATCTATTTTTGGTGAGATCAATATCACTCTCTTGCAAATTACCTCGGCAGTCCTACAGTGAATAAAAAAATATTGACAGTAGGCATAATTAGGCAGATATGGAGGGAATGGTAAAAGCCATGCAAATTCGGAAGCCCGCAAGTATACAAAAGGCAATATAATTGCAGGTTTTAAGTGTTTAATTGAATGTCACAGATTGAGTTGAACATTAGTTATAGGTTGTGCAGAATATGTGACTTGGTTAGACAATAAATTTGAATCCCCTAGTGAAACCCCCCACCGCCACCCACCGGAATATTTAGATATTCTATCGTTTTATAAGCTAATTCATTTTATGAGGTTTGATCAATGTCCGTAATCTGTCACGTGGTTATTTGATCTGAAATGAACACTTTATATATGTTCGACCTGTGGAATTAATATTTACCTCTTACGTTATTGAATTGAGAAGGAAGGATATTATGTCGAAAAATAAATACTTATTTTGTGAAGTAAATGTTTTTTTTATAATAAGGGCATGAAGTTATTAATGCACATATATGTTTCTGTTGCGAAAATTTCAAGTTGAAAAGAAAAGTATGAGAAAATAGAATTATTTCAGAAAGCAGCTGAAAAATAAGCCACCAAAGAATAGGCAATGATGCAATTTTGAATAAGCTATATTTTTTACAAGCACCTCAATATTTCATTGAGTCTCTCTCTCTCTCTCTCTTATATATATATATATATATATATATATATATATATATATATATATACAGCGTATATTTTGGCAGCATGTTTTCATTGAATAATATAGACAAGTTTTGTGTACTTATTTTCAATGGGATCCTTTCATATTTACAGGCAAGCTTTTCGATGTCGTTATTAAAGGAAGAGAGAAAATCACCGTGTTGATACATATTTTATTCCGAGTACTTTCGACATAGCACAATATCATCATCAGAATGTTGTTTATTTAAAAACAAATATTGTAGCATTCATCTTGGATGTTATTATTACAATGTTTCGACCGTTCTACCCTCCAGCCTTCTTCAGGTACTTCACAAACTCGGAATTTCGAACTGAAATCCATGGGGGGTGGGTAGATTTTCTCAATCCACTTTTCATACTTAGAGGATATTTCGTATGGGTAAGTGCTCACCAGTGTTTGCGTTACTTGCCTGCATCTTCCACTTTTCATCACTACCAAAGCTAGGGATTGAACCGCTTTAATCCACTCGACTATATATATCTTAGTTTTTAGAATTATGGAGCTTTAAACCTAATGCCCTGTTGTCAGGTTATGGTGATTGTATGAGTGTCCAGACTTGGGTGGTGGAGCTTTATCAGTGTCTTGATTCAGATAATGGAATTTGTTTTGACTTTTCTAACATTCTTGATTAAAGTCTTCCACGTAGCATTACTCTCTATGCTAGATCTACTGAGAAGGTTGTCAGTGCTCAATATTTGCGCTATTTTTTTTCTAGTCGTCATGTCCTTCATTATTGTTTGATGTTTTTACCTCTCTTTCCTTCTATATATGATCACCCTCCCAGATTTCAATGTCTCTTCTGACATCCACTTTTCTAACATTTAGCGGGTGACTAGTCTCTCCTTTGTATTCACTGTCACTACTGCATAGGATGGCGTATACACAGTTCATGGTCATGATTTCTTCCGAGGGATTAAACTGCTTTTGAATATCATTCTGTTGTTGTATGGACCACAGATTCTTTGAATCTTTTCAGTTGTAGTAGTCCTTATGGAAGTTATACAGACCGTGAAAGATTTTTGACTGATATCCTCGATTCTTCAGTTCTTGTTCAAGGTTGATGATGCTATTTTTATAGAACAGTTGTTGCTTTGAAGGATGTTTTTAGTGCTGTTGTTATGTTTTCAGGTTGCCACATATCAGTTGAGTCCGATGTTGTAGTCCAAACCAACTTTACTTGATGATCTGTTACCTTTGTTTTTGTGAACTGTATAAAGTCGTATTGAGTTCATCTGATTCAGCTTTGCTTGCACATCTTCCTAACTGGGCTAGAAACTTTTTTCTCTGAGCCGCATTTTCGAAATGACAAATTGCTTGCACCTCATCGAATTTTATATGATAAAAAGTACGTTAAAAAACACCCACACACAGAGAGAGAGAGAGAGAGAGAGAGAGAGAGAGAGTTAAAGGGAGATAACTGTGTATTCGAAGTCAGAACCTTGTTATTGATAAATCTCTCCTCCGGTATGCGGACTCTATATTCTTAATACTTGATATAAAGCAAAAATATCACAATGATAAAATCAGTCAATAATTATATATAACTATTTATACTGAGACTCACGTATGCAATTACAAGTAATCCATAATAATATTTTAAATTTTGAAATCATATTTATTTTTGACATATGAATGTTTAGAAACTGTTTCTAAATCTTTGATTGATTTTCAATCATTCCGCCTCACCTGCTATCCTCTTCCGCCTCACCTGTTATCCTCTTCCGCCTCACCTGCTATCCTTTTCCGCGGCACCTATGAGGCGCGCCGCGCCGTTTGTCAAACACTGGGCTAGAATATGAAGATATCATCTAAGCCACATGGTTGGCTTTAGCGATGATTTTCTTATAGTAATTTCCTCTAAATATTGCGTATATATGTTTGTCAATACTGGAGATAATGGTTTTCCCATAGCTAAGCACTCTTACTTTCGGTATATATTTCGTAATGCAATTAGAAGTATGTTGTTTGCACACGGAATGTCAACATATTCATCAAGTTATCTTTCGGGTTTCTTGTGCACTTTTCTTGAGAAGGGTTTCATTTTGATTTGTCTCAAACTACCGAGAAGGCCTCATGATGAATATACTGTTTAAAATTTGCTATATTTATGAGGGAAGCGTGCTCACTATTAAGGATAGAACTTATATAGATATAAAGAGTGGGTATATAGTAATCAGCATAGTGACTGATGGTTTTACAATTTAAGTGATAATCCGATCAGTAGTCTGATGTTCATTTAAGGCATGAAACAAGATATTTTGTTCCTTTCTTGTGGGCCCCCAACCATCAGCGGCCCTTAAATCAACCTTGAAATATCCAAATCCAAGGTCTGACCTTCAATATATGAAGGTTAGTCATAATGTAGAACCACTCATTTGAATGTTCAGCCAACTTCTACGAGCTATTCAGCCATTTGTGTAAGAGAAAGATACTCCAACAAACCTGATTATTTCCATCGTCTCCACCGGTACTTCATGTCACGTAAATAGCACAGTCCCTCACCAGATGGAGAGTACCCCCCCCCCCCAAACACAAAGTCAACCCCGGGGTTATTTTAGACATATATCTGACATTGTATCCAATTTTATAGAATTTAGATATAAAGAGACGATACTACAATCATATACAACATGCAATATAAATTTGGTTATTAATTTGAATTGAACAGAAATAACTTACGCGTAATTTTTTAATATATTAAATGATTTGCTTGGTTTTATTTGTAGTGGAAACCTTCCTTTAGATTTTATTACAAAACTTTACAAAATAAAGAATTTACATGAGGTCTTCCTGATTCTTCCAGTATATTCCTTATACTTGACCCCTACTACATTTATAGGTTTGGTTCACGTTGCAGAAGAAACGCAAAAATGGCTGAGAGGAGTTTCAGTATTACATTGTAATTACTCAAATGTTTTGCTTTTATAAAAATACACACTGGCTACTCAAACTAAATCTTTCGCAAGAACAGTCGATCATTCACAGCTCCAGAAGAAAAAGGAAGAAGAAAAAGGAAGATAACAAGCATAGAGATGTAATGAAGCGACACCTTTTCTCAACACAAACATTGGCATGTTAGGTTTTGCATTTCTATTTCTTTTCATTTTGGCCAACGACCAAGTTGAACGATATTGAAAAACTGGGCCCTCTCGAAACATACTTGTGCATTGAGCATGTCATTTACGCGTAGATCTAGTTAAGATATCTTGCTTTTATGTTGTTTGAGAATAATTCTGTGTGTAATAACGAATGGTACTTCGTACATTCATTAAAAATACCCAATTTTTCTGTTATTGCTTGAGATATGACGCCCTTCATTGAACAAACTCACAGACGAAAGGAAGAAAAAAAAATTCATGCTCTAAATTGTATCATCAGTTAGCGAAATTTGGTTTTCATGTTTTTTCGTCAATATGCCCCGGAAACTTCCAACAATTTACGCTTCTTTCATGTTGCAATTATTTTTTTCTTTCTTGTTTCATGCACATAGTTTTCTATGTTTTCAGCTGTTCCTACCAAGTGAAATGTCTTTGAGGAAAGTGTTATCTGTCCAATAATTGCTATGGTCGGATAATCACTGGTGTAAAAAGAAAAGTAATAATAGAAATCAAAGTACCATGTTAGTGGCAAAACAAGTTTGAGTTCGAATCCAATTGATATTATTGTATCGTTGTTTGTATGAATTGTCCGCCATCTTTTTTCGGCTTATGCCATATTTTCAGTTTATGTTTATATTGGTGACAGTAGATCCGGGTCAAGGTACCGGCATATTGAGCATTCGCCCGATGCGTGATCAAATCCGGGGACGCCATCCTGCCGCCATGTCTTGTGTTTGGGATCTTCCAAACAAAAATGTAATCTCTTGACTTCACTGAATAATTGCAAAAGAATTATTTCTTGAAGACGTAAAGCTTCCAATAGAAGTCGTTAGGTTCATAAACGCTAATAAGTTACAGGATGTCATGCGACGGTTTAGTAAACTAAAAGTTTATAAAAACATACTTGCGGTGGTCCATGACTCAAGACAGTTTAAATTCTTTGGCTATTTATTTGGCAATAGAAAATGATCTTGTAAAGAAGATAGATGTAGAAAGTGCCATGAACAATTTACAGAATTAAAAACTAGAAAAATGGTTTTAGGTAGGATAATAAATATTTTCTTTAGCTTGTATTAAGTAGTACATTGTAACAAACTCTGTCCGGGGTGCTAGCAACCCTAGGGCCACCCTTGGGTGACAATAAAGTTGATAAGCGAATATTTGAATCCTAATTAGGTAATTATTTCATCGTCCTTTCTATTTTGTCATCTAGCAACTATAATCTATCGTTGTATATACCCAAGCAATTTCTCATAAGAATGACATACTTTCTCCTTCAGAGTAAATCGCAAATATAAACATTTCCATTAAGTCATATAACATTAATTATTAACATACTTAATTCAAGGTTAGAAAACCTAATACTCTCTCGTCTTTTCAGCTTTGTGTATTTACTATGAAAGTTATAGACAATTTTTTTTCAAAATTTTTGTCAGTATTACTCTATTAAAATAAGCGCCAAAGACAAAATAAATCTGTGACTTGCTCGGTAAGAGCAATATTTCTTACAGTCAATTTTATATTAAAATCTAAAATATCTCGAATGTCTGTTTATTGGATGAATCTTGAAGTAGATGAATTGTGTTCGTGCCACAAGACCACGAGAAAACTTTTCAAAATTCATCGGGATTTGTATTTTACAAAAAAACATCTATGAAAATTCGCATACAAAGGACTTTGGTGTCACCATAAATAGCCATTTAAGTGTGCATTACACACAATTGCGACGGTCATTTCTGTTGCACGATCAATTTAATTTTAATAACAAACACCCATCATGACATCAGTATAGTATATTGCATATTAACATTTGTGTTATGTCAATTATTTCTTAGTCACAAATATAGTTCTCGTGTTTCTTACTTTTTGAAAGTCAAGTAAAATTACTAATGAACTGAATATGAAATTTCACTAAAGGGATTAGAGTTAGTGGGATTCATGGAAATAAAATTAAATCGACTCGAATATAATAGAATAACGTTCTCTAAATATTGCAGTTTAGTATTCTGGAAAATTTCTTACAAACAGCTTATGAGAAAGAGATTGTGAATTGAACTGACTCTAATCAACATAGGAGTCAATTTTTGTAGATTGAAAAGCCCAGTCATTTTTTGTTTTCTTTTTATGATGCATTTGTTCAGTGCAAATTAAACCGCAATTTTTGTCGTTCAAATTATAAACGTGGCAGTTACATTTTGGTTGAACTACATCATAAATTTCGCCGGTTATTTGTCGGTAACTGGCATTCACAGAGGGAAAAAATGACTTCAAATATAATTAATCTATTTAATTCATAGTGCTCAATATAGCGCTCGTTTTTTTTTCTCCCAATTATTCCATTTCGAAATAACCATTTTGTTTCGCTTCCACTTTGTCGTTGTTTCTTTGAAATCCGTTTAAAAGATGGCTTCACCAATCAAACTAGCGAAGGAATTTGTCGCAATAAATCTATGTAAAATACTGAAGCAATATATCTAATGTAAAATCTATGTAAATCTAATAATGTAAAATCTATGTAAATCTAATAATGTAAAATCTATGTAAACTCTGAAGCATTATATGAATTTTAAGCATTTTTCGAAAATAGAGACCATAACGAATTTGAAAATGATTATACAGTTTTATAAATAAGTTTGACGATAAAAACATTGGAAATGTGGCAGGTTCGGAAAAATTTGGGCTTGACAAAAATGTGTTAGCTTTTCTAATACATTTTTTCTAAGAAAAAATGTTAAAATCACAATGTGATAAATGAAAGACTGAGAAATTAGAACTGACTTTTATTAATTATGGATGACACGTAAAAGATGCTCCTAAGTTAAATCTATATAAACTCCTGCTGGGAATATTGAATATGTTGTTTTGAAAGAGACTCGTGGTTTGGATGTCTTGTTCCGTTTCAATCTTAATGTCACTGTGAAAATGTTATGTTTATCCTATGAATGTATTATCATACAAAAGTTTAAACCAATTCTAAAAACTTACAATACAGGAACAACAAAGGAATTTACAGTAATTAGAAGACGTTTAATATTTAAGTTTTTACTTATAAGGAAAACCATAACATTATTAGATTATAGTTAATCCCATCATTAGCAAATCTATTTTAGCTAAAAGGCAAAGTAACTAAATTGAAACATAATTTCTTACATGAAGCGTTGTCAAGTTTATTTTGTCGTCATTTAATTTTGTATTACATGCAATTTTTGCTTCTTTGTAGCGTAAATATCGTTATTCCGTGACCGTTAATAAAAAAAGAAAGAAAATCAAGCAAAATACACACACGCACGTGCGCACACACGCGCACACACGCGCACACACACACGACACAGATAATAAATAAAAAAGATAAAGATTTGAATTTGCGTCATTTATGAATTGGAGTCTGTCTTATCATAGTAGCAACTTACCCATTAGGCATAAATATTCCACGAGTACAGGTTATTTTAAGATGCCCTCGGTTATATTCTTTTCTTTTCTAATCTAATTATTGTGTAATAAAACAATAACATTTTGTTATAGTTTCTCTACGCCAAAAATGCTATTGTTACAGTAATTAGATGTAATACCAATGAGATTTTTTAGATGAAGCATTGTCAATTTTTATCACGTTTTAACTAGTATTTCCTCCGACATATTTCTTTTTTTTTTATTTTAACGAAATGCTTAGGTCATTGTTTCCAAGCCACGTTGCTTGCTTAATGGTCATAGAATAAAAACCAGGGAATCATGATAAACAAAAGATATAAGATGAAAGAAATACTAGTAAAAAATTATAATTAATGAAATATTTTATTGTTTTAAATTTTGAGTCGTAACAATAATTCAAGAAGATCTGGTTTGTTTGTAGTGTAGTATCCAAAAACAGAGTGCGTCTTTAGAAAGTCATAAGTGAAAAACTTTAACTAAAAATCTTCTTTCTTTTTTCTGGTCCGCCATGGAAGCTTCGACAACGTGGAGACGAAAAGCCGTGTTCTCGTTGCTTTAACCGCCAGCCACACAAATTCGGAGATCGTAGGCCTCTGAAATGCTTCCAGGTTCTTCGTGTCTAAGATAGGAAAAACACCCCTACTGTCTGGCAAGAATGTGTCTTCAATGGCCAAAAGAGAAAAACAAAAAAACAAAAAAAAAAACAAAAAAAACCCCAAAAAACAAAAAAAAAAACGACGGTCAGTTCGTTCAACAAATTCACCAACGAGAACCCAGGAAAATCAATGAGATCCACTGACAATTAGCTCTCCATGTGTCGGAGTAGTCAGATATGTGGTGCACGAAGATATCAAATTACAATCCTACATTATAAGGAAAGGGGAGTTCATGTCTAATAGTACCCACGAGAACCGTATCATATGGTCAAAGCGCTTATTAAACAGAGTCAGGCACTCTGTAGAGTACAACATGCTTTGGGTTTTTTTTTTTGTTTTTTTTTCTCAGAGGAGAAGAAATAAGTTCAAGATAAAAAGAAGAGATGACAGAAGGGATGACAGGTGTAAGTACCCAGTATTGTGCACAACAAGGTCCAGCCGTTGGGGGTCGTGGTTAATTGTGTACTATTATGTCTGGGTTGTGGTTGAGAGGTACATTAACAAACGCACCTACAGTCTTAATGACACGCTGGAAGCTTCCATCGGCCATGATACCATGGCCAATATGAACAAAGAGTCGTAATCAAAATCGATGGCGATCATATTGAATAGACTTACATTTCGTGTATGTAGATAAGTATATTTTCTGATCAGTTGGTGCATGAATATTTCTATTAAGTTATTGCTAAACAACTATAGTTGGCGTTTAGATTACTGAAAAAGGTACAACGGGGGACACGTTCTTAAATACGTATTCAAATTCTCAGAGACACCGAGTCAAATTCTCAGAGACATTGAGTTTCTCTAGCAGAAAGCTTCTTCAGCAAAGACGTTAACAGAACTTACACATTAATTTTAACTACTTGCTTACCCAGCTTTTGTACATTGATTGTACAAGCAGTCGCATCAAATAAATTTACATGTAATATATAAAAATCAATAAGAGCGATGGATATCTCTTCTCAAAACTGAAATGCTTAAGGAATTAAAAAAAAATGATTTTTTTGTGATGGATGATTCCGTTAATTGATTTAGACCTTTAAAACGTCATTTTCTTCGGACATCAAACTGATGAGCATTATCTCCATTTGAAATATAAATTCAAAGAGTTTGTGATTTGTATGGATCATAAATTTCTTTAGTATTTAGGACGATAGATTTTATTACTGAAAATAAATTGAACGTTTTCAATCGTTAGTCTCTTTTTTTTAACAATCTCACAAAATTATTCGCACAATTTATTTGCAATTTATAAAGCAAAACAATTTGATGAACATATCTTTCGTGTGTAAATAATGAACTTTCTACATTTTGTTTGCATCTCTTTGACAACAATGTGACGAATTAAATAAAGAAATGTAGAATTTCCCTAATATTATATGATGTCAACTTGAGATCTTTGTCAGAACGAAGTCACAAACAATTCGGAAATCATTGATCATTTTTGGTTCCCAGGATCCAATACTTTATTCAGGCTTGTAATCAGATTTTGTGTGGATGCTAATGAATTAATTTCAGCCATATTTGAGATGGAATTTTGGAACTTTAGTTCTTTATTTTTTATTTCATTTCACTCTATCAACGTATTAATAGCGAAAACAATAAGTTTTAATTTACCAGGATTGTGGTTTATGAAAAATAACAAAGATTGTCTCTCCTACGAATTATTGGTTTCTTCGTTCATCTAAAATATAGAATGTTTGATTCGCATCTAAGAACAAACTGTGTAAAATGTAATTCCATACTGAACATTCTATTGGAGTAGAAATATTTCACTAGACACTTTATCATGTCTTCAGTAAGACAGTAACTTTTTCCTGCATTTTGAATGATATTAAAAAAAACGAAGAGGCTAAGTATGTTAGAAAATTTACATCGATTCATATTAAAATTTAATATTCCGAAGCATAACTTCTATTGGTATTCGCAATAATAAACGTTGAAAGTACTCTGTCTGCTAATTTTTAGTGAAGGAAGTAACAAAATGTAAAGCTCAGTTTAAAATTTGTACGTATCACTTTTTGCATAGAGCAGAGAGTTGTGAGGGTTGGAGGTCTACGATTCCTTTTAGTTTGTTAAACCAGTGACAAAAGATTAAAAAAAAACGATATTATATCAGCAAGAACTTTAAAATTACTGCTATTAAAAAGGCAAACATTGTATAAAATATGAGATTTCATTTTAGTAGACATTTAATTTTTTATGACTACGACTCTTATATATATCGCTTTTTATATTCGACCATGAAGCGATTTTTGTTGGTAACATTTCCTTGTGAACAAAGATGTCAGTTTGTCATCTATTAGAAAATATGCATATATCTAAGAAGGTGTATTCTCTAAGCAAGAACTCTTAATCTAGTGTTTGCTACATTTTCAACGCTAAAAGAAAGTAAAAACCATGTAACGGTTATTTGCTCTAATATTCCAGTGAATATAACGCATATTCAAGCGCTACACGAAGTAAATATTTCTCTCCCGGTAACATTATTTTGAAAATGCTTTCACCTATTAATTAGAATGGTTTCCTGAATTATCTTCTGATAAATTTGAACCCCCACTTTACTTTCCATTTTCTCTTTTACTTGAACCAAATCATAGATTCGAAGTAAATGTATAAAATGTATTTTGGCAAAAACTTCTTGGAAAAGTAATTAAAAATTAATTTAAATTATTATTTCAAAATAAAAATTAATTTTAATTATTATTTAATTATTAACATTAATTATTAAATTAATACTTTAATTACTAAGAAAATTAAGAAAAAATGGAGTTTCCTCGAGTTTTATCCGTAACATTGCATGTAAATCAGGCAATTGGCGAATTCAAGAGGAAACGCGTTATTTATTGCTTTGCATGGTGGTTCTGGGTGTGGCAGTTGGTGCACAGAAAGAATCGCGGACGCAGAGCTGAAATAACTAAGTTGGTATGTGTTTTGGACTTCTCTGCCTCGTCGACTAGGGCTTGAAGTACGATCCTCGTGGGTGGTTTCACATCGTCTCTATTGATGTGAAAAGTACTGCTCGTCAATTTAGGAATCCAAATCGAAAAGAACTCCTAAGATGTATGCAATATATATATATATATATATATATATATATATATATATATATATATATATATGTATGTATGTATATTATTTGTTTCGTTAAACAAGACTAACAAAGCACTTTTGATTAGATTTTGATGTTTTTCGAACATGCGTACATGTGTTCACCTTTACCCACTTATACGCATACAAGAAAAACAATAAAAAAACTAAACAAAATTACATAGTCAGTCTTGTTTCATGAATTATGTATTAAATAGGGATTGACGCCCCCATCATATATATATATATATATATATATATATATATATATATATATATATATATATATATATATATATATAATGTACTGAGGCAAAAGCTCTCTCCAGTCCTCAAATAGAATTCGTATAGTCATATCATTGATAAAGATGCTGAAAGAATGATCGCTTCTTTGTATTACTTCAGAAAAGATCTAACTCCTTCTGCTCTGCCCTGTCTTTACAAGAGTCAAATCACACCAAAAATGGTGTATTGCTGCCATATTTGGGCTGGAGCTGATCAATCCTCACTGTCCAACCTCAAAAGAGTTCAAAAGAGCACACACAGCCATGTGGGTGATGAATTATTCCAAACCAATAAGATAAGTATACACGCCTAAATAAGCCTAACTAGGCCACTTAGTTGAAGAAATAATTGGTTTATATGCCCAAAATGT
The DNA here is from genome assembly GCA_963932145.1 of Acanthosepion lycidas. Classification (NCBI taxonomy): domain Eukaryota; kingdom Metazoa; phylum Mollusca; class Cephalopoda; order Sepiida; family Sepiidae; genus Acanthosepion; species Acanthosepion lycidas. The sequence continues at coordinate 56,081,469 of OZ010586.1, forward strand.
TTATCATTAATTCCACTTTCTTATCTCCATAATTCAAAATCAAAATAAATAAACATCTATATAGGTTACTTAAAGCAACTCTCACATTTCATGCATAGCCACTATTCTAGTAACTTAAATAATTCTTGGGACGTCTACATACTCCATTTCGCGCTTGAACCCCGATATGTATTTTAAAGACAATACCATAAATCATATATATATATATATATATATATATATATATATATATATATATATATATATATATAATCGATTGATCGATTTGCTATTAAATGTTGCAAGCTGTTAAAAATCCTCACTATATACTTATATATTTACTTTGCGTTTCTACATGTGCTATCTATCTATCTATCTGTGTGTGTATATGTATGCGTGTGTGTGTGTGTTTGCGCGTGCGTGCATATCTTATAAACGAGAAAGTGTGGAGTTTGAACAATGTAGTAGTGATTCAATTGGATTTGTATATAAATATTTGGTCCAAGTTTAAAGAAAAATACATTTGGAATACAAAAGTTTTCTGTGGTTGTATATCGCCGGTCTCATATTAAAACTTCATTCCATTAAATGGAAAAATATTCTTCCCTCCCTCCGTACACGAAGACTCACGAGTTTTTTTGTTTGTCTGCTGCGTTTATGATTTCGAGGCCAAACCCTAATTAAATGGCAGCTGTTGTCCAACGAATACTTATAAAATAAGCAAAAAATACAATTTAATAATATAAATATATTTTGAGTAAAAAAACAAAACAATATTTTATTGTGAAACCGAATGCTTCTGCACTGACAACCGTTTGGTGTCACACTGTCTGCATGTTTATGGACACTGCACCTTGTCGTACCATGTTCAAAAATTTAGTCGTGTGAATTATCTGCGTATGTTCAATTGGCGAGATAGAGTAGAAGAAGGAAGAATAAACGATGTGGTAAAAATGGACGTAAATGTGGCCTGCATGTACATCTCAACAGATGGTTCAATGTATATGAGTATGTAGGCATGTGTTTGTTTAAAAGCAAACTAAAACTATTCATAACAGTATCTTAAGAGAAGCGCCGGTATGGGGCCGTTTCACGACGCCATATTTGTACATACGTTACTTACAAGCCTGCAAATGATAAAGACTTAATAAGAAGGTGGTGCTTCTTTATCAGAAATTGGTTAAACGTAAAACAATTTTTAGCACGCAGTGTGTATACTTATGTATATAGGCATGTCTGTATACATATATGTACATGTGTAACCTCCGTAATTGACCGAGCGTACGAGCATGCATATGCGTGTATGTACACGCCTGTGCGTGCGTTTCGGCATGAGCAATAGGCTTTTATTTCTCGCAACGACCATCAATATCAGTATAAAATGCTTACGATTATTGAAACTTTATATAAATAATGTTGATGTCTGCGATATGCAAGATTGGCATTATTTCTAATTTAGCTTTGTTTCAATGATCTTTCACACAATTTATAAAATATGTAATTTATCCGTTGAAAATGTCTTCGATATTAATTAGTACTAATTAAAAAACACTAGAAAGAATTTAGCGAAAATTTCCATTCTCCTTTCATGCAACAATATTTTCCATCTTCATTGTGGCATAATGATTAGCAAGCAAATTTATTACTCGTGAGTTCGAACCTCACTGTGTGCCACATACTTGTATCCATTTGCCAAACGAAGCTAGGATGTGTAGTGACAGAAAAATAAAAAGGTTACTCTTTCAAAAAAAAAAATAAAAAAATAAATAGAAGTTGGCAAATCGTTTCGGTTTGCTATAAAGAAATAAAAACAAAAAGATAAAAAATAAATAAATAAATAAAAGAAGCCAAATAGTTATTATTTCTAAAAAAAAGTGAATAAAAAGGGCTAGTGTGGTTATCAGCGATGACTCACATCTGTGAACCAATCAAAAATTAAGAAACGATTCTGGAATGAATTCAATTGTTTCGAAAAAAGTAAAAAGACATATAGGGACGATCAGACAAAGGAACCAGACGCTGAAATAATTTCATCCTCTGTCCCATGTCCTAAATTTTCGGAAACCTAAAAATCCCACTGAGAGAAAAAAGTACTATCAAGAAATACTTACATACATACATAGAGATTTACAAGGACACTTCTTTCTTTCTTTCTTTCTTTCTTTCTTTCTCTCTTATATGCTAAAGGACTTAGACGTTAAAAGTGAGAGCTTTCTCATATTAACTTATGAACTCTTTGAATATTGAATATTTTATTTTAAGAGGTACAAATTTTTATCAGTACATACAATATATATCTTTATATTCATTATCTTAGTATACTATTTTTGAAAGGTCATAAATTGGTGTATATTTGGATTAAGGATGTTATCCGAAGATAAACACATAACGCCCAATTAAACTCCTATTTTGGTAACTTTCACACACAGACCCCCACAGATGTCATCAGTTCTAGGCTCGGTATCTATGCTGATGACACAACTTCTGTCTTAATAGTAAGTCTGATTGGTTTGATAAGGTCAAAGTGGCACCTGATCTAAACAACAGCCTACAATCTGTTGTTAACTGGGGCAAGGAATGGCTTAATTTCAAAAGTCTCCAAAGTGAAACTGCAATATTATTAGTTCTGTTCTGGCATCTCACCTTTAGTACGTTTCCAGTCGTCGTAATGTAGCTTCCCTGTGCTTTTTCTATAAATACTTTTATGGTGAGTGTTCTGGTAAACTTTCTTCTATGGTACCTAGACAGTACTAGATTGGCGGCAAGATCTCATCATTTTACAGATGAAATGGCTAGATGTAACCGTAAGTTCTATGCTAACAGTTTCTTCTATCGCACTTCTCGCTTGTGAAACTCTCTTCTGGGTTCTTGCTTCCCAGTCAACTTTGATCTTCAAATATTGAAATGCAATGTCAATCGTTAACATTCTTAATTCGTATTCTTTTATTGTTCTCTCTCTTTAATAGCTTTTTTTTTTTGTTGCATATTCTTTAATACTCAGTAAGCCTTTGCATCTTAGTGACTTTATTGTCTTGCTTGGGGTGAAATGATTAAAATAAGATTAAAACTAAATTTATATAAAACCGCAAAATATCATCATGATATTTTTTCTGAATTTAGAGAAACAAGTTTTTAAACTTGACACCAATGATGACATTTTCTGAATGCAACTTGAATCTACGAAATAGATTATATGTTCTGCTGTTTCCATTCATAATTCGTAATGTTACTTTCATTCATAATGTTACTTACCTATCATTTTTCAACTTTATATATAGAAGGTCTAAATTTTGAAGCTCCAAAGGAAGCCCAATGTAAGATTTGGTTGGTGAGAGAAGCGCGCGTGTGTGTGTGCGCGCGCACGCGTCTCTGTGTGTGTGTGTTTAAAGGATGATCAACCCGATTCAAAATTATTTTTTCTCCTTCCAAGTAAATAAAAATAATTTTTTAAAGAAAGGATAGGACGAATATAATATTTAGAAAGTCAATAAGTGAAACACTAACAACTTCGGCACTGGATAGAATAGAGATATACAGTTGTTCCTAATCAGCACAATTTCCTTTTACTTCTGGTCTAAATATGTGGGTTGTTTTGAGATACTTCAGTTTGTGTAACCAAACAGCTCATCTCATAATTCTCTTATTTTCAACAGAAAATTGCAATAAAATAGTGAAAGGATTTTAATCGCCGATCTAGTTGAATTTATAGGTTGATATGTTAATAATAATGTTTTAATCGAAAATTGCAAAGTGTAGTACATTGAGTCGTTAAATATTTCTGAGTTGATTGGTTACAATGTTTGATAAAAGAGCAATTTGTTCTGAATCATAGTTGATGACGTTTGTTTTATTTACAAACTGTATTCTGAAAGATTAAAGATGCGATTTTAAGAAGAATTTCTTCATATCATTTATGATTCATTTGAAAACCACATCGCTTGACACTTCCAAATTTCTAGATTATGTCAGGCTCTTGTTAGATTCGAACAGAAAAATGAAATTAAAATTATGGGCTGTCTGCATGAATAATTTATTTCATTAATGCTTATAAATTTGGTTTTATTCTATTGACAGTGTTTGGATTTTGTCAGTTAAGTTGGAAGATTAAATTCTAAAACATTACAAGCAACTGAAATATTATTATTGACTGAATTTACGAAATTAAAACTTTAAAAAGTTGACGATCTTTCAATTCCACCACCCACGAGAGACAAATGAATGAAGAATGGCAAATGAACTGATAAAGATCATTTTCGAAATTTTCTTTGAGAAATTTTATCGGATTGGGGGAAGGAGGGTGGGGGGGTTAATAATGTGATGATTTTTTTTTTTTTTTTTAGTTTTGCTCCTTTTTGCTGATATTTTATAATGTTCTTTTCCTAGACTAAAGACTAAATTATGAATAGAAATTATGCAGGTAATCTAAAAAGTAACGCATTTCCCTTCAGACACTCAAAGAAAGAAAATACAGATTAGTAAATGAATACAATTACGGCCATTAACAACATAATCTGTAAGATGTTGGCCAAGAAAGACTGAGATGCCTTTAGCAATGTATTGGTTCGGAGAGAGTGATAATTAAAAATCAACACAGCTGATATAGAATTAACATAGACAAGAGCTTAGAAAAACATTAAAGATTTTTCCTTCAGTGTTTGTTTTCGTTATTAGATGAAGACGATTTATTGAACACTGGGGTCATTCATAAATGAACAGAAAGTGTGTCTCTTAATATATGTGCAGCAAGAATTCCTTCTTATCTGCAGCTGATTCAACATGTTTCTTTCAAGTCTACACTTTTCTGTTCACATCGCCTTCTGTTTAGACAGGATACTGGGCGCCTCACATCTTGGCAGGTGATTGCCTCTGATAATTGAATTGACCACATCGTCAATGTAAATTTCACTTAAAGAACACTCTTGGTGCAGATTCATTAATACAAACAGTTATACAAATGTTCACAAATACACAGACAAGGAAGAGAGTAGCATATAATATAGTCATTACTTTCACAAACTTGTCGATAAGAAAAATGCAAATGACTTCTGACTTCAAACATTAGCATTTGCCATATTTGTTTTAACTGTTTTTTCATTACAATTTCTTTCCTGCGGTTAACTGAATTAGTATATTGTTAACAGTTTTGCACTGATAGATAAGTTTGTTCATTTAATAAAACCATTAAGAGTGACTTATCAAAAATCGAGCTTGCATGAATGGTTACATTCTTCAATCTGTTAGGGAAGCCATATGTGGTCGTGGTCGCAATTTCTTGTAACTTATTTCTGAATACTTACCATATCCTAGAAAGAAGACTGGCAGATGTTAGACCTTATCAAGGTCCGGTGCTGTCTTTAACACGACAACATGGCCGTATCTCTGATAGTGTTCTGTTATCTGTTTAGAAAGATATTTTCATCACGTTCAAAAGCAAGTTGCCTCTTAAAAATCCTTGGAAGCACAATTCAGGAAATTTGTCAAAATATAAAATAAAAAGACAAGACGGACAGTTGTAGAAAGCATATTAGTAATGCCATGGAAACTCAAAGACAAGTTATTGTTCAATGAATAATGAAATGAAAAATATGCTCATCAGAATCATCATTCTCGTATTTGTAAAACCGGTGATATTTAAGTGATCAAAACCGAGCCAACTCAGAATATAATAGTAATTTTCTAAGCCACCAGAAAAAAATTGCCAAAATTATGAGGATATGGCTTAAATAGAATTAGTTTATTTTGTAAAATTCTGTGATAAGAATTCTGTGATAATAATGCATGTTTGTAATTAAATACTTTTTGCTATTGAGAGTTTATATTCCTTTCGAGAGACAATGTCTGCAACGCCTGTGTTGAAGGCAGACACACGACACATCGTTCTGCAACAGAGTTTTGAAGAGAAATTGATATATTATGATTTATTATGGCCAGAACATATCCGCGTTCTGTGATAAATATCTGAGCTGCCGAATTCGGAAATGTTCCCAGCGGGTCGCTAGAAACCAACATTTAACTTCAAACTTGTCGAATGCGACTGTTTTAGAATAGAATCAACACGAAAGTAAATCCTTGTTTCGCTTTATAGGATTTTTGGATTAGTTTTATATTTTATATGTCCATGATACTTTTTACATTCATTGGCTTTATTTCTTTTTTATTATTAAACTTTACGAAAAGACAGCTGACCACGGCCGTTATTTCCTGAATTGTGATTTCTTAGTTTTCCTTTTGAAAACTATTTACTTGATGAACCAAAATTTAACACGAAAAATTTATTTGAAAATGTAGACGCATTTTTATGGCGAGATTTGTTAGTCAACAGATTAAGAATTCTGTTACAAGTGCGTGGTCACTGAAATTATTCATCACTACATATATTCAATAGGAACAAAAAAAACCCAACAAAAAACAAACCAAAAACAATCCTCAGCTTATATATATATATATATATATATATATATATATATATATATATATATATATATATATATAAACTGGGATAACTTTTCTTGTCACTTATTGGCTGGATTTAAAAGGCCTAACCTAACCGGTTACAGTTATATGACAACGGGTATCTATCTATCTATCTATCTATCTATCTATCTCGACCTGTTCACATCTATATAGTTATCCATCTATCTATCATTTTATTTATATCGTTTTTATCTATATCAGTTTTCGATCATACAATATTTCTAAAACGAGAATTGAAGAAAGTAGGTAGATGTAGCAAGAAAAATGTTAATAAACAGAATATGTACATTCTTTCAGTCTACATAATTAACACATAATTCAGTAAGGCATAATTAAGTACATCGGTTCACACTGATTTTACTACAAACAAGAAAATATTTTTGTTGCTGTGTTTAATGTTTGATTCTATGTGCTACCTAATCATCTTCTGATTAGGAAAATAAAATTATTCCAGACCCCAGAGGAAGGTTCTCCTTTCGTTATATTCCCATCCACAATATAATTACTTCCTTAGTTCAAGAAAATAAGTTTCTTTATGGTGGTGAAAGGATTTAAAAAGTAATTTCAACCATGATAATTAATAGTAAGAATTATCAAAGGAAATGGAAACCTGCCTCTAAAATATCCGATTATTTGTCCAAATAATACCACATTCAAATTACTTGAAAAGAATAAATATTGTCAGTTGTCCACGTACAGTTTTAAGTGAAATATATTTCCATATGAAAATAAAAACATACTGTAAACTTTAAAACATTTCTATACATATCTTTTACTTTGAAATCTTCTTTATTCCACTGCAGTTAAAAACTTATCAATTATTGAACCACACGAAAGACAGATATACATTCGATATAAAAGGAAATCATTTTGAAGAATGTCAACAGGCAGGTTATAAACATAGTAGATTCTTTTTGCGTCTAGTGTTAATAGAGCACTATTTCCGTGTGCGATTGGTAATTTAAATGTAACAAAAGTTTTCCGGTTTTGAAATTGTGACGAGCTATGAAAAGTACATACTTTGCAACAGTGTGGATCGTAAGAGAGTGTGAGGCAAGAGAAGTTAAACATTATCAAAGGTCGGTATTCATCCAAAGAAGGCGATGGTGTGTATATGTTTTTCTTCCGGTGAAGAAAACAACTAATTAGTACAAGTATTGCCCTCAATTAGATCAGTTGAAAGCAGCAATTGTCGAAAGCATCCATAATTAGTTCAGAGAAAAGGCATAATATACTATCAGGATAGTAATTAGATGTCTTTCTTTTGTGACATAGCAAAAATTATTGGTTGGGAAGTTTTCTTTGATCAGATATTGCACATTTAGATAATCATTTATTCAGATACTTACAGGAATCCTTAATTAAAAAAATGCCCTAGAAAATTGTAAAGACGCTTTGTGAAGAATTTTGCGACGAATATTTTAAAAAATCCAGGATGAACGACAGTATGTAACTGAAAGATAGCAGAAGGTAGTAGAAGAAAACAATTTATTATTCGGTTAATGTTCAAAATACCAAGTGAACTTTCAATAAAAAAGACAATTAGGAAACACGAAAGCCTCTGGATCATTATGTTCGATGAAAAAAGAAAGGAAAAGATTCTAACTAAGCTTTAAAATGCTTTCCATGAAAACTAGAATATTTCAGTGGAAGCAAAATCAATTCTTGCACATTTACAATATAAAAAAGACGACGAAACCGTTACGTTTCGTGTAGTTCAAATTCAAATTCTACATTGTGACAGTTCATTTAGTATTGATGCGCTAAAGCTCTCTTAAACAGAGAGCAACTAATCTTACTCTGAAATTGAATTTGCTTTTCCTCATTCAACAAAGAATAGATGAAAGCATTAGTAATCAAAACTATTACAACATTGTGGCTGATCATTGCATGTTCTCTCCATTATATACTTTTGAAGAATGGGAATGTATAACGAAATGAATCAGGAAACAATGTTCAAAGAAGAATTATAGAAAAGCACATTAAATAAGACTTGTAGTTATACATTTATTTACTAATTCTTTGAAAGCATGTACTTCTTTCATAGAATTAGTAAATTTATTATGCACACACACACACACGAAATGTATTACATACAGACACAATTTTCACCGTAATTTGAAGGAGTTTTGTAGAAAGTTAAAAATTGTAATCAATAAGATATAAAAGAAAAAAGCAATATACATTCGCTAAATTACATGGAATTAAAATGATTCAAAAACCTTTTTTCTTTCTATTTAAATTTTTCGAAAGATTCAGACATTTTTTCTACCTTTGACAGTGAGAAAATATCACAGAATACCTTTAGAAAACGTACTTTTGGTTTCTTTTGAAGCAAAGAGAAATTTCCAATTTTAATGACTATATGAGTAAATATATTAAGTAAACGTTGGCAAGTGTGTGCGTTTATGGTTATGTGTATGTATTTATTTGTGTATGCGCGTGTGTAGTTACAGTTGTTTCTTGTTTTATATCAAGATATGCAAACGAATACGTTTGAAATCAAAGAAGAAAAGAAACAGGGACGAATTTATCCATCAGAGCCGTTCATTCGGGAATTGTAATGCTTCTTGACATAGAAAAGCGAATACAAAAAAAAAAAAAAAAAAAGAAAGAAAAAAGTTGTATTTACTTTTCGCAGGAAACATTTTTGAAAGATACAAACTGAGAAAAAACAAACTTGTACGGAGAGAGACAAAAAGAGAGAGACAAAAAGCGACAGAGAAAAAACAGACAAAATTAATAAAAAGAAAATGAAAGTAAGCAGTAGAAGTAAAAAAAAAAAAAAAATGATAGAAAATGATGATTCCCTTTGTTTCTAAAAAGAAACGAAAGTCATCTCAAATAGACTTATGGTTATCACGTTTATTTAGCCGACCCCTGTATGCTTCACTGCCAGTTGGGGTTAGATTGAACAAAGCTAAGTAAATATGTGTATAAAAAGAAAATAGTTCATAAAATATAGGTGCAAATAAAGGAAATACGTTTCACAGAATTCGTGGTTTGAATGGATAAAGCGAATAAATGCAAATATCTTAGTTGAGAAATTCTACGGCTGCCATATTAAATTCAATCTAGGCAGCTTAGGTAGCGTGTGATGTGTGTAAGCAACGTTTCCTCTCTATCCACTCCCCTGGTAAGCTTTGCTCACTCCGGAGATGTTTCGATATAGCAACATACATCTAAGTTGAACAACGTGCGGTGCCTTATTTTCAATGTAGGCAATGAAATTTGGCCTCAGATGCTGCCATGTTTAACGTTTGAAAATGTACGCCTTTACTCTTGTATAAATATCTGAGCGTGTATGCATTTTTATTTCTTGGTAAGAATAGGTTTCAATAATTTGACTGTCAATAAGAAATACAAAATGTCCCAATTAATTTCAACAGAACATACAAATAATAAATATACAATGAGTATTAATCATAGGTTATAAAAAATTCGATATTAATTACAGGTTTCACGTAGCCCCTAGCAAACAAATAACAAAATGGAACACTGGGAGTTAATAAGATAAATTAAAATGTATCAATGTATTCGGCGTTAAGCAAAGTAACATATCACTACAGAGAAAATAATTTTAAAACACAATTCAGTCGACAGGAAAACTCATAGAATTTATGCAAATCTTGAAGACTCGGAAAATTTAGCAGCACAGCTTAAAAATTGGATTTTATTATAAAAGAGAATAGATGTGATCTTTAATATTTTATATATATATATATATATATAATAAATATATAACAACATACACGAACGCTGAAGCGGGTAATAATGAATTTTGGCAATTAATAGTATTAGGTTGGTGCAAAAATAATTTCGTTTTCTCACACAGTAACATATGTTAGAAAACGAAATTATTTTTGCACCAACCTAATATAAACTTCAGACACTGATCATACTAATTAGAAATTATAAAATACTATGAAAGGATTTTATGATAATTTTACGAAATAGGGCTCAAGAGGTTCTATTCTAATAAAATTATGACAAGCCACAAGGGCAGCAAGGTAGACGATATTATTTGATAATATACTTTATTGAAATTGGTCAATCGTAAAACCAAAGTATTTTTTAACATTCGTAAGCCGAAGACATGGTTGGTTAATCGTTTCAAGATCGTTTTTCGTTATATGAATATCAAGCAACTTTTGAAGATCGTTTTTCGCTATGTGAACATCAAGCCACTTTTGAAGATCGTTTTTCGTTATGTGAATATCAAGCAACTTTTGAAAAAGCAATTCCTTTCCTGTAACCATTTTGTTTCTTTCATTCGAACAGAATAGAAACAGCCATGATTAGATTTCGAAACTGGTTTGTCTGCACATTTATTTTGAAATAATATTCAAAATTTGTTGAATATTAGTGTTAGAGATCGATGTGTTTCTTTTTTTAGTTTCCCCTACAGATTTGTATACACATCAAACACTGTCTCCTTCAATCTCATTAAATTCACTGTAAAAATTCGTATAAAGAAAACTAAAACGGATCCAGAATATCGAATAAATATTGGCAATTTCCATAATAAAATGCAGATTGATCGCTGCTGCTATCTTGCACTTGTGTGTTTTGACCGAATATTTGAATGCAAATTTCAGTGTTCAATGAAATCACACAACTTCTGTGAATCAATCCTTCTGATATAAACCCTGGTTCTCAGAGAACAGCCTTGACAATTGATTAAATAAATAAATAGATTACTGGTTAATAAGGGAGAGAAATATTGTAATATTTTTCTAAAGGCTTCTTGTTCTTGACAAAACAAATTGCTATTTACTTCATAAACTTTCTTTGTTAACCACGTTTTCTGGCAATGGCTACATTGAAATTATACTAGATCATACTTAATAATACGTATTAGAAATCATTTGATTATGTTTTTTTTAATTCACATTCAATGCAAAGGACTTGACAATCTCTGTAGACTGAACAATTTAATAGGAGAGTGAATCTCTATTCTCTTTTCCTTTTCTATCACATAAATTCAGACAATTAAAGCCGATTAATTAATAACAAAGAAGACAGACTTGGCAAATTCAAATATTTGTTTTTAAGTAGATAATCCGATAGAGTAACTGAAGCGGAGTTTGTAAGAAGTACATAAAACGATTCACTAAATTTGCAGTAATATGAGTAATGAATAATATCAAACCAGAGATTCATCTTTCATCTGATGTCTGTTTGAGGCCCTCTTTATTTCATGTACCTGATGATACGGTTCATCATACGAATTATTGACCTTTATTGTTCCTTTGTTTCCTTGAATTTATTGGTTTTAACTGACAAAATGTTTGATACAAACATTTGCTATTATCAACCGCTAGTTGAAATTTATCATCAATTCAATTTCTCATTATTAAAAAAAAAAAAAATTTTGCTCTTAAATGTAGCCTCACTTTATCAGTATCGAGAAGTAATCTAAATCAATTTATTTCTTAAAAATGAACATTTATACTGAAGAGAAAAATTCAATGAGAAATAGTCGCACATTTTTAAAAAATAAAAGAATAAGAAAAGATGAAAAGTGCAGAAATCCCCACATAAACAGAATCTAAACAATATTAGAATCAATATTATGTTCTATAAAATGCAAAATGTACTGATATATATATATTGTTATGTCCGGTAAGACTTGTTATGGTCCGATTCCTTGTACCACGGTGATAGTCCAAGGTAGAACCAATAAAGAAGAACTCGAACACGGGTATGGAATAACACAGATATGTTACAAACAGGAATATATACAGAGAAGTAGGAAGTGTTAGTATGAACAATCAGGTTTAGTAGGGCGAACAATGTAGTCTCCACCAGTATCACTATTCCAATGTCTTGCAGTAATTGTCTGAACGCGACTCTGTTTCGGACTGCCTCTGACTCGACTCTTGACTCGACTTGAACTACTGCCTCCTTGTCTACTCTTGAGGCGCAGTATTTATTAAGTATGGAATAGTCCACTATTATTATTATGGGTAAGATCCCACAACATATATATATATATATATATATATATATATATATATATATATATATATATACACAATTTTCGTTGAAAACGACTGACAAGATGTGGTTGTTGAGTTTTTTATATAATTTCTCATATATTCGTATAATTTTTTTTTCTTTTAAGGACATCAATTATATAAAAATTGTCCAAATGTTTTCCAGGCAGTTTGGCTGTACTTTTAGCCATTATCAAGGATGAATTTTATTTTATTATTAACAAAATGTATGCATTATTTTATATATGTATCTAGAGTTATAGGAATGTTTTATTTTCCAAACACGGTCAGCATATTGTGGCCGTGTTCATAGTTGCTATTATTGAGTGTTAGCTTTTTCTTTTTTTATTAATAATGCTTTCATTATTTTTTTTTCTTAGCTACATAAATAAATCAATGCATTTATTCAGTTAAAAATCAAATCAAATCCATCCTTGTTAATATGCCTAAAAAGCGCTTAGAAAACATTTGGACAATAATAAGAAATTATATAAAAAAATCAACCTCCACAACATGTCAGTCGTTTTCAACGAAACTTGCATAAAAATTGATTCCCAAATACACAATATATATATATATATATATATATATATATATATATATATATATATATATATATATATATATATATATATATATATTCCCATAATCCGCTTTATTGCATAAACTCTAAACGTGAAATATTAGATTGATTGATTTGTTTGTTTATTTAAAGGTATATCAAATCAATATTGATCTTTTAATGCCGAAATTTAATTTTCTTAGGAGCTTTGAAGTAATATTTTGTGCCTATACATCTATTAATAGAGGCAGTTATATGTGTGTTTTATATTGTAGTTTTATTGAAGTTACATTTTGGAATACAATTTGATTTTTAAAAAATGTAAGATGGATGAATGTCATGAAAGTGTTCTTTCATCTTAATACCCATGTTTTACTTTCATTCCTGGTAATCCTTCAAGGTCTGTGGCATTTACAAAACCTGAATAAGTAATTACTTATATTAATAAATAATTTTTATACGAGTTGGAGAATACAGTGAACTTTTGTCAATATGAAGTCCGAAAAGCAAGTTCATTTTTAAACTAGTTTCTTTCAAGTTTAATAACATATATTAATCTTTGTTTAATTCACTTTTCCCATTACAGAGCTATATCTGTGTTAATCGAATTTTGGTTCAAGAAGACATCTATGAAGCATTTGCAAAGTGTCTAGTTAAAGCAATAAAAAATCAGTTAGTTGTTGGTAATGGACTCGAAAAAGGAGTCAATATTTGACCCCTTATTTATTCTCAGGCTGTAAATAAGTTATTTAAGTCTTAGATAATTCAGAATTTTATTAAGTTTCTCAGAATATTTAACGTCATATCAACACCTCTATCGGTCATTTAATGCTGAAATCTAATTTTCTTGGGAGTTTGGGGAATTCTTTAAAAAAAACTCTTGACGGTATTTTTAAAAAAAAACTCTTGACGGTAATTTAAAAAAAAAAAACTCTTGACGGTAATTTAAAAAAAAAACTCTTGACGGTAATTTTTTAAAAAACTATTGCTGGTATTTTTTTTTTTTTTTTTACTGTAAAAATGTATTTTTATACTTTCATAGTGTTTTGATCCCAGTTTGAGGGTTTCACTATTTGCCTATAGATGGGACCCTAACAAGTGCTACCACTCGGGATAGGGTGGACCTGGGAACAACAGCAATTAAGAGGTGGTTCCACGCTCCTCAAAACCTCAAATCTCCCAATCAGAGGCCTTGCTGCCAGATGTAGCTTATCATCATACCCAGGACGGTGAAATATTAGCTTGACACCTTTGCGGAAACTTGCAAGTTATTGATCCTCAGTATTTTGCAGTGCTCAACTGCAATGAAAAAGAAAGTGAGAAAAATGAATGGGAAACAGAACACGTGAAGGTTAAAATGGCGAAAATCAATCAGATTACCTATTAAATATTTATCACTTTAAAATTGCAAACTTGACAGTTATGAAAAACCACAAAATCGTGTAGAAGTATATTCTGGAAAGAAAACGTCTCTTTTCTTTTAGCATTTTAATGGCTTTCAAGATGGAAATGCATTCCCATTCGACATCCACTCGGAGAAAATTATTATCACCAAATCTTGATTATTCTTCATGACAATTCTGTCATTAGAGTGAAAAGGGAGACAAACCACAAGACCTTTTTCACATAAAGCACATTTCGGGCGAAGAACAATGAAGTCTCTTTATTAAAAAAAAAAAAAATACTAATATTCATGTAATTCACTCGAAATCTAGAATTTAACCTTTATATCTAGGCCACTGGTTTTTGAGTTTCACTATGACCCCTTCAGCAATGTAAAGGCTAATTGGAATACTTGACAGTTTATCTTATAATAATAACATTAACAAAGACTGAATTCTCCTAAATATGCTATAAAACTAGTTTGTGTTAGCATTTCCTATTACATAGTTATGAATAATTATAAGATGAACTAGCGAGGTGTTGTCTTACTTTTCGTCTCAAATCAGTAAAATTCGGCTAAGAAAGAATGAATAGATAAAAGTAAATTTTCAGAAGTTCTCAAATTGTTCCCGAAGCAAATTGTCGGTGTAAAAAATTAAGGGAAAAGTGTATTTGAAATGAATAATTTTTTAACACAGCTCTTTTTCTATTGTCTCTCATTTCAGTGAAATTTTAATAGAATGTAAAAGGAGTCAGCACTCACATTTGAGGTTTAAATACTTTACATAGTTTTCGTGCGAATATACCGAACAAAGAATTCTCAATTAAGGAATTTCTCTTATTTTTAGCGGGTCAATTTTGAAACATTTACACTAGGTTCCATAAATATTGCAAATTTCCATTGCCAGACAATTATTTTTTCATATACTGTCACCCTTTCGTGTTATTTCAAAACGTTATTTATTCTTAAATAGCCAGAATCCTGATAGTTATTTTAATTGTCCTGTCATACACGCTAACAAATGAAGAGAAACAATTCTCATTACGAGTGATAGCCAACTGCATATTCGTTTACAAAACAGATCAGATTGGTTTAAAGGGGGAATGTATTAATAAATGTTATTAATAAATGTAAGAAAAAAACGCAGAGCATGTGGTTTAGAATATTAGAAACGGGAATTTACACACACACGCACACACACAGAGAATGCTATCAAAATTTTAAATTCAGAGCAATGAAGTTATCATGGGTCAGAAAAGAGTCTACAATAACAGAGTATGTTCTAATGACAAAATATGAAAGCAAATGTCAGCGAAAATATGTAAAAGGCATTAAAAATGACAACAGCAAGACATGTTCTGGAAAGATAAATGGGAGAGTGTCTTTAGGAAAAAGTTTAATATCTGTTTTACTAGATTAAATGAGGAATTGTAATCTGCGCTTTTTCAAAACATCCAGAAAGTGACTCTATCTTCCTCAACATGATTTCCAGATGTTCCTTCGGGGGGCATTTATTATTTCTTTGCGTTTTTATCAGTATATTCTTGATCAAATTCTTAATCGAATTTTCTAGATTTAGATAAAATGAAAATCTTTTTATTTATTTCTTCCATCGGATCATATAATATTATCAGCTGTCGATCATATATCTTCAGGGATAAATGTGAGGGTGATAAAAAAATATATTTTGCCTGTATTTCTGCCAAAATAAAAAAAAGAGAAATGATTGCCACAATCCTAAAATGCTGAACATTCCAGTTCATCAATCTTTCAACTTTCTGTCTTATCTTCTTTAATCAGAGCAATTTAGGATACGATTAATGACCTGAGTGAATTTCAATCCTTCTCTTTTTCTTTTATGCAATGTGATACTTTCTTTTGGTTCTAGGTAACCATATTTGGGGGGGAAGATATTTTGTAAACGGATCAAAATAAAAGGAAATAAAAATGAAAAGGCAGAAGAAGCTGTAAATACCGCCATCCTCTTATCCAACCTAATCATCGCCTCACTCGGGAAAGTCATTACGTTTAGGTAAACGCCCATGTTATATACTGCAACACTGTTTCTATAAGAGAAACGATTATCTCAATTGTTGAAGTAACCCCACTTCACTCAATTGGGTCTGCTCGATAAACTCTGGTTTATTTCAGTTAGTAATAGCTTTTGACTCGTCACACTGACATTAATGGGATTAAATTCAGAACAGCTTTTGATCACTGTTTCTATTTTTTGAACGGTTCTTTTTCTTATTAATGTCGAAAATTATTTACTTACACATATAATTAATTTCAAATATAATTGATTTCAAATATAATTGATTTCAAATATAATTAATTTCAAATATAATTGATTTCAAATAATCTTTGACAATAACCCTTAGCTGCTGCTAAATAATAATAGTAATTCTTACAGTTATTGGTATTAGCTCAAATTTTCTATTGATTTGCGTTGAGGTTTCGCCCGTGAAGCTCTTCGGTCATTTTTTTCTTTTAAACTCGGATTCAACATTCCAAAATTTGGATTAATTGTTGCGTTCTAAATAAGACAACTATAAATGACTCTGAGACCAATACAAAATACAATTACTCATTCGGCCAGTGTAATTCTGGACCAATTCGTTTAGTGCATTTAATCAAATTTCTAAGCCCACCTTAGATGACAAGGGAATTCTCTACTTGACTTCCTACCTCACAAGGAGTATAAACTTTGTAATTCCTCTATCTTGGCTATGGAAGTTTCCTATCTGATCAAAAGCCTTCATTCGATTAAGGCTACCGGTCCGTGTAAAATTCCAGTGATCGTTTTTAATTCTATCCCGAAATTATTCCCAATATTGGCAAAATTATTTAATCACTGCCTGAAGGAAAAATGAGTCTGAGGACTATGGAAGATATCAACTCTTTTCAAGAATGCAGGTGAACCATTTGCAATCATCACCTCATCAATTTTGTTAATGTCGCTAACATACTCCAATAAGATTGTTGATCGCTTCAAAAGAAACATCCTAAGCGAAAATGGATTCTTCTTTCACATAGCTTCTTGCAAAGAACTGTTACTTTATGGAACAGATTTCCGAGAAGATGCATTCCCGATCGCTACAATCTAAATCTCTTCCAGTCGAGAGTAACCCATTATCTATCTTACATATACACTTCTGCTTACAGCTATATAAAAACAGCATTCAGTAACATTCTATCCTGAGTGACACTTGCGTCTTATATTGGTTGAAACATTTAGTAAAACATTATTCTGATTCATTTCTTTATTTTTCACGTTTGTTTTGGACTTTACGTTTTCTTTTGTTGACAATTATATCCGTATCTGTTCTAAATGCAGAACATGGCGGTCTTAAGATGGTCTCTTATTATAACCTTTGCGTTAGTACTTACATTCATTTCGCATATTTAAGAACACACAACTGATTCGTTATAAACTCTGGCAAGAATAAAAAGGGATCAAAGGAAATAGCTAGAATTTGGAATCTCCCAAATAAATATGAATATTATTATTAAAATCAGAGCAAAAATCATTTGGATGGTTTCGATGTTTTCTAAATGGAAACTATGATAGAGCCGATATTGCTAACCTCTAAGGTGAACTCAAGACAAGTTTTCTTCGTTAAAAAAATTTAGGAAATAAAGTAGAAAACATGAAAAGTAAAGTAAATTATAATACTGAAATAAAAGTTGAGCTGCAAAATAGATTCACTATCAATTGATTTTTATGAAAGCCACCAAATACCATGCATTACTAACCCGCAAACAAAACGGATGGCGATTTAAAACAATTCTGTAAGAACCAACTGAGACAGAAATCATTAAGTGTGCAAAATAGGTTGAGCTGGGAGGATGAGCCAAGTAAAAGAATTTGCTATGCAAAAACAGAATATATGCAAAAGTATGAAGGTGTGACGGAGAGAGAGTCTGAAAAACACACACACACACACACAAACACACACACGTATATTTTTTTTTTTTTTTAGTGAAATTGGAGAAGGTTTGATTAGCGAAATTAAATCAGAGCATTTTTGTTTACTGATGTGGAAATTTGATCAAGGGCAGAAGTTGTACCCATTGAATCTGGGTCATCAGAGGACAATGGAAATGATTGAAATAATTTTTATCAATTAAAAATTGAAATAGAGCTGAGTAAGCTAGAAGGAACTTTTGAATTCACATGATTTTGGTTGAAACAGCCAAATATGCGAAGTGGTAGACAGAAGAGGTATACAGAATAGAGAGACCAAAGAGGCAGACTGAAGAGAGAGACAGAAGAGGTATACGGAACAGAGAGACTGAAGAGAGAGACGGAAGAGGCAGACCGAAGAGAGAGAAGAGGTATATGGAATAGAGAGACGGAAGTGGCACATGGAATAGAGAGATAGAAGAGAGAGACGGAAGAGGTATACGGAATTTTTTTATTTTTTTATTTGTCAATACTCAGATGTATTCTTTTTACCTGATTTTATGTTTGCCAAGGCAGTGAAGGAATTAATCCCATAACAGTGTAATGAAAGAGAAAATCACCTACCTTGAAAAAGATTTTGTGTTGTGTTGCAAAAATTGGTTGGAAGCACACTGTGACAGAGAGAGTCTGGGAAACACACACACACACACACACACACACACACACACACACACACACACACACACACACACATGTATATATATTTTTTTTTTTTTTTTTTTTTTTTTTAGTGAAATTGGGGGGATTTGAACAGTGAAATTAGATCAGAGCATTTTTGTTTACTGATGAGGAAATTTAATCTAGGGCAGAAGTTGTACCCATTGAATCTGAGTCATCAGAGGACAATGGAAATGGTCGAAATAATTTTTATCGATTAAACATTGAAATAGAGCTGAGTAAGCTAGAAGGAACTTTGGAATTCACATGATTTTGGTTGAAACAGCCAGAATCCTGTGATAATCCCATGCGAAACAGTAGGGCCAAGGTTCAGTTGTTCAGATTTTTCTATATAAACGCGTAGTTATGATGTGGAAGAGGCAATCGGGCGAGCAGGCAGACGGAAGAGACAGACGGACGAGCAGGCAAACGGAACAGAGAGACTGAAGAGAGAGACAGAAGAGGCAGACGGAAGAGGCAGACAGAAGAGAGAGACGGGGGAGGTAGACGGAAGAGAGAGACAGAAGAGAATTAGCCCAGGCAAGAGTTGGGCTAGAGACAGTGTAGAGTCGAGTTGGAGACGTAAGAAGGAGAGAAAGTGACGTCAGAGATTGGAACGAAGCATCCGCTAACATGTACTGTTGATATAAGTACCGCTGCTTCTGCTACTACGAATATTACTACTACTGTTACTACTACTAAGGAGGAACGCCACTATAAACTTTCAAGCCGCGCACAGAAATCTTATTCCCCCATCGCAAGAGTCGTATATTGTTCTGAGACGATTTAACAACAAGTTAATCATAACACACTCTCTCTGTCTGTCCAGAATCCAGTGTATGCGTTTTTACGTCAATTACTTTTCTTTTCTGTAACCCGTTTCTTTTCTATACTATTCTTTTCTATTATATAGAAGATATTAACAATTCAATCATTGAATAGTTGGTTGTCCGGCTTTTTGCAGATATTAATTTTTTTTTTTTTTTTTTTTTTTTTGCTGCATTTTAAATTTCTTAGCACAGATTCTCCAGCCGTGTCTACATCTTCAGTCGACCGTGAATGGATGAACATCACTTCTTCTTTCTGAATCAAACCAAACACAACGTGGACAGGAAGCAGAATTAAACCAGTCGAATTAAAACGGTTGAATAATCTACGGATGCTCAGGGGGACCTACGGCCACTCCCTTTAGGACCGAGTAGACACCTCAACCCAGAGAGTAAGACGTCAGAGGTTGAGGGTCTGGGGCGAAAGTGTTAGAAAGGTACCTTAGAGAATAAAAGTAAAATTCTCTCAGACAGATCACCATTTTCCAGGTTCGAATTCCGTGTATATTTATCGTAACTAAGTAAAATAAAACCAGTTCGGTTAGAGATTTTGATGTTCCAGCAAAGAAAAGAATAAAAGTTAATGAGCATGGAAGTCTGTGGAAAATATCTGAACCTTACAGGGGAGATGAAAATTGTACCAATCCGTTATCCGTTATTAGCATTGGGAATAATCCCACTAGAACAAAATTGGATATTTGAGAACGAATTGAAAACTTTACAACATAATCATTACTGAAATCAACTGATTTTTGAGGCAAAAAAAGTACGCTTTTCATATATTTTTAGTGACGCGTTGTAGCTGATATTGCTAACCTCTAAGGTGAACTCAAGACAGTTTTCTAGTCAAAAAATATTAGGAAATAAAATAGAAAACATGAAAATAAAATGTGACGGTTGCCTCCTTTAGCTTTTCCTATAAATATTTTCATGATAATTGTTCGGATGACCTCTTCATTCAGGTGCCTAGACTATTCGAATTTAAGCGCTGTAGTAGATTGCACTACTCACCTGTGAAACTCGCTTCCGTCTTCATGCTTTCAAGCCAAAACTGCAAAAATTTAAATGCAATGCCAATAGTTATCTGCTGTCCTCGCTCCTTAGAAATATTCCTGTTTCTAAATCTTCTACATCTAGTAACCCCTTGCGTCTCGGTGGACTTACTGCTTTATTCGATTAAATATATATATATATATATATATATATATATATATATATATATATATATATATATATATATATATATATATACATTTATATATATATACATTATATATATATATATATATATATATATATATATATATATATATATATATATACATTTATATATACATATATATATATATATATATAAAACTAGTAAACAAACTTACTGATTTATTCGATTATATATATATATATATATATATATATATATATATATATATATATATATATAACTAGCAAACAGTGTGTTTACGAATATGGTTTTCATTGACATTATTAGATACTTTATGATTCGGGTATTAACATGTAGGAGCGATTATTGTTTCTGGCAAAAATGAATGATTTTGTTGATTTTGCTGATTTTACTGATATTTAAGTGGGGTCTTCAATAAAACGATTTTTCAATTTACAAATGGACACTGGGATTCTCTAAGCACCATAAAGATCATGTTTTTTTCGAGTGGAAATAATTTAACAATGTCAAATGGGGTCCGGAATTTTGCTCTGGATAGGAGAATTGGGAAATATTAAAGGAAAAAAAAGGATCGTTGTGTCGGAGAAATGGCTTCACCTTGATATTGTGTTTGTTTGGGTAGTGAATGTGGAGGTGGGAATGTGGGAAGTGAATATGTGGGTGAATGTGTGGGTGATTGTGTTGATTTTTTTAGATGCCCTTGCTTGTCTTTTGATAACTTATTCTAGTGGAACGATTTGATAAGATATTTCTCATAATCATTAATCGATACATTAGTTGGTTGGTACATTTAAGTAAACGTTTGTTAAGAATGCATTGGTCTTTGTAACAGAATTTGTTTATGGTAGAAAGTATGTTTTCTGCAAGTCGTTGATAATGAGCTATACACTAATTTGTTTTTTTTAAGAGAAGTGAACAATTTTATTATTTATTCTAGTTTTTTCATAAGAATTACTAATAGAAAATGTCTTCTATGTCTTACCACTGCTTTCTTTTGTGCTTGTTAAAATCAAAGAATAATTTTATTTATATTACACTTTATAAACTTTTTCTTTTCCAGTTATTTATTCAGAAGAAACACCTGAATAGTTACTTTCATATTTCTTTGCAAGAAGAGTTTTATCCACATTCATAGAAATTGTTTCTCTTCTTATAAAAGCGCCAAGAGAAAATAAATATGGATTAATTTAATTTTAAATTAGATTTTTTCAGAAAGAAATTAATATTTTTCACATAACGAAAATTCAAAACTGCTAATGAAGTAATCGTGATTTTAGGATAATTACACAAGCGAAACGTTCTTTTTGCTATTCTTCCAGCTTTTATATATCCTTTTCCGAGAACATTGATAAAAGAAATAGTCACAGACAAGCAGAGATTGGTTCATTTGGTGAAATACAGTAAAATTCACTGATGTACAAAATAAAAACTGAATGTGCAGACAAGGAGAAAAACGCATATCGGGTTGCAATGTTTTTGATCAGTTGTAAATGAATGTCATTGGTTCAACACATTTTTGCCTTATATTTCGATGCTTATAATTTAATTTGAAGAACGAAATAGAGAGAAACTGATTCAATGTTACTTTTTGGCAGAGAGGGTTTAACCGATGGTAAAATGAAACAAGTTACTTTTTTAAGGAACAAGTACATAGTTCGTAATAAAAAGCATCCTCAATTTCAAGAAACATCTGAAATTATTAAATACACGATTAGAGTTATAGTAGAATATCAGACAAGTGAGAAAAATATAGTGTTATAAGCTACGAATTCTTCATTATGATCGCAAACCTAAACACGCGCACATTATACGCACATTATACGCACACTCACACACAAACATACAAATATGTAGAGAGAGAGAGAGAGAGAGAGAGAAAGCAACGGAATAATGTATTATTCTGAATTGTCTGAATTGTTAGTAGAATAGTGTTGACTGATTAATTTCAAATTTGTTTGCTGGAGAAACAAGTAATTATGAAACAAGACACATTCAATCAATTAATATTCCATGTAATTATAGTAATTAACGATTTCACAGAAGAGAACAGATTTTTGATTACGCTTTATCCTGAATTATTGAGTTGCGAATAACCATGCTACGTGAATTTGACAATCTTTGTCGAAGTAAAAGGAGGAACATTTTGACGCATCATTGATTATAATAGCGTTTTTGTCTCAACTTTTGAACTGATCAAATCGTAAAACGAGATTGAATCATTGAGTAAGAAATATGACAAGAAAGACCCACTGCCCGAAACATTGTTCTGTAGTCTCTCTAAATTTCACCTTGTTATTTAGACGCTAAAATTTGATGTATTTTTTAATCATCACATTTTAGAAGATATTGAGAACTTAGGAAAAGGACCCGTTTATGTTTTTCCCATAAACTTCTTCATTTGGAGAATTCTTCGATATTTGAAGGAAAAAAAAACTATCAATGCTTTAATAATTAATACAATTAACATCAAACATTTTTTTTATTGAAATTGAATAATCTAAGAGCAGTTAGTTCACATATCACACAACAACACTAAATTATGAGCTAATCCGTGAGGATGTCGTTTAAAAGGTTCATCGCACTTTCCAAAATTTAACCAAATGATTAAACATCTGAGTTTTGAAAATCGCTTCTTAGTCGGTTTGTATTTTCATGTAATAGTTAAAAGAAGAACAAGACTAAAATTAAAAACATGTCATTTTGACTTTGTCTTGTAGAAAATTCAGTGTTGTTACCAGGATTTTAAACTAGTTTAATAGGGCGTGTTTGGTTGAATGAGAGAGAGAGAGAGAGAGAGAGAGAGAGAGAGAGAGAGAATCTGGGCACGGGGTAAATTGGACAAATTAACCATTTAATTATATGTGCAGAAAGATTCACAAAATGTTATTAAAATGAAACTAAACACACTGTTAAAAGCTCATTGTTATCATTGGAAACTTTAGCACGTACCAAACAAATAAGGATTTTTAACACAGCAGATCGAGTTTCAAATCTGTTGTGTTCACTTTCGCTCTAATGCCCTTTGGAAAGAAAAGAATCCATCTCTTCTTCTCTTTCAATCTACGGATTAAATAGCAATACAAACTGGACTCTTTAGCCTTGGGTAGTAGCCAGTCTAAGAGAAGACCTACTCTGGATTCAAAACTGTGGAGAAGGCAACGGAAAAGCACACCAACGTATTTCCTAGACACATGGTATAAATATAAATAAATGAGTTAAATTATCTACACATTCTACATAAATTACAATTACACATTGTACGTAATATGTGCAAATAAAGTTGATTAAGCGTCGGTTTGTCTAGCACAAATGTTTTCAATGAAGATCAAAACCACTAATGAAGCAACGAGAATAGTTGCTCTACGGAAAGATACTATCACATCGTAGAAAGTGCATTTACACACACACACGCACACACACACACGTGTGTGTGTGTTTTATTGAATAATATAGAGATATATTCCTACTGATCCTTTCCAGTTGTCTAATCAGTTTCTTGATGTTAAAATGAAATTCATCAAGGAAGGTGCCGTAGTTCTTTCTAACGCAAGTACTTTCAATCTTTGCCAAAAATCATCTTCAGTAGTAAATTACAAAGACAAATTTATTTTGCTATAAAATCTGCATTCAGCTGAGATGGCAATTTTTAAAAGACACGTGCGAACACGCTTTAATTATTTTAAAATTTATCCGTTGTAGCTGTGGAAATTGATGCGAAGCAAGCGTTCCAATATAAGGAAACTGACCGCAAATAGGAAGAAATGTTAAATGGCATTAAAAGTTCTATGCATTTTAATATGTTGTTGCTATTAGGTTGGTGCAAAAATAATGACGTCATAATGTCGTTTTTTTACGTTAAAAATACGTCAAAAAACGACATTATTACGTCATTATTTTTGCACCAACCTAATACATTGCAATAAGTTTTATTGAGTGATGGTTGGTTAATTTTGATATAGAGAGTCTCGAGAACTTGAATTTTTTGTTCATATTATTATTATTATTATTATTATTATTATTATTATTATTATTATTCGAGCGTACTTTTAAAATCTCCAACACAACGAAATTATTTTATCGCAGTTACAAAAAATATATCTTTTTAATTTACCTCTGAAGATGATCTTGGTAAAGGTCGAAAGTAATTGGGTTAGACACAATATATCTGTATTATTAATGAGACATGTTTTGAATGAAGATATGCTGCCTATATATATATATATATATATATATATATATATATATATATATATATATATATATATATATATATACTATTTATATAATGTATGAATTCACCGCATGGTAAGGATAATTTTCCTCGCAAGCAAAAATATTTACTCTATACGCCTTTCCCCCCTCCCCCATATGTTTAGGTCAGATCAAGTTGTTACACCTACAGTAGGTTCAGAGTGTATCTCATTGAGATTTATTCTCAACATGTTACATGTCACCCCCCTCCACCAAAAGAAAAAAAAAGGTAAAGGAAAATTTTAATCCTCTCCTCAAGTTGAAGTTTTTTCCGTTTGGAAAGGATCAACACTTTAGCCAATAAAACGAATTCTCTTTTTTTTCTACTTGTTTAATCTTGAAGCGATAAAAATCGTCAAAATGAAATTGAAATTAGGAATCATTTTCAAAGAATTCATATCAAAGTGTCTTTAATGGAAAGATATGAAAGGTTTTTCCAAAACTGATAGCTCAAAATGTTGGCTTAGCAAAAAAAAAAAAAAAAAGAAAAAAAAAGTACAGCGAAGACAGCTCAATTATAGTTTCTTTTATAAATATTCATTGTCTACAAAACTTTCTCGGCGTTTTTATTATCCAGTGTCTAGAGAATACGTTGGGGACTTTTGCACACATCTAATTCAATGCTTAACTTAGTATGGCACAAGTAACGATCTAATTCATTAGAGATTCATAAGAGCTTTTGCTAATCATTGCTCTATGGTCAGGTGATATTGATATTTTGTAATTTTAACTTAGTCGAACATAAAGCCACAGGTATGAGTATTCAGTGAGTATCGTAGTTACAAATGAAGTAATACTCTGCAAGAGTATCTTGTTAACTGCTATACAGCAAGGTGCCTGGAATTCATATTATTTATATCAGATGCTAAATGCTCATGTGGATTTACAGATTTCCATAAAGCAATACTCAAGTCTAATAATGTGTGAATAAATAAAACAATATACAATAGTTTATTTTAATATAGTGTCGAGACATGCTTATTGAATTTATTAAAACTTAGATATTAGTTTTCGAAATGAAATATAATGTTGTATCTAGCTGATAAAATGTCAATGTTTAAGCTGAAAAATCATTGAAAACATTTATTACCATTTGTTCAGATATAGAAAACTTTGTATGAAAACTAACAAATTACATTTCTTTAATATCAATTATTTAAATGGAATGCAACTTATATTCTACAATAAGTCAATTCCTCGAGTCTAATAATTTTAGATGTCGGCAAAAAACATTTTTCATACTAAAGTTCACTCAATACAAGGCTCGAAAGCTCCTCAAGGTTGAAGGCTACTGCTAAAATGCTTCTGATAATTGAGGTGTGATATGAAGGAAAAAAAAGGTGGTACGAACTGAAGATTATGAGGATAAGGTAAATAAATAACGATTGACCCTTGACCCTTGACTTGAAGGGCTTAAGGTTGTAGCGTTCAGAGAAATATCTACGCGGGAGTTTTTTTCTACAAAGTAGCAGTTCTTTACTGCTTTGAAAGAATACAAGCACAAACATTTCCTCATAATACAGGATTTTTTTTACTCTCGTACACATAAGAAAACATCGAGTTGATAATAGTTATCAGAGTAGGGTTTTAAAAGACGCGTTTCTTATCGTGTGATGTAAAAATAAAAATATACTCAAAGAAACGGGATAATCTTTCATATGGGTTTGCTCCAAAATGTAACTCTCATTAGACGTTTGATATGAAGACAAACAAAAGTATTTTATGTCATATTACTGCTCAAATCGAAATGTTTTAAGATGGCGTAAAATATATCCCTTTTTCTCTTTCGAGTTTTTTTAGTCATGAATTAATTTTGTTCCTTTTTCACTTTGCATTATAATAAAACATTTATGTCTGAATCAGAAAAATATTCAGAAAATTCACAACTTTCTGCTTATTCTTTGTTTTATTACATAATTTATAAATAATACATCTTGTAAATATTGTAAATATTGCACCGATTTTACAAAATTAATTTTGTGGATTATTGGTATAGCAAATAAAAAATTAATTGATAAAAATATAATGAAAAATAAATTCTAATGGAAGATGGATGACCCCAAATTTTAAACATAACACCGCTGCCAAGACAAAGATATTGATTGGCTAATATAAACCAATCGCTACAGTTCTAAAATATCTCGCGACAGTTCTAGATTCGCGCCAAATTCAAAAATTATTCCTCTTGGAAATGAAGCTACTCATGCTGGACTATCAAATTAGAACGAAAATAAAACCAGTGTATGTAACTACAGGGAACTTCCCTCTGCACATATACTTTGAGATGTAGTTACATATGCTCTGAGGACTGATGATAACATAGACTTGCAGACTTGGTCTATGTTAATACAGACGGACTTTACACTGTATTCCCCGAGAACGAAAAACGATTCATATATTACAGCTGTCCATTTAATGAAGAAATAATAAAATTGGCAAGTGTCTATTTTCTTTCTCCATGAATTTCTTAATTGCTTAAAAAAGAAAACAGTGGCTGGTTATCGGTCACGTTCAACGATAACGTAACCGAAACCATGTATATTATTCTAACGGAAGACAACAGAGAATGGATTTGGGTTTTTGAAATATCTACGGTAAGGCTTACTTATTCTTTAACTTGTATATTTGATGAATTAATTTTATCGTAATACTATTTTTTCTCGTTCCATAAAAATGATCAGAGTAAATATATATATATATATATATATATATATATATATATAGGATTAAGGTGAGTAAAATATATCACTTAGCTAATTGATGTTACCTTCAGCATCCCGACTCCAGAGTTTTGTAGATGGACCTGTCCATCCACTCTTCAGTAGGTATCAGCAATTTACTGCTTATATTTTTTAAATTTTTCTTTTTATACACATTCAGCACTGGTGTAAGCTTTCTTCTGTATTCTGTTTGTGTGTGCGCCCGTCCGTACGGATGTGCGTCATGATCATTTTGCACTTTTCTTTGTTTTTGTTTTAATTATTTTTTTTTATTAGGGATATGACTATTTTGTAACTCTATGTTCCTGTGTCATAAATCGATGAAAATTTGTTCAAAAGTAGTGAAAAAGGCATTAATTTGTTTTAGTTGAATTTTTTTGAAAAAGGTCACCCACAAAGCGAAAATTCGCAATAAGGGTAAAAAATAAAAATATTTTAGAAACTTTATTTTTCAATTTGCTAATGATGTTATTGGATAGTACTTATGTATTTTTTAAGTCAGTTTATAGCTATAGCATAATATATAAAATTACAGATGAACAAAAACAAGTTCTGGACTGTTCCAAAACGTTATAGACCGTTCCATAAAGTTCTAGAAAGTTCCAGAAAGTCATAATACTACTATACATATAAATTTATAAATTTCGTGTTGGGGGCATTTATTAAAAACATAAACTGAATTAAAACAGTCTTAATTAGTTTTTAACGAAAGTTCATCGAATTATGATACAGAAATCAATTATTTTAAAAAAGTCAGTCATAATCATAATATATATATATATATATATATGTATATATATATATAATCTAAATATTTTCTAGGTCTTGCATTTGTAAAATTAGGATATCAACAAAAGTATGGAAATAGGTAGCTGTCTTGCCTTGTCATAAATCAAAACAATTCTTAATATATACATATATTTAAACATATATTTTGGTTGGAAAGTGTATTTATCTAGAGAGTTAGTCGCAGTTTAAAAGTACCTTTAACACAAAATACATTTTTTTAACATAAAAATAAAGAAAAGAGTTCTGAACTGTGTTACCTGATATCAGTTCTCCTACATGGCAGTGAATGATGGACAGTATCCTTAAAGATGAAGAAGAGACTTAAAGCAGCAGAAATGTAGTTCTATAGAATGATGGTTAGATTACCATGGACTGAACATGTGACCAATGACGAAGTTTTAGAGAAAATGGAAACAAAAAGGAAACTTACTTAAAATCAGGAAGACACAGTTGAAATAACTAAGGCACATAACGAGATTGTAGTGTTTGGAAAATCTGATACTCACAGGACAGACAGTGAAGAACAGAGGAAAACAACGCATAACCTACTTAGTAAGTAAATGGATGGCGGAACAAGGTTTAAGAGAAATAACAAAAGACAAAATTTATTAAGAGCTGCAAAGGACAAGGAATTGTAGAGAGCCATGATCACCTACGTCCTGAAAGGACACGGCATATAGGGAAAGATGAAATTTTTACTACGTCATTATGTAGAGAAAGAAATTTCGCCGATCACTATGTAGTGAATGGTGCTGGTAAAGAGGAAACGTGTTGTACGTACGCGCATGCGTATGTGGATAACATTGAAGTCGTCAATTTATATTATTTTTCATTTTCAGAAACTATTTATTTCAACGTTTCTTTTAATATTTTATTATGATTTATTTACAACTCGAGTCGTACATGATAAACGAAAAGATTAAAAAAACATGGGAGGGGTAAAATCGTGGAAGGCCGCATGTTTGAGGGAAAGAGTACCTTTTCGATACGCTTCTGTAGTAATTGGTAAAATACTGATCCTAACAAAATTATCTTCTTTCCCTAAAGCCACACAGAAAAACAGAACAATTATATTTACTGATCGTCTGATTAAGGCCATAATGAGAAAACTGGGACCATATGTTCCAAAAGGAAGCGATGGTTGTTTGGCATAAAAAGGTAATTGGCTGAAGCCTCGTTTCTGTCATAATGGTATCAGATGGTAGTAAGATGACGACGAAATCTCATGTACGGATAAAATTATAAAAGTGTTAACTTTTGCAAATATTAATTTATACAATAAAATGCCATCGAGTTAATACTGTCTCTACTTTCTGCACTCTAAACAAAGAGGGTGTTGCATGACTTGACACATTCGTTTTAATTGCACATTTGATTTCCAATTACAATAGTTGACTTGGGAATAATTAAGACACTTTAGAAATTGAGAGAAAAAAACAAAAATTCATGTTTTTTTCATCAACGAATAAAATATTTAAAAAACTAATAAAAAGAGAAACAAAAGACTGTATAAAATGTTGTTTTTACTTTCTTTCAGTGATTGACAAATTCAATATGCTATAGCATAAAACTAAACTGAAAACTATGGAATTGAATTTTAAAAATACAACGCAAGAAAAGAACAGGATCAGTTTTTGAAATGAATCATAACAACGAACATTCATCACCTGAGATTGG
Organism: Acanthosepion lycidas; assembly: GCA_963932145.1. Taxonomy (NCBI): domain Eukaryota; kingdom Metazoa; phylum Mollusca; class Cephalopoda; order Sepiida; family Sepiidae; genus Acanthosepion; species Acanthosepion lycidas. The sequence continues at coordinate 56,111,938 of OZ010586.1, forward strand.
ATGAAACAGAATATTTCTATGAAAGGAAAGTAAAATAAATAAATGAATGGAATGGTTTCAAGCCCAAATATTAATGTTGAATGACCCAATTCGTTAAAATCTTATTACTCTGCAGCAGGATTATTAAATAACCTATACTGTCAACAATCAAAATGATACTTTTTCAAACAAACATAGCTCTTCGCTATGGTATGTAAACTTTTGAATTTAAGCGCAGTACTAGACTGACGCCGAGATCCCATCAATTTACAGTCGATCTGGTTAAATGTAGCCGTAAGTTCTATGCTAACAATTTGTTTTCTCGCAATTCTCCCTTCCAGCTGCATGCTTTCCAGCCAACTTTAATCTGCAAAAATTTAAATGCAATGTCAATCGATATCCGATTACTCTTTCTTCTCCCCGTTCATTATTAATGTTTTTGTTCATAATTCTTCCACACTCAGTAACCAGTTGTGTATTAGTGGTTTTACTGTCATCTATGAAGTGATGCCGATTAAAAAAATTACCTGTCATTAAATTCGACACTCTATTCCATAAATAACCTTTAAAATAAGAATTCTGATGACTGAGAACTGGCATCATTATTTGAATATTTATTCTATTTTATTTTTTGAAAATAGAGGAAAAAAAAAACGAAAACTGGTGGGGAAATGATTAGTCTGACAGCAGCAAAATATATAAAGATTTGTTTTTAATAGAAATGAAGACAATAAACACGGATGTTGTTCATTTTTCAAACAGTAATTACGTGATAACTAAAAAGTTACTTATACTTACAAACAGCGAAGTTTCTAAGGCTTGAAGAAAGAAGGCTTGGAGAATTAAATACTCACAAAATATACTGAAAGCAAGCGGGACAGAGGGAAATGGCGACTAACATTCCTAAAGAGGTTTTTGTGAATGGATGGCAGAGGGGAACAAAGAGGGATGATAAAAAGTCAAAGTTGCTTGGAGCTGCAAGGGACAGGAAGTTGTGGAGAGCTATCATCTTCTGAAAGAACACAGCACATATAATAAGAATTTACTGACTCATTATTACTTTTTTCTTTAAACATAATTACTATTTATCATTCAAATATTTTGTGAAACTGAAACAATTTTGGAACTTATTGTATTCACGGAATTAAGCTGACAGATTTCATTTATCATTCATGAGATGTTATCAAAGAAAAAAAAATAGAATTTATTGAAGTTTTGCTTAGAAACTGTGAATAAAATACAATCTGTTTACGTTGTAACGTTATTTTACATAAATGAAGACTTTTATTGACTGAAAAATGCTAAAATATTCAGAAACTAGCAATGAAAAACTATAAAAAAAATCTATATTTTACTTTCAAATGAATGCCAATGATAAACTATTGAAAGTCTGGAAGTCTAAAATGTAATTAACACTTGTAAGCACGAGCATCTACATAAAAAGGAAACACATCTCATTCACTTCATTACTGTATTCATGAAATGGGAGAGGGGTGATCACGTAATATGAAGACCGCCAATAAATTGTAACGGTCTATTTAGATATGATTACAATTAAAAAAAAAAAGTTGAATATGTACCTAAAACAGCAAGAGTTTGTTTGCAGCGTCGTCATATTGACCCCATTGAACGTCGTCGAGAAATAATCACAGCTGGTTTTTCTAAAGAAGAGTGACACGCGTCATTCTATGATTCATTTCCTTACTTTAAAATATGTCGAGTGTATAGTTAAATAAATGCCATGACATACACTGGAAAGGCAAAAGAAATAAAGTTCCTTAGAAACGCGTTTGAAACAGCATCTAGTTTTTAATAGTTAACTTCACAGTAGGAATCACGCTGCATTAATGTACAATGTTTCACATATGCATCCTGTGATGTAATATAAAACAGATGAAATGGGAGAAAAAAGGTTGTCAATGTTTTTTCAGAGAATATTCAGCTGACGATTACTATGTGAGATTTTATTATGCAAGTCAAATTTTCCACAATAAAATTGGTAGTAAGCAACTGATATTGGAATAATTTTTAATATATATTTACACAATGAATACACCATATTTCAGTCGATCTTTTTATTAGAAATAATTACAATATCTTATTTAATGGTGTGAGATTTTATTATGCAACTCTAAGGTTGTTCGTCATATTGTAAATAAGTATTTATAGGATGCGATGGACAAATTGTCGTCTAAATTACGCAAAAAATGAAAATAACACTGACATCTCATTTTAACAGATATATTCATCAAAATTACACAAAAAATATCTTGAAATACTAAAGAGTAAATTTATTCAATAAAATCGCCATTGGCTTCAACAACGGCCCTAAGACGAATTCGGAATCTCCTACAACTCTTCTGGGAGGTCTCCTTGTTTATGTTGGTGAATGCTGCCATAATCCTTGCCTTCAGTTCATTATTGGTGTTACAAGGAGTTTTGTTGGTCTCTCGCTTAACTTCGCCCTACATATAATAATCAAAGAGGGTCGCTCTGTGGGAAGTTAGGTAGCCAAATATAACGTGTGATGTGGTCGCAGAAATTGTCTGACAGTCATGACTGTTCTCCTGCTTGTGTAGCATGGCGCAGAGTCTTGTTGCCAGACATCGGGTCTTCCAGCAGCCACCCTCTAGATCCATGACTAAACTTCGTCTTCAAGGCACTTGATGTAGGCCTCCGTATAGAATCTGAGGCTCTGTGGGAAGATGAATGGAGGCATAACGTCGCCATTACTAGTGATCAACTCTTTCCAAATCCTGCGCACTGTTCTCAGAGTGACACCCAAATACTCGGAAATGTTCGCATTGGAGCTTCCGGTGCGAATGCCAAGCAGTACGGCATGCTGTTTCTAAATTTCTGGCGGAGTTAATTGCATCATGATGCTTAACTAACCCTACTATACAAAATCAAAACCAAACAACACTCATGTTAAATACAAAATGGCGACAATTTACCCATCGCACCCTGTATAACATGGGTAACAAGAAAAAAGATAGAACCTTAAAAGCGAAAGAAGATATTGTGAACTTAAAGAGTGAATGGAATACAACTTTGACTGCTTTCACTCTTTCATCCCTTCTTGACTTAATACTAAATTCTGCAGAAGCTTATACTAGTTACTATAATTATATTGTTTTCCAAAATTTATTAAGTGCTAATGACCACACATCTGGAAACATCTACACTGTGTAATGAATATTTCTGCAGCAGGAAGCAGAGTTTTGTCAAACTGGTTGATGGCATTAGAAGATTAGAAAAGCCGACTGGAAGAAGTAGAAAGAATTAAGTATTATATGTTAATTGGTTACATTCTAGCCACGCTGCACACATCTGTTTTATGTGAGAAAAATACAGGAAGGTTCCCCAAGAAAACATGAGAGGCAATCCAATGAGCGATTTCAGAAAAACTGATTTATGTAACTATCACATAAAAACGGAAATGGCAGAAGGAACTTCGCCTGTGAATAACCTTAAATACTTGGATTCATTAAATGCAGCAGAGAATAGGTTTTCATGCCCATTTGTATAATTGAACAATAAGTCTATTGCAATGTTTTACATGATATGTAAAATATTGATATACACACGCACATACATATATATGAATTGTTGTCTTATATGTTATACTAGTATAATAGCCATAAAAAATGATGGGGTGATATATGAATAGATTCACATTTCCGTCTTGGTTCAAAGAATATGTACATTCTCCTTAGGATGAAAGTCACTGGAGTTGAGTAGCGTCAAGTTTGGTCAGTACTTAGATGGAGGATCGTTTGGGAACACCGGATACTGTAAGCGACCTTCTACAATTTCGGCTCTAAGTAATTCACAAAAGGGTGGATAAACCGTAAAACAAAATCAATCAACATAGGATTAAATTGTTATCTTTTGGCCCTTTCACATAAGATCAGAATGTAGTAGATGTTCTTCAGTGTCGCGTTACCTTTGTCTTCAGATATTTCACAATATGCGATGAAGTGAAACAAGTTCCAGATATTCCAACCCTCCTTGCATCAACATTTCGTCACCAAATGGAACTGGATCATTTTTTTTACTTGTTACACTTATCCGTGATTGTCTTATCCAGATAAAGACAATACTGAAAAAAGAAAGAGAAAAAAGGCCTAACGCAAGCTTACCTACTCAGTAAAGTACCTGAAGCCTAGATTGCCCAGACTAAACAAAAAACGCTTAACAACGTTAGATCCTATGAAAGGATGGTTCTAGTTGTAACCCTAGAAGAAGATCCCATGAGAGTGAAACTTGGTTTGCGACTAGCGCTATTCTTTCATGGGATTTGACGTTATATATATATATATATATATATATATATATATATATATATATATATATATATATATATATATATATATATATATACTGGAATATTCAAATAAAATAATTAGAAAATTAGCATAACATAATTCTGTTGTGTAATCAAATTGATACTAATCAGTAAAATCTTTATATAAAACTCATATTAATAAAAACATTTTCTTTTTAAGCATAATGAGGAAAGGTGATTTTATTGTATTTTACAAAATAATAATTAGTTTGCACAAACGAGAATAAGGAAAAATGGTCGGAGGGATTATTTTCCGGGAATCTCAGTTACTTCAAAGTTAATTTTTGTCATTCAAAAGACTTCATATTTCCACCATCATCGTGCAATGTATTTCTCTTGAGATCTGTATTTATCAAGTCAGTGATGTCCATGTGATAAAAATAAGTAAGTATTAAAAAAATAAATGCTAAAAGATATAAGCCGACGTGCGAGATGCTGATGTAAAATATCTTCAACTTATCAATTCTTCAAGGTCAGAAACTTTTACTAAATATAAACTAATATCAATTTACAAGTTGTACTGATATGATATTTAATACACTGAGAACGAATTTTGTTTCAGTAGAACGTTTAATATAAGTATCAGCCGTTTTACAACATATTTACCAATTTATCTACCATAGCACAAAAGACACGCTAGTTACTGTGCTTCACGCTTTTTTCCGCTGATTCATCAGTTTACCAATTCTGAAACATATCACAGAAGTGAAGCCTGTTACGACTTAGTTTTGTTTTTAATAAAAAGGTAAAAAATAAAACCGTTTTGATGAATTTTCAAAACTTCTAAGCTGCTTAAAATCAGCTGCGCATAAATAGTTCATTATTTGCACGGAAATGATTAGAATTTGAAAAGGATAACAAACGGCAATCAAGTTAAATGATAACGTTTGATATTTAAAAGAAAAACATTTACACATACATAAACAAAATTGTATGTTTATATTGTAAATTCAGGCATCACATTATTATTTGCTCAGTCATTGACTGTTCACAGCAAAGGTATCTTAAACTATCGACATTACACAAAGTTATGATATTGACTTTACACAATGCTGTCTTAAGATATTGACATTACGCCTCCCTTCAAACAGTTTCAACAAATACCCCTTTTAAGCATATTACAGTACACAGAAAGTATTTATAATACAGTGCAACCTCGGTTCTTGTCTCACAGAAAATTCGAGATGAAAATGCCTCGGTTATCGAACAAAATTTCGGTTCTCGAACAACATAGCCTAACCGAGTTAAGACGAAAGAAATACATTCTGAGTCAACCACCGTGTTGTATACATTCGTGTGTTGTGTTGTGCCATGCTTTTCTTTTCCAGTTTTATTGTACTGTAACCATTTATTTCTCTCTACATTGATTCCTATTTAAAAAATAGTTTCGGTTTACGAACATTTAGTGGTAACGAACGGAGTTCAAACACGAATTAAATTCGTGAGCCGACTGTATTGTTAAAATAAAATTATTGAATGTTTGTAACATTGCGAGAGACGTTCAGAATTTAATGCTTCCTAGTTATTTGCACGGAACAAAAACAGATAAACAGATAAAGCGTGCCGAATGACAACGATTGGATGAAGCAGTTTTTCATCTACAAAATTCTATTTTTCCATCGAGTCGACACTCGTGGCAATACATTTTACAGGCACTATTCATTTTGCGCGTTAGCAGTTGGTCAGGGAGCCAGGGACGTGGCCTGTCACATAGGCCACTGTCGTCATTACTGAAATGTATTAACTACTGTCTAGATGTGCTTACATCTACTCGTTGGTCTCTTCAAAGTTCGATGAATACCAATTTATGCAACTTTTCCGAATGGGAAATCATGTGACACAGTTCTGCTTCATACGCGCTTTCCTGAGAGACGCCATTTTGCTCGGCTGATATCTGTAAACGAGTCGCCAAATTATGGTTTATTGGTGGGTAGGTTCAACTCGTATTGTCATACGCCTAATATCCGTCTATAAAAGAATGGATTATTTTCGAAGCGACCTATATAAATATGAGTTTTTGTTTGAATGAAGGGCGAATACGCGTAATAAAAGTTTTTATTGCATTAAAACGTATTTCTGTTAACGTTAAAGAAAAGATCTCCAGAAGATTGAGACTCTGCCGTTGAACGTTTGTCTGGAAATCTCTGTTGCATTATTAAAAGAAATGAATTTTTCTCAAGACATTTTCTCTTTGAAAAGTGGTTTGCTTATTCGTATTCATAAAGTCTCTTATGGTATCTGTGAATATCATTATAAACTAAAAAAGAATATAAAACACGAATTTTGGAATTGCAATTTGGGATGAGAATTACTGGCGAGGCATACAAGAAGTTATTCAAGATATTTCAAATAATTTTGCTGAGAAGTATTAGGTTGGTGCAAAAATAATGACGTAATAATGTCGTTTTTTGACGTATTTTTTAACGTCAAAAACGACATTATTACGTCATTATTTTTGCACCAACCTAATATATACGAATAATAACTCAAAGTAATTCATGCATTTCTGGTGAGAAGTGGGTTGAGAATAAATCAGAAGGAATAGTCAACTCGGGAAAAGTTTAGAAGTTTATTTTTAGTTTTACTTCACAATAATCCGAAGAGATTTTGACTTTCTCTTCATTTAATGGCAAACACTCAACAACACAGTCACACTTCTATGAGAAACCTTATTTTATCTTTCTTGTTGAAAACAGTTTTGTAACGATGAGACTTCAAGATTTATCAAATCGAGTTATTCCATTTTTTCCTGTGTTTAGCGTAAATCCTTTTTGTACCTCAATGTACAATATTAAAATCATATTTATCATTACTAAATAATATCTGGAGGTGTTTTATAGTGCCGTCATTTATGGCGTCCACTAAGATTATGTGTAACAGATCAGATAAACAAAAGTAAAATTGATCAGCAGCAGCAACAATAAGAAAAAAGAACTGGTATTGCAAACAGTTTTATTCAAATAAAAGAGTGTGATTTTTGATTGGCTGACATCTGATGGATCATTGCAATGATCAGATCACATGACATATCATGGATCGGTGTCATTCTTTAAACTTTAACAGAAGTTGAACTTTTCTATTCTCTAGAACAATTACTGGTTTATGCGTAGACTATTGATCTGCAAATACCAGTTGTTTAAACAATTCTTATTCAATTTATTTTTGTTTTAGTTTAATAAAAATTCTATTTAATAAAAAGGACTTTTTTATCGCTACAAAATTGTAGCAATGTACGTAAATTACGTGTTTCATTAAAAGAGGGTTGTTGACAATTCCGAGCAGAAGTTAAACATTTAAAAGTGTTCCTGATATTGTGACACCGAAGAAAATAATACAATATTGCAAAACTTTGATTAGAGATTAATAAAAATGGTAAAGATATATATTTTTGTCTATGCCAAACGTTTATTTGAACAAGCAGCTAAACAAATGCCATGAATCTGATTAACAAATATAACACAAATTTTATTAAAAAAAAAACCTTAAATAGAAAATAAAAGAATGGAATTGATGTAAATAACGAGATTAGCTTAAACTAAATTAAAGTTGCAGTTTCACTTTTGCTATTTCCAAATAGATGTAATTTTTTTTTTAATTTTAAAATTGCGTTTCAGTATTTTGTCATTTTAAATTATACACAAAAGGTTTTCTTTCCAAATTTTCGGTTTTGAAAACCTTTTTTGAAATTTGTTGTACAAAACTACAGGAAGCTTAAATGATTTGACGAAGTTTCACATTATTCGAAACGTAAATAAAACCTTTTGGAAATTTGTTCGTTACATAAACAAAAGTTTCAAACAAGTGCAGACATCGACCTAAAAGCGTGTAACTTCTCCCTTTGACTGTTATGTGACGTCACATGGGGGTGTATGAAGTGGTAAGAGTGGTTGCGTGGATACATCTATTCAAGCACATTTATTGAGTTTTGCAACGTGTTCCATATGTATTCCATGGGGTTTATATTTGGCAGTGTAGAAGTCTGGTAACTGTTTCTGGAATCTGTTTAGTGTCACCAGAGCACGACGGTGGTTACATTATGTTGCTGAAACAAAAGATCACCGCTGCGAAACAGCAAAAGGTGTGCAAATGATCTGCACCTGTCAAGACCGACTGCACTTGTAGTCTTTGCAAACTTCCCACGCTACACCATTACAGAGCTATCACCAGATTCCATAACATCCTGTTTACAGATTCTATCGATAGTTTAATTTGGTCTCCATCATACACGGACTCAACCGTCTGTTTGAAAGCGATGGAAACATAATTCGTCCGACCAGATATCACTGTATCTATCTTCCACGGTTCAATGACAATGTCTTCTGAGGCGCAGTAATAGTTGCGGTGGTGGTGTTAATAGAAGCGTGCGAAATTCCATGGAATGTAACGTATGGTGTACAACGTTTTTAACAATGTGTTGCATTGTACAATACTCGAGAGCAACTCGAGGTAGAGGTTTACAGAGTAAGAAGCACAGCTTAAGCAGATATGTGTGGAAGATAACAGTTAACCGTAGACCTGAACAGGTTAAGGTTAAGATCGGGAAGTAACATCTTGGGAGTCGGTTTCAGGCAGTCGCTTGCAGTCCTGTTCTTGTATCACCTGTGGATACCTGCAGTTTTAACAGTTTTTTCCCGTTTTATATTCATATATTCCTTGTATACTTTTGCTATTGCTGCCCGAGTAAAATCAAGAGCATTTGACACTTTTGTAACTATCTTTCTTCCTTTTAAATACTGTCCGCGTCCCGTGTCTGCCACAGTTCCAGCTACACTGCTTCTTTACCTATTATGTCAACAATATAGGACATCCGGCTGTCCTATTTCTACAAACCATACAGTGAACGACCCTTCAATTTTGGTGGAAGAGAGTATTTCAGAATATTTAAGTATAATGGCTTTGAACAGTTTCGAATATGCAGCTTGAATAAAAACCACTGAACACAATCTCTTTATGACCAGTTGACTTCAAATTATATTTTTAAACATCAAATATTGGAAATTGAATGACAGAGTAGAAAAGAAATGTCAATTTTCCAGCTTTGGTTTAATATATAAAATTTATAAATCAAATATGTAAACCAGATGACCGATGTCATTGACTAAATTGTGAGCCATGGAATTTCATGAACTGATATTACTAGAAAACCAAAAATAATGTTAACAATGGAATATGTAAATTATTTAACAAACACGCTTATAAAGTTCAGTGCACATAAAAACAACTGTTAGGTGGCAAAATCATCACAGTCTGTAAATGTAGAATTGATCTTAATTTGAGAAAACATTGTCATTTCTCAATACGTGTTGATTGAAATATCAAAACATTGATCTAAAAATGATTAGGAAAAAAAAGGAATCTTCAAATCTTATTTTTTTTTCTTGCAAAAGATTTATTAATATTTTAACATAATAACTAACTAGGGGAAAATAAGCAAACGTATATATTGACTCCTGGCCTCACCTATATGTAAACGCAAGAAAAACAATTATTTTAGTTTCTATCTGATTTTTTAGTATACAATACGATGACATCAAAAGTCTTGACTGAAGTCATTAAATATTTTCAGTATTTTTATATCTAATACAAGATAAAGCGATGAAGTCTAAAAAGGAATTCTTTCGTTCTCTTCAGTGAATTTATGTTCAAAAGCCATTATAAATAGACATCGTTAGATTAGAGATACGCTTTCCAGGTTTAAATATATATATATATTTGCATCCGAAAGGATACTTTGAAAAGTTTCATTTGTAATCGATACTGAAAACCATAATGGGTTCTCTGGAGATCAATTATCCTTTATGTCAAATAATCTTTCCTAGTCAAGTGAATTTCGTTAGTCGCTCTTTCGAATGCCGATTGCATTATGTTCAGTAATGTCGCTTGACAATGAGTCATAGATGTCGTGATCAATTCGTATTTAGTAAAATTAGATGATTAAGAGAATATATGACCAACAAAGTACACGTGGCTAATCACGGGATTAATCACGTGATCTACTAAAAAGATGTACTCAGGTATTGCAGTGGATTCTGCCAGAAAGGTAAATAGATAAATATAACAAGCAGTGTGTTTGCGTTATTCGTTGAGTATTACTTAAAGCTTCTTTTCTTTCCTTCCCAGCGTCCAACGCGTAAAGCAATATGGCCTACATCGATGGAAATAGCCAAGTGAATCGAAATAAAGAAAGCGTAAATTTTTATTCAACCCTCTTTTTCTCTCCTTTATATTTGCAAATAAAATGAGGGATCCCAACCGCGGAAAAGTTAGTTCCGTTTTTTTATCAACTTCCCTTAAAACAGAAAATCAAAGGCTGCTGTGATACTAGTTTATTTTAGATTGTGTACAGTAACCTTATATTTCTATTACACATCGTCATAGACGATAAAATTCAATTTTATTACACATACTAAACAGTAAAATGGTTTGTATTACCTCCGTGGAGGCCATTGCTACATTTCAAAACCAGAATGTTTTCAAACCAAGATTATTTTTAATTGCTCTAACAAGTAGTCAGTCTTATGGAATTCGTGATATATCATCAGAAAAAGAATTATATGTAGAAATAATATCAAATGAAGTGCACAGAAATATTTCTTTTAGTTCTAAAAACAAGTATATGATAAAAAGTAAAATAAAAAAATTCTCTTGAACAAATTAACCGAAAAAATCATAAAGTCTATTTTAATGGGTAAAATATAAATTTACTAATTAATTTAATGTCGCAATAATTCATATAGGTTAATTTTAAAGAAATTCACACTTCTGGAATTCCTGTTTTTCTGTAATTTAGAACATATAAGAACTACATATTATCTTATGTCTTAGTAAATATTCAAATGATTCTCAGTTGGAGACTTCTGAAAGGAACGTGAGGAAAAATAATAATATATTCCACAAATTTAGAAGTTTAATTTTCTTTTAGATTCAGGATTTCTCTTTTATAGTCTTTTGTAACAATTTACTGTTTTCCTTTAAAATTCATTGACCATATTCTTTAATGAGTCAATTTTAAACTTGGTGTCTACCTTGTGCCTATGGTACTTCTCAATGGTGCCAGCAGTTAGTTTTCAAGCCCAAGTTTCGAAGTATACAACGCGTAAAATTTTAACGACATTATTCAGACGACAGATGACCAGAATTCTGCGCCATATTGTAACAACTTCATCATGAAAACATCAGTGAGACTGCACCGTTGCATTCGCATCCAAGATAATTACACTAATGAATAAAGTGGAAAATGTCGCCATGGTTTTCTTTTACCCATTTATTTTCGTCTATTGCAAATAGTGTAGCTTGCTTATATTAAATCATAATTAGTCCAAAGAAAGATAACAGTTTACACATCCACACCGAGGACCAAAGAATTTTCCTTTTGCCAACTGAGTGTACAATTAAAACTTTACCAATATTTTAGTGTAATTCTGACTCAAGCGAATTTAAATAAAAGGAAATTATTCTTCGTCCTCTTAATTTACATATGGCCACGTATATATGTAACTTAAACGGATGATTATGTTATAAAAATGGTTCTTTACAAGTTTATTGACACTATTACAGATATAAAATATCATCAATTTTTAAGAGTTTTAAAGGAAAATATCTGTTTTATTCGCAGATTTTGATCTTAACTTTCATTAATTCAATGTCTGACTGCGAATAAATACAAATATTAAAACATATCTGCAGTTCAATTTGAATGGCACAACGTTTAACTGATCTTATCTTTCACATTCTCTTTTCAGAATCAGACATGAGTATTATTAGTCGACTTTTATAATCTATTGACAGACACTACACATGCACAAACATACTGACCACAATGATAAAAAATAAACTTGTAAAAGTATTTGGATATTATTCAGGCTAAAATTATTCAAGATTATTTGCTTTTAAGTTTAAATCATTTTTGTGCGGAAAAAGATTTACGGATTTGTAAAAGTTTCTTCTTGCGTAAATATTTAACAGGGACACGCCGAGGATTTATCATTCTAGCACATTTTTCTTCTTTATATTTTCCTTGTCAAATAATCAGCATTTTCAAAACAAGAATTACAGATGCAGCATGCATCTTTTTGGCAATCATTAATATTTTTCATTGCATGTGTCTGTTGACATGAGATCCTAAGTTGAAAAAGTTTTTATGTGCCAATGCCATGATCGTATCATTTTAGTTGTTTTGGCGAAATAATTTAATAATAATTTATTCAAATGAATATTTATTATTGCAATACCGAAGGTCGTACAAATGCCAAGTCAGAGACGACCATTTTCTTCTTTTTCGCATAATACCTGAAAAGTCAAGTAGTAAAGTAAACCATTAAAAGTGTCTTACAATATTGTGGCACGGAGCCAAAGACCACCACTAGATGATAATAGAAAATAGTTACAGTGCATATGCCCTAATCATAGACAAGTATCACTCAGAAATATTCTTAATTGCATACGAATACTTGTAAGCAAAACCTTTAGATTGTATTTCAAATCTAAGACAGTAAATATGATTTTCCAAAAGAACACCTTCAGACAGTCAGTTCATACGTAGACTATGAGTCTGAATAAAAACTTTCACTCCAATTAATTACACTAATATTGATTTGTAATCAACAAATTTATTAATAGAGAAGGTAGCAATTACTAAAAATAGAAAGAAAAGACAGACATGTGATAAATACGCACATAAGACCGCATAATAAAAGCATACATGAGACAATGTAATAAATGCATGTATTCATCGTTGTAGAAAGGCGAATAAACCATTGCTGAATTTACAAACTTATAAAAATAGAGGAACTACATATCGCGTTAAAAATGCTTTTTATCGGCTTTCTTTTAAGTGTATAAAGCCCAATCTTTGAACTTTGTTGGGAGAAGATAAAAGAGATCGAAGAAAGTTCAGTGTATGCATAACAAACGGTTTTAAAAATTATAATGTGTGATGTGGTAAGTTAAAAAATATCCTCTCACAGAACGAATATTTTAGAGTCTCCACCTGATAATTTCCAATCACTTATTGCAGTTATAATAAGTAAGATTCTTGACAATCCAGTTCTTCATTATGATTAATCATTTAGTCCTGCAGTGTGTAGAAATAGCAATATTCCAAGACATGAATTGTTTCGATATTGGGATATGTATCTAAGATTTGCGTATAAAGTAGCAATTCTAGTTATTTGTTTTTAGTATTATATCGGTTTTTTAAACTATTATTATTATTATTATTATTATTATTATTATTATTATTATTATTATTATTATTATCAATTCATTTAGTCAATAGTCCTAAAGCCCATGACATTTTTTATTAAGCGCAAACTTCATTATCATTTAGATACGAATTTCTAGGCGTAAACTTGAATCATGAACGAACTGGCTGAATTTGTTCTTCGAACGTCTATTGGATCTAAATTCACATTAGACCGAAAATGATACTTGCATATTTGTGCCATCGCAAAAGATGTTGGGAAATAGTCCTTGTATCGATCCAAAACACTACATGATCTAGCTTTACAAAAGTCAGATCAAACTATGAATGGAGTATTGCTGTCATATCTGGGCTGGTCTTGCGCAGTCTTCAATGTCCAGCCTCGTCAGAGTTCAAAGCCATTACGCGGCATTATTTTCCAACATGCAACCTCTTTTCTACAGACGATACGTCGCAAGCCTCTTGCTATTCTATCGCTATTTCCATGGCAAATGTTAACAAGATTAATATTCCTTCACAGATAGGACCCTCTATGTCATATTCACCGTGGAAATCATTTCCATTCACTAAGACAGCTTCTTCCCCAGAATTGATATTTTCTGGAAGAGACTCCTGAGTGGATGCTTCCCTCACCACTACAACTTTTCAGGGTCTTAGATAATCTTCATTATATGTACTTCTTACCACACACTCCCCCCTTTCAACTATTTTAATCAGTAACCCTCTGCCTTGAGTGACCTTTGGGACTTGTATTGGGTGAACTAAAGTAATAAATAAACGTCAGAATTTCAGTAATCTATGTCCAGACATAATCGCTTCTTTCATCTTCATTCTCCGTAAATGCGACGAATGAACCTGAGTCAATGTATTGAGATTGTCTTGCTCTTGGAGCAAGGGAACTGATTCAGCATTTATAAAAAGCATTAAGAACATAGAAAAGGTGAACCGGTCAGGTTGGCGAGGTTAGAGAAAAATTAGAGTTTACATTAATTCGACCTTCAACTGAATCCAAGTTACTTTTAAATCCTTTTTGTTTTTTTCTTTACATGTTTGTTATTATTCAGACAAAAAGTGGTAGTTGTAGCATCAAATCTACAAAATATAACTAGATCGGATTTTATATTAAAAACATTTCTGGATCAATAAAATTGCTTACTTTCGACTTTATTCAATTATCATGTTTTTCTATGCTAAACTTTTTAATTTTCCTAATTGAAAAAACAAAGATGTTGAGCAGCACAGATAAAGGAAATATGCATAACAGAAAAAAATGAACTGGAGCTATTTCAGGCTGTGTGTGTGTGTGTGTGTGTGTGTGTGTGTGTGTGTGTGTGTGAGAGAGAGAGAGAGAGAGAGAGAGAGATCTACAATACACAAAAAATGGAAGCGTCCAAAAAATGACAAAAGGTCATCACTGGAGTAGATCAACAAGAACAAAGCAGCAGGACTAAATTGGTCTGTAACAGAAACATTCTCAGGCTTAGACGATTTCAGCAACAAGATCTTCTTATTCATATGCCGTGTCCCCTCAGAATGTAGGCGATCGTGGCTTTCCACAACTTTCTTTCTTTTGTAGCTCTTAATAAACTTTGTTATTTCTCCTAAGACTTGCTCCTCCATTCATTTAATCAAACCCAACTGTTATGCGTTGTTTTCCTCTGTCCCTCTTGCTCTTTATATGGCCCGTGAGTATCAGATTTTCTAAGCCCTTCTTCCTCATTAACAGCTCCAGAAACCTGAAGTGTCTCTTCCTTTTGTTAAGTATTAGTTGTCTTTCTGTTTCCATTTTCTCTAAAATTTCGTCGTTGATCACATGTTTGATCTATGGCATCGTCGGCATCTGTAGAACAACGTTTCTATTACTTCAAGTCTCCTCTTCATCTTTGAGGACATCGTCCAGCACTCACTGTCATACAGGAGGGCAGATATCATATAGCAGTTTGGCACTCTACCTTGTTTCTAGCAAATTTTTTTCTATTTCTGAGTACTCTACTTAGCTTTTGGCATGCTTCCATTGCTATCCCAATACGCCTTCGGATTTCACTGTCGCTCTTTCCGTCCCTCTGTTAAAACACTTCCCATATATTTAAATTTCAGCTCTTGTTTGATTTTGGTATCTCCGATTTGCAATTCGTACTTTGGGTTCATTCCTTTGCTAACAACCATGCATTCTGTCTTCTTGCAGTTAATGCTTAATCCATTCTTCTCGCTTTCCTTCATGACCTGGGGGAGACTGTAAATGATAAACGAAATGTACGACAGTGGTATCATAGCGAGAGACCCCCATCAGGATCCATCTTCGTAACATTACTTAATAAAACCAGGTGCAAATGAATACAACTTCTATCAGACAATCAACTTAATGAAGCGCATAAACAAACTAATGATGCAAATTCTGATGAATAGAGTGAGAAAAGCAATTAAACCAGAACAAGAACAATATGGCTTTGTCAAGGACACTGGAACAAGAATTGCGATATTCCTTATTAGATTATCGGAGCTAGCATTACAAATGCAGGATAATATAAATCCATGTCTTATAGATTGCGCAAAAGAATTTGACAAGGTACAGTACAAATATCTATTTGGTTAGGAAAACTAGACACGTATATGTCTTCACTCTAGATGTACAGCGAAGCTATCCCAAAGGAGCTGGAGACTCTATCAGGATTTATTATCCGGGGTGGATTATTAACAATATAATATACAAATAGGGCACCGTGTTAATAGCAAACACAGAATGAAAACTACTGAATCTCTCTGACAAGGTACCAATGAAAAGCAAAAAAAAAAAAAAAAAAGACTAGCGATCAAGTGTAAGAAGCCATAAAGTGTGGTTGTCAGCAAGAAAGCCAAGATGCGAACAACGAATTGAGGATGTGCCAACATCTAACAAGCAGAGTCGTTTAAATATCTGGGAAGTGATTTAATAAAGGATGGAAAATGTGACACCGAAATCCGAATAGACATTGAATTAGCAAAAGAGGCATTTCCAAAAACTAAATAAAGTAGTATAAAATAGGAAGATTTATTACTTCACTTTTATTCTAGTGAATACTGAAAAATCTCCCCACAGATGAAGCGAACACTGAAGGCAAAGGGAAATATTGTTCTGCAAAAGGATATGGAGAATTCTATGGACGGAGCGGGTAAACAACGAGTAAGTCTTAAAGAAAATATTGAAAAAAGAATACTTATACTCTAAATCAGAAAGAGACAGTTGAAAATTCTTGGATGAAGGAGGGGGTCACCTCGACGTGGTGCAATAGTTAGAAAGTTTATCTCGCTAAAGCAATTACGACTGAGTAGTAGGTTTGATCCTTAATGGATGCCCCATACTTTCGGCTTTGTGGCACATCTAAGCTACGCTTAGAAAATCACCAGAATGAGGAAGGAAAGCTCGAAAAACTTGACCCTCAATCTCAATATCGATGTCAAGGCAGCAATGCCAGCGAAATCACGAGACTCGTGTGAATAAGTTAAGACTGGCAAAGGAAGAAACGCTATTAAGGGCCATAAAGGATGGAAAGTTATGGAGAACCATGATTGCTCACGTCCTGAAGGAATGCAGCTCGTAGATGTTAAAATTACTGATCAGTAGATGCAGTTTCTGCCCAGTTATCAATCTCCATTTTTATATTTCCTACATCTTTCCTTTTTTACTCCCTTACCGTCAAGAATTCATTGTATTTGATTTTAAGATGTACTGGCTAAGAAGTTATGATGTTACAAGGCTTCCTATCTAGTGTTAAATGTTTCTTATTGAGATGAATAAAAAAAGATGGCTGAAATCAAGGTATTCAACCTCGATATATTTCGTCGAGTATGTAACATTCAACTGGCATTGATACAATCATCTACAAAGAGCATACTACTTGGCTGAATGATTGAGAACAATGAAAAAATTAAATTATATCATGATTTAGTAGATCGAAAAAATAGCATGTGTCCTTCCTGGCATTTCTCGAGACAAATTAATTGGCAGTGTTCATAACAACAGACTGCAATCAGTCACAGCCTCAAGTAAATATTTTTGAGGTTTAAAAAATGAAATTAAAAAAATAATAAATTCATCACTTTTCATCGTACGAATTTTTTTTAGAAATAATTTGTGTGTGTTGCTTTTATTAGTCTCTCATTCTTCGGATTAATTTCCTAATCCTTTAATAAATGTTCGTATTGCGTAAAGATTTAATTGGAGAATAACACGGTCTTCCCCATTTTCTTTTCTTACTTTCTTTGTACACGTAAATTTTGTTTAATTCAAATGAATAATAATTCATTTTTATTCATTTTAACAGAAATTTCTTTTGATGTATCTAATCACGTACAGAAATCTACAATAATGGTGATATAAGGGAAAATCAAAATACATCCATTTCATAGCACACGAATGTGAACTCCATCGGACAATCAGATTAATGAGCCTCATAACGAAACTGACCCAAATTCTGATGAATAGAACGCACAGCAGGATGAGACTAGAAACAGGACATGAACAGGGCGGGTTCGTCAAATACACAGGAACAAGGTACGTGATATTTATGTCCAGAAGGTTATCAGAAAGAGCAATACAAATGCAGAAGGAAGTGTACCTTTTAGATTACGCAAAGGCGTTCGATAGATTAAGTACGCCATAAAGATCTGCTGTAACAGCTCAGCAACCTTGATATATTTGGGAAAGGTATAAGAATAATCAAGAACCTAAACTAGTAGCAAACCGCCTGTATATGGATAGCGGTTCAGATTGATGAATCGGAGAGCCGAGTTCGAATTCCAGTCGAATCCATTACATTCACTTACGTGCTAATACCCTTGGGAAAGGTATGACTCCTCTTCTTCTCCACTCCTAGCTATGGGTAAATAGCAGAGTTCTATAGCCTTAGTCTATCGCAGAAAGAAATGGCAACCTACTGCGGGGAAAGAAAGATACATGATTGCCTAAGCGTATATCACACATGACTTTAGTTATAAAATGTAGAAATAGGTGTAATACAAGGATGTATCTTCTCATCCTACTTATTCAACCTATAAAGGGAGGCGATTCTGAGAGAATTAGAAGTCATATCATGATTCATTATTGGTGGTCACAATTTCAACAATATGATATGCAGATGACACGGTGTTGAAAGAAGACATGGAAAGAAAACTAAAAAAACTCCTACAGAAGGTTGAAGGAAAGCTAGAAAAAAGGATTAAATATCAACTGCAAGAAGACAAAATATATGTTTGTTACTAAAAGGATGATACCAAAGTGCGAATTGCTAACTTGAAATTTTCAAAATTTCTAGAAGTGTTTTAACAGAAAACAGAAAGAGCGACACTAAAATACGGTGACATTTGGATAGTCAAAGAAGCACTCCAAAAACTAAGTACTAAGAAATAGAAAACTTTCGCTAGAAACAAGAAAAAGAATGCTAAACTATTACGTGATATCTGTCCTCCTGTGTGACAGTGAGTAGTACTGGGCAATCTCTTCAAAGGTGAAGACGCAGTTGAGTTTTTTTTTAGGTCTTATTTATAGGAAAACAACGCATAACATAGTAAATGGATGGCGGTCAAAGTTTAGTAGAAATAAAAGAAAGACAAAATTTATTAAGAGCTACAAATAAAAGGAAGTTGTAGAGAGCCATGATTGCTTATGTCATGAGGGGACACGAAATATAAAGAAGAATCGCATGATAGAAAGATGTATAAAAAAGTTATTCCCCCAAATATAACGTGAATAATTTGATGGCCTCATACCTGCTAAAATTAATTATATTACTATTAATTATAATCCCGCAACTACAGATGATTATATTGGGGTGCTAAAAAATTCTAGACCCAAACCAAGAAAAAAAAAAGAATAAAAATAGCAAAAATCCGATTTTTGGCCATTTGATCAGATTTGATCAGGTTGGGCAGATAGCTTTTTAGTTTCTTTTATTGTCTTCTCATATACGCATCAATGGAAATTAGCAATGTTTATATAGATTTCCTGGGCGTTAACAAACAGAAGAAATTTCTTTCTATGCCTCTGCCTTCTTCATGTATCCAACTGTCATGATGTTTGTACTTGTTTTTATCACATTTGTATACATGTGTATATTTAATTAAAAAAAGGAAGATGATAAGTTCAATTTGAGAATACAGAGTAAAGCAGATTTTTGAAACACTGATATGAATGATTCATTTCGACCGTATATATATATATATATATATATATATATATATACAGAAAATTAAAAAAAAATACAATTTCCTAGTTGGTACTAGCACCTACAGCGGGTGCATATGAACGCCATCACTTTATCATCATCATTTCTTAAGTGAACGCATTTAAGACCCATAATAGTTTTGATATGCCTCAGAACACACGTGCTAAGCTCTAATTTTATTGGCTTCTTTTTCAGGAGATAACTTCCTTTAACACTTTTCTAAAGTATTCTTGGCATGTTTTCCCCTCAGGGTTGTCATCTGGATTTTCACCTTTGCTTGTCAGAATGTCCCTCTTATCTGTTTGCCTTAATTTAGCGTTCAACCGAGGCAAACAAAGTAGATCGCTCGACTACGAAGCGGTGTTGAAATGTTCTCGGCCCAAAAAGAATCCCTTCTCCCCCCCCACCAAAAAAAAAAATATATATTTGACAATAGGCCATTGGGTCCCATTTTGAGAATATGGACTGAAAATATTTTTATTCCTCCCAGACACATGGCGTAGAGGCAGATTAATTTACAGTTCACAAAAATAACATCAACAAAAAATACAGTGCATCATTCTATATACATGTTTATATGCATGTGTATATATGTATATATGTATAAGTGAGTGTGCTTTTAATATTGGTTTTTCATTGGTTGATATTTATATGCAGATCTGATTAAAAAATATAACGTTTATTCATTGGCGGGTCTTTACACGTGAAAATCATTGAAGCAATTCTCGATGTCGGACTAGAGTGTGCTACAGTAGTGATAAGACAAATGTGAAAACGTGGCTGTTAGAAATTTATGATAAACTGAAATGCAATCAGTTTAACAAGACAAAGTACTTTCCATTAATCAGCTAATCATGTACTAAAAAATCATTTGAATTAATGAAAAATGAAAAATAGAGGTGGAAAAAATGAAAACAGTATCGAGAAGAAACGAAAATGTTTTCAATGCATTCTTCATACCAATGCGTAAAAATATTCAGTAAACAGATAGACACACATTCATATATTATTAAAAAGTTTCATGAACATCATTAAAAAGTTTCCCGAACATTTCATAATATATAATTAATAATATATTTTCGTAATATATTTTAAGCTAAAAATTTTCTTAGTAAATAATCACAAAAATAATAAAATCCATCATTGAAATCAGATATCAGCACGTTTTTTTTTTGTTAATGACATTATTCGTCAAATTGTATTTTTTAAATTGGAAGAAAATTTTTATATTGAATCAATTCATAATTTTGATTATTTAATAAAATAAGTATCTATAAATAAGTATCAATATTTAATTGGATATTTAAACCTATATTTGAAAGCTAACTGAATGCAAATGAGTATTTTCAAAGATGTGAAGAAAACGATGATAGCAGAGGCGAAAATGATAAATCAAAAATATGGATGAAATAACAGAACAAGAAAATCACAAATGCCAAAATTTAATTTTTATCAGATATGGTGACAAGCAAAAATTAAAACCTGATTTGTTGAATATTTCAGAATTTAAGGAGTAAGAGTTGATTTATTTGAACAAATTTGCGACACTCACAAAAAATATATGTTCAAAATTTATTTATTAAATTGTCTCCTGAATAACTAAGTTTCTGATTTCATAATTAGCTTCATTCATAAAATGAAATATATTCATGGTTTTAAAAACTTTTTCATTTGAGAATCATGAACTTGATTGGCAAATTTATACCAAGATAAATGTCATCTCGCATCAAATCAATATTAGTATTTTCAAGAATAGATATTTCAGCATCACCGAGAAAACGTTGAATCAGAGGTTGAGTCCTGTTTAAAAATAGAGGCTTCCTTGGGTAAAGGTTCGTGACGCCTATCCGCTTTCAAATGAAGTCCTTTATTTTTTCTATGCCTTATCTTGGGATAGATATACTCTCACCTCGTTTTGTAAAATTGTCTAACTCTGTTTTCCTCTTCGGATTACCGTCGAGTGACTGCTTTATCTCCATCCCAAAAAGCAATAGATAAATAGAAGTGCGGAAACAGTAAGGAGACAAGTAAGCACAAAACAGGCTCTCGCGTTGGAAACATGCTTTTGTCTCTTTTATTATATAGGAGATTAAGGAGAGAGCGGTTTTGTGAAGAGACGAGGCTACTCTGTTGACTTTTTTTTCCTTACTTGTACGCCCATCAACAAACAAGCCCCGATCCTTAACATAAATGAAAAAAAGAACGATAACAAGAAGTAACTTAAACAAGAAGAGGTAAGATGGTGTTGGATATAAAGTTCTCATTTCTATGCGTTGCCAGATAAGGTAGCTTGATTAAGACACTTTTAACAAAGTTAGTGACTTCTTCATATGGTTGTAATAAGCAAAGAACATTGAAGCAGAAAGTAGGAATAGCAATAGATAGTGTTACATCGGTAGAGGAGAAAAGAGGTCGTTGAAACATGACGGATAGCGAAATGTAAACAATTCTGATGAAATTCGCTTTGGGAGTAAATCTCGAGTGAACAAGTCTCGTCAGTTTGATAGAAAATAAATTGGGCACTCTGACAACGCTAAAAGGAAAGAGAATAAAATATTTGAAATTTTCCACCGTTTGGCTAAAAGAAAATATACGGGTAAAGTTTAAAATATAAAACGCTGCCGTATTTATGGCATCCCTGAGGTTATGGTGGAATTTCAATTCCTGTAG
Organism: Acanthosepion lycidas; assembly: GCA_963932145.1. Lineage (NCBI taxonomy): Eukaryota > Metazoa > Mollusca > Cephalopoda > Sepiida > Sepiidae > Acanthosepion > Acanthosepion lycidas. Next base: position 56,134,337 of record OZ010586.1, read on the forward strand.
ATTTTTTCCCAATTGAAATTTGAAACGGGAAAAAAAAAGGTGACTTCAAAGCAAACTACACGCTTTTTACACATTTGTTTTATTATTAATGATTTTTCTATACCAGGATTTGTTTTGTTTTAATTTTAGTTGCTTTCTAATATCAGTTGGTTTTTATTGCATTTTCCTGGATCATAATTACAACACCTCAAAAACAATGAAATTTTTGCCTCTGAGAAGAAAATAGCAATAATCACCTTTCCAGAACAAGATAAACTCATACATACACTCACACACGCAAAAAAAAAAAATCATATCTCATGTTTAAATGCAGCCACAAAAACAAATTCCTAGAACGCTACCTACAATCGCAACACAATTCAAAAACAAATAAATTCCCATAATTTAAAACCAATAAAGTTTATTTAGAATATCAAAATTTAGAATTGAAAAAAAAATAAATTAAAAATGTTTTTTTATTATAGAATAAATATATTTTTATAAATAAAATAAGTAAACTAAACGCCATGCCTCTAAGTAACCTAAAGCAAAAAAAAAAAAAGAAAAAAAGAAAAAAAAAAGAAAAAAAAAAGAAAAAAAAAGAAAAAAGTACTCGAAAGAGGTGCTTATATCGACCATAATCGTTTAAAATGATCGCTTTCATTTAAATTATATTTCTTTTTTGTTTTTGTGGGAGTGCGAAGAAGGAAACCTTTCATTCATTTTTCCAATATCATCGAATGTTATTCTATTATTTTGCCAAGCTATCTAAATAAAGGAAACTGATTTCTTGACGTCATTCGTATAAAGAACATTTTTGTATGTCCTTCACGCATAAACATGCACGTGAATAAAAGGTGTGTATCAAGAGACAAACGCAAAATGAAAATAAACGAAGATCTACTCATGATTAGACTAAACACCTTATTATGGTACAGTTATTTTTGTTTTGTTTTTAATCAAATACGAGATGGTCCCGAAAGTTTTTCGTTCCGACCAAGAATCCCTTTCTGATTTTTCTTGATTCATAACAGCACTGAAAGTTCCAACATCTACTTTTGCTAAGCAAATGATAAACTAATAAATTAAGTTCTACTGACAAATTGCAATATTGCTAAGAGAAAACGTTCTGACAGAAAATCAGTATCGTTTTTATGCTGAATTAAATTTGTATTACTACATTTGTTATTGAGTAAAACTTATAGTCCTCCAAGTCAAACCGAATAATAAAATAGAATTCAGTCTCTTCATATCTATCTATCTATCTATCTATCTATCCGAAACGGATGTGTGTGTGTGTGTGTGTGTGTGTGTGTGTGTTATTCACATTATCAAGTAATAGCTTATATCTTTCTTTGATCCAACAGAGGATGTCCTGTGGCTCTTAAATCTTTGAAAATTCCTTTACACTTCTTCCATTTTATGTTTTTCTCACATTGTAGAAAAAGAGCGTTCCTCACAAAACTGACGTAATGAATATTTGGTGGGTGTCTAATTTATTTCCATACACTCTACGCAGCATATTATCTTTACTGACACCCTTTAAACATAAGTCGGTATATAGAAAGAAAGAATAAAAGGAACAAAATATGAGACCTTAAATGAGAAATTACACGAACACCCACATTAATATGTTGACATTTTTTTTTATAGTTGTCATACGTTCATACGATGATAATGTCATTGAAGCAAAATATTTGTTGTCATGAATGTATACTGCACTTTTATATAAAATGTCATCTTTCAACAACAATAACAATCTATAACAAAAGGTGTATTAAGCAAACAGTGAAAGATTCTTTTCAATCATCATCATCATCATCACCCTCATCATCATCAACATCAATTGACAGTTGGTGTTAGATTCTAACTACAGTTCAAATAATGTGACAAGCAATGAGATTTTTCAGTAGCTGATTTATGATTTAAAAACTTGAAAATGGAATAATTGCAAGAATGTGATATCTTATTTGAATCAAGCTTATACATGAATTCTCAATCAAATACTAAAGTATAAAAAAATCCTTCATCTTTACTTTATTAAATTGGTTACCAAGAAAAATATTATTCAAGATCTTTTTCACTCATATATAAGCTTAGAAATACATAAAAATGTTATAATCAGAGAAATTTGTGAGAAATGGCTTTGAGAATTTTTAAATGTGAAAATAGTTGATGCATGTTTGACATGGACTTGCGTAAAATTAAAGAATCTTATGTGTGTGTCTTGTAATGTTTACTCTTTCATAGATACCTGCAATCGAGTTACATTTTCTGATATTGATTCAAAACAATTTTTAAGCTTTTAATTGGGATTGTGAGCGTCACAAATATTCAGGTAACAAAACTGTTTCTCTTGTATTCCTTTTCTCTTCTCATTCATTTTTTTTTTTTTTTACTCTTACTTATTTTGATAGAGATTTTAAAAATCGATACTTTAATTGGTACTAATTATATTTCATCCTAATTTACTCACCAAAGGTTCTATATTATTTAGTTAAGAAAATTCTTTACTTTTTAATGGGCCCGTCCCCTTCGGTAAGGCTTTGTGCCTCGAGAGAGTATTGTGCCTAAAACTCACCCCTGACGTCAAGTTGAACTCAGACATACGATCCATTGCTAAAAATGCAGGGAAAATAGTCGGTTTCCTATACCGCTCCAGTAAGTACCTGACTCCACGTGATATCCTCTGTCTTTACAAGAGCCAGATCAGGCCCCAAATGGAGTACTGTTGTCATATTAAGTTGGGCGTTGCACAGTCCTCACTTTCCAGTCTTGATAGAGTTTAAAAGCGTCTCAGAGTCCTTATAGGTTCCACCCTCCAAGCTGTCTCAAGCCTTTCACCGCGGTATCGTTATTTCCATGGAAAGTAATCGGACGAACTGTATTCTTTGTTTCCGCCAGCTTCACGGCTAGGCCAATCACATTCTAGCAAACCACCCACATTCCTTCTGTATTCCATTGCTGAGAAGTAAGTCCCACTCGAACTGCTTCTTCCCACGAATCACTACTCTATGGAACCGACTCCCAAGGGGATGTTTCCTCGACCACTACAATTTTAGCCTGTTCAAGTTAACCGTTATCTTCCCGTCCCACCCACATAAATTGCCCCTTACTGTAGTCCACTACCTCGACTAGGTCCTGAGCCTTGTATAGTGTGAACCACACTGTAAAAAATAAACATCCATTCTTATAATTTCTTGACATTTTTATCAAATTAAATGCATATTATCCCTTTGTACACAGACATGCACACACACATACATACACATACACATACAGGCATATATGTGTATATAAGTATTTCAAAACCCACGATCAGTGGGTCCTATATGGAATACAACCTAACTTAATATTACGTGGCATGAACCAAATTTTAACATTTTCGTTTCTCTTTCTTGATAGGAAATAAAAAGGCATAGAGTGCTAGTCGCGGCGCCTTGGAAGTGACTAGCGACTTGAAAGCTTCCAATCCAATAAGAGGAACGACAAATGGCTCTGCGTGAACCCCACATAATAACGCACACCAATACCACGTCGTATGTGATCGAGGTGATGGACACGGTTTGTTCATCCTTGTATCGATTGGGGTGGCAGCATGAATTTTCTCTTAGATAAAGTAGGAGTTGGTCGAGAAATTTCATGATCATGTCACCACCTCTTATGAATAACTTTGCATATTATATCTGAGGCGTCGTCAAGAAGGAGACCAACAATATCAAAGACATGTTGAAGGCCGCTATTGTAGACTTGATGGCCAGCAAGAACCACCTTACCCAGACATTGCCAGGATCATCTCACGACCATCCTTGAGGATGGAGCTTTTTATTCAAAACAGAAGATTTTGAATAAAAAGTTAGGCAGGTGTAAAATGTTTTGTAAAAGATAAGGATTTCTATCCTATTGAATATCTTTTTTCTGCAAACTATAATTTGTCATCTTTATATTATAATAAATATATTGTCTTTATATTATGATCATAATTTGTATTATAATTACTTTGTTCACGCTATATATATATATATATATATATATATATATATATATATATATATATATATATATACCGTTTTAAACTTAATTTTTAGTGTATATCCATATTTGAGTAAACGCTCCCTTTATTTTAAACAGTATTTCATTTTGTCTACCAGCCTGAATATTCGACAAATAGACATACACAGAATATGTATGTAATATGCATATGCACGCAAAGATGGAAAGTACGGTCTTTAATACGTAAAATGAAGTTCTTGCTTTTGTCAATTTATATACTCGAAATTATTCCGGTGCCTACAAAGCGAAAGATGAGGATAGATTAAAAACAAAAAAGCGGACAAGTGCTGTTATCTTTAGATAAGTGCATCCCTAGAATGTTATATTGTCAAAAATTCTGTTGAAATTAGCGAAATAAGAAGGGTTGAAGAAAAGAAGATTTGACAATTCCTTATTGCCCAAAGAAAATGATGATGCTTCATCTCATGTTTCACTATAAAAAATGTTGCTAATTAAATGGCAACTCCCGAGTTGTCTGAGACAGAAGTAAATTTACTTTTTCAGTCAACAGTGTTCGGCTCACTTGTTTAGAAACATAATTCTGAACACGTAAATATTATTTTAATCTCTCAGTCATAAATCATAACTCGAAAGAAATAATATATACGAAGTAGAAGAAAATTGGAGTGATGGAAGCCAATACTAAAATACATTAGAGAATAATAGTTGCAAAATAATTAAAATGAAAACAGACTAAGAAATACATTTATAGATGTTTAGTAAGTTTTGTTTAATCCGGCACTCAGATCCATTTTATTTGAACAAATATGCAGTAGTTCTGCTTGGGAATAAAAAAAAAATTGTTTGAATTTTTTTCTTTTGCATACCTTTTGGGGATAATTGTGGAAAAGAAGTAATCTGGACTCAATTCCGAATTGCCGCAAGCAAAATTATGCCAAGGCAAACGTGCTAACCGGGTAAAATCAACAATGGCTACTCAGGGAGTCGTTAGATTAAAGAAATCACACACGAAAATAATTGCAAAAGAATAAAACAAGGAAGATATTTTTCAAGAAAAAAGACAGAAAAAAAAGAAACATTACTCACGTTTCTCACTTCTTCTGAGAACATCAACATTGAAACATCGGTGATAAACACAATGCAATAAAATATTAAGAAAATTATCACAGAAAAGCGATTATCTTGAAAAGTATAGATTCAAGCGTTCTATCATTGAATTCAGACGAATTCCTTATCTTTTTCCCGCCTTTTAATCATTTTATTATATGATATATTATTTTTCTTTGTTCAGTGTAATACACAGACATTGGTATTAATTTACAAAATTATTATTATTTTTGCCTGTGACTCCCAAAGTGAATTGGATATTGATCACTCCTTTTTAGGGAGAAAAAAAGTTTTCAGGTAATACTGAGTTTACAGAATATCAAATTTAATTATCCAACTGTTTTAATTAAGGAACATTATAAAAAGATTTTATGAGAAAATAATAGACAATTATTAAAAGGTGAATATAAAATAAGCTTTGCTTATTTCTCTTTCGGGTAGAATATAAAAAAATCTAATTAATTAAATAAGTGATTAATAAAAAGTGAAGATAAAAAAGTATTTTAATAGATTTGTTTATTACACTTGCTTTTAAGAAAAGTGTTTAAAATAATTAAAGAAAGTTTAACTAATAAATTTTATGTGAAATGAAAAAAATAGAATTTCCCGAAAAGAATCCGCCGAGAATAAGTCGGTTTTTGATTTCATTTTCAAATTTCAAAAAGAGATACATTTTGGATTGTTATTTTTTACCAATGAAGAAACAGACAAGGAAGCATAAAGTAAAAGAAACCAGAAAAGGGGAAAAAATTCTTAAATCCAATTGTTTAAAAAAAAGAACAAATTTGTTAAAGTCGCATCGACTCTGAATATGCCAAGCATCTCAGTTTTCGAATTTCAAATAAGTGTATCTTTCTTGTTAGAATTCTCATTGTTAGAACCCTTCTTTTAAAAGGAATTGTATTGTATCCCCTCAAAAGTGTTTCAGAATGTTAAACGTTTTTTGTGTATTTTGAATCTTTTTAAAAGGGATTATTTTGTACCTTCTCAGGCTTTTAATATGGCATGTATAATTTATATTAAAATTCTGTTTTATAAGTGTTTTATAATCCTCTGATTCTTGTCTAGAAAACAAAATAGGCCTTTAATTTACGAGCACTGAAAAAAATGTTCGTTATAAGAATGATTTGTCTGGTAGTGTCAGCGTCCATGAATAATGTAATAAAAACTATTCTTTTTAATATTTTATGTATCTCAAAATGAACAAGTTTCACGAATATTAAGAAGAATTAAAGTATAAATCATTCGTTACAACAACGGCAGCTAATTGAAAATATTTAAAAGTGACATAATATAAGAAGTGATTAAAAAAAAGGAAAAAAAACTGTAAATAAATCTAAAAACCAGCATTCTAGTGTGCTTGAAAATGTTCAAAGAAATGTCAAATATTTTGCATCTAAAAAGTGACTGGAGCACAAACCAAAACTAAGCATATCTAATTACTTGTAACGCTTCAATGAACTACAAGTTTATAATGAAACTAATTAACAATCTTAATTGGTTATTATTTTCTTTTTATTAGCAGCTACATTATTAATTTCTAAAATCTTAATTCTGTTTCTACAGATAACTTATCGTGGTATTGTTTATTTAAGAATGTTTTGTCTTACAAATATTTTGAATAATCTGACAGTTATTTAAAGATGAAAAACATTTTTTCTTTTTGTTGAAATTTTGAACAACTCCAACAAAAAGAAAGAGTTTTTTATAAGGCTCCACCATTTTCCTTTGAAAAGTGATTTTGTGTAGGTATTTTGTAGCATTTAACCCTTTTGTCTTGGAATTGGTCTTATTGATTGACGTTGAGGATACATGTTGTAATTATATTATCAAATACACGCTGCAATTTTAAGTCGTTAAATCAGCGTAGCTTATTGTCACCATGCTGATGAGTATGCATATACATATATGTACGTGAGAAAGATTGCGAGACAGAATGAATATGTGTGTGTCAGTGTTATGACACAATGCATAAAAGAGAAATTCTAAAAGGTTTAAAGGGTTCCACATTATAATATCGCCTTTTATTTCGCTTGTTTGGCAAACGAAAAAGTGACCGTTCAATTAATAAATTAGTCGCCTCCGTGCTCCATCAATCGACAATAAACTCCCCTCGTGTACTCATATCACGCAAACAGCTTATCCTAACTCGTAAGAATTGGTAATCTGACTATTTGACCTATTACCAAACTCATATTCAGCGTTTGATTAACCCAGTAGCAAAATCCTACGGCCCCTATATTTTCGAGGTACTTTTAATAAATACTTTCACGCTGCTTGGTGTGAGATAGGCATCTTCTGTCAATGTCAACTTTTTACATATCGGACCAGCTGCATCTTCAATTATTCATCATTTCGGGTGACGTTTTAGCCCGAAGCCGTTAACTCTACCCAAATATATTGATGGAATAATTTGCCGCATATGTTTTGTTTAATATTTATGTGTATTTGTAATTTAAAACCCTTTTATAACATATACAGTGTAACCCGGATATAAGAGACCCGGATATAAGAGAAACCCAGATATAAGAGATTTTATCTGGTCCCAAATTAGAGCCATACTTACCTAAACAAAATAGACCAAACCCGGATATAAGAGAAACCCGGATATAAGATACTTCTTCTCCGGTCCCGACAACTCTCTTATATCCGGGTTACACTGTACTACATACCCTGTTCGAGCGTAATCTAGCTCTGCTCCTAGGTACCACCAAAAAAATGAATGCTTTTTTTTCAAAATGAAAAAAAAAAAAAAAAAAATCGCTAGAGCCTGTTTTAAAATATTTGCCAAAAATCAAGGAATTATCAGTCAAACGAAATTTTCGGTATTTTTTTTCATCAATGAAGGATTTTACTGAATAGGTTATTTTATTAAAAAGATGTTTGGGAAATACTTTTAACGGTATGTTTCACCCCCGCTTTCCCTTCGATATTTCGTGTGTACTTTTTAATTGGGAGGGGGGTGTAGTAAAATCTTTTTACAGTTGTATAAATAAAAATCGCAGAGGATATTATTCTAGTAAAAAAAAAAAAAATACAATGTCAAGTATGAGCATACGGAAAATTCGTCCCCTATCTTACCAAAAATAATTCCATAAAACTCAAAAAATTTTTATTTCAGAATTGTTACTTGCAGACTTGACAGAAAAAATACATTTAATATTTATTTTAAAAAAAATATTTGTAATTTTTTTAATGCTGTTTGTCACAAGACGTTTTTTTTTTCTAATAAAGACATATTTGAAGGATCGAAAAATGTATAGTTTAATACCGTTTTAAAGTGTGAATATTTTTTAAAAGAATTTTATTTTCTTTTTTTCTTTTAACTGACTACTAGTCAATATCGGAAAATTATTATGATATTAATCTAATTTCATATCTCCTGTTCAGTCAGTTTGTGTATCTTGAAATCACTGCTTTCCGATCAATTGGTACGGCTGTTTTTTAGGGAGGTGGGGCAGCGCGTGTCTCTGTTTTTCTGCATTTATTTATAAATTTGTGGCGAGAGACAAAAAGTTATGTCCCCTTGACCCCTTATAAAAAGCTATAATAATTAATTATAAATATTCATGAGAATAAAAAATCAGTCACGTGATCTGACCAGACAAGCACAAGACATCGTTAGGCGGGAAAATCAATCTTCCTCTTTTTGCTCCGTGAAGTTATAGTAAGACGCACAATTTCAGGCTTCTGACAACCAAACATTCATTTTAATTAATTTTTATTAACCAATACTTCAGTAAATAAACGTAAGTTAGTTTAAGTTTTTATTATTTTAAAAACAAATCATTGTCTTATTTTTTCTTGCATAATTTGTTCCTTTTTCACCAAGAAAAGTTTCAGAATTACGACAAAAATATTGTTTTGGTAGCACCTTAATGCCTTTAAATTTATTGATTATAATAAGTTTACTAAAAGCGTATTGAACAAAAAATTATATTCTTAAACTATTGGTTAAACAAAATTTATTTTTAAACACAAATTCTTGATTATTACACTGCTTGTGTTCCGTATTTATTTAGGCTTTATTTTGACTTTTTCGTGTGCTTTTTAGGATAGGCGTGGAATTACTGACTCACAGGCTACCGAGCATAAATAAAACGTTATTTCTATTTTGTTTTACAACAAAGATAAGAATTACTTTTAGAAAATCCAGTTAATTAATTCTTAAATTTACTAATAAAATTCGAAACACATATCTAGGACAAATATTTGATTTTAAAGAGAATTTCAAATTTGTTGTTTATATTTTTGTATACAATGGCGACGCGATGAGTGACGAAAAAACGTACCAATGTTTAAAAATGCCTTAAAAGTGTATACTGTATATATACAGGGAAAATAATTTTTCTTTTCATACGGATTAACTTTAGATCATTATCTTTTAAAAAGAACCTAAATTTAAGTTCAAAGAAAGCATTTAAATTATTTAAAATGCATTTTTCGTTTTTTTTTTTTTTTTTAGAATGTCTATGGCAATACGTATCCTATTTCAACAACACGCATCTTCAACATTCTCAAATATGCCTGACAATATTTAAATATTAATCATAATTCCGTTTCAGATTAGAATCCTTTGGGTAGCACTGAAACCATCCATTACCCTCACCACCACCACACCTTTCTCCCCTACCATCTGTTCTTATGATAATTTCTGAGTTTGTATTCGTTTCCTGGTTCTGCTTCCTGTTATTATACTTTGCAACAAAGGCAAACCTTCCTAAAAAGACAGACTGTAGAAGTGTAATAATAAAATTGAATTTCTCCAAATGACTTTCCGACCAACAGCTAATGTCATCTGAAATGCACGCAAATAGAAGTTCTCATTTCTCTCAATCAAACAGAAACTTCATTTAGCTGAAGGCAACATAATTTTGTTAAGATAAACAAGAAAAGGAAAATGAATCAAATTATATTTCAAGACATGTTTTGTGTTGGGCACAACACGAAAGGAAAACGGAATGATTCGAGATAGCGATTTATTCTTCCAAAGAAAGCGAGTTGCATTTAAAAGTTTTACACAATTGATATAGATAAGGTATTAATAAAATTCATGAACTTCTAAGGTTCAGTGACATTGAGGAGATAGAAAATATGGGTGAAAGAAGAGGGATGAAAGAGAGAGAGAGAGAGACGAGGAATCTGATCAAACGAATGCTAAAAATAAAATGAAATCTGTCCAATAAAGGATGCAAACCTTGAACGTTACACGCTCTTCTTCATTTGTAAATATTCCAACAAACATTTAATCATAAGATTTAAAATTTTAAAAGCTGGCATAATTATATCAATTTTTCCTGTCTCTTTACAACAATCTCTTTACAATTAATCCATTTTTTTTTCTTTAGATTTAATGCTCACTGTATACTAAAATTTGTAACGAACAGATATCATATCATATCACATAGTTGTAGCATATATTATATAGGGTACAACTGTAGGATAAATGTCTAACGTTGGTGTTTGGAAGCCCAAAATTAGGTTACATTATCAACGCTTAAATGTAACAAATGTTCTTCACTTCTTTTATCTACTGTTAGCGTGAAAAAAAAATTGTCATTTTCTTTCCTCCTTTATCACAACCACGACCTGATATATTATCTTTTGCTGCGATTCAATAAAATTGTTTCATTTCATCGAAATATGAGGCTCTTTTGAATTCTTTAATGTTTTAAGATTTAGCATAGCTTTTTCTTTGTACTATTCCTGTACACAGACGCAGTCGCGCGTGCGCACTCACAGACACACATAGACCAGTTGACTGTGACAGAATGAATTCAATCGCCGAGGCTTCCTTATTACTAATGGAAAGAAAAATCTTGTAGTTAACTTTCTTTCATTTTAAAAAATAAAAATGTATATCTTTAACATGTTTTTTTTAAATATGCCCAAGAAAATTAACTTCTTTTCTTTCTAAGCTCAAAAGGAAAACTCCTGCCCAATTTACTGTATTTAATATTATTTTCAGAGAAAACATTGTTAAATTTATAGCTTTATTGAATAATACATTAGTGACAGTTATTCGGATAATTCAGGATGCGAATAAAGTTTGATTAAAAAGTTCGTTTAGATATGAGACAAGTAAATGTGAAAAGTTTCAAATGAGCTAAAAAAGATTTTAGTATACATGTAAATCCCACTGTGTTATGAAATCACAAACTCCATATAATTACTTATTACGCATATTATTTACCTGTTGGTTTCCAAAAGCAATGTTTTGGAAATGATCTAAATTGTACTATGACCTTTTGCTGAGTTTGTAAGCAAAACAATAAATAATTCACGTACTGAAAATATTCCATCTCTTATTTCTTAATAGAAAGTTCAAACCAGCAGTGAAATTTATTTCAACAACTATGAACATCGAAAGATTTTCATTTTTAACTTTTACCACATTTTAACATCGAAATTTTCTAAAATAAGAATTTTAATCATCTTCACATTCTGAGTTTCGGTGTAAGTGCACGATTTTCCATTTTATTTCTTCAGTAATATAGTGTAAAACTTCATTTTCTGGTTCAATGAGAAATAACATTTAATAATTCTCATGAATAACAAAACATTTCTCATCAGCTGAAAAACAATTAGTAGAGGCTAATTTCGAGAAATTAGATTTCAAATATAGTGTGTCAAGAATTAAGAAACGGATGAAATTGTTCAATTTAGTTGTTGCTATTATGAATATAATATTATCATGATTCCATTTGCTTGAAAAGTTTGTTTGTAAGTAACAAATTCAATCCTAACTGGAATAAGGTTGTAATAAAGAACATATATGGTATACTCAAAAAGTTAAAAAAAAGAAATAAAAGGACATAGTTTTACTTATTAAAAATAAAATAGTAAATATTAAAACAGATTCAAGTATAGTAATTTTGTCTACTTGATAAGTACCAAAATAACTTAGCACAGTAACCCGTTTTCCCAATGTGTGAAATAAAAATTTTAATTACTAGTTGATTTGTGGAAAAAGTTGAGAAACTAAGTCAGGCGTTCAATCCCTCGTGACAATCGAATACTAAGCTTTCCTCTCTGCGTAAACAGTAAGAGAATCGTTCTAAAATGAGCAATATTTCGTGACTGGAATTTGTTTTTGAAAATATTTGGGTAGAGATCTGTAGAATAAAAATTAAGTGCTATAAAGAGATCAACGAGAATTGGACGATTTAAGTTTTATTTGACTTGAGAACAAACAAAATCGATATTTCCCCTCTCGTTTTAACATCGAACTTTTCAGTTTCTTCTTTCTAAATAATTATTTACTTTCATCTTATTCTTTGAGGACAACTTATTTGTCTTGTTATTTTACAATTATATCATCTACTATTAGAAGCAAGTCTAAGTTTCAGGATAATTTATTTTAATGCATGAGAAAAAAGGTGTAAAGTATAATGGAACTTTTG
>OZ010586.1:56151839-56231839 GCA_963932145.1 Acanthosepion lycidas
GCCACTAAAATCATGCAGAATGAAAGAAGCAGTTACACAATATAAGGCCATTAAACCTTTCAGTTCTTCGTGTGACAAAACTTCCTTGTGAATAAAGTTTCAAAACTTTATTCTAATAATATAATAATAATAATATAATATCTTAATTATACTTCAACAGGATTGTAATTTTAGTTCAGTTTATAATTGCAACGTAATTTACAGTTAACTTCGTGTTTCCGCTAATACTTAAATCAAACATTAATATATTGTCTGAAAGTTTGAAATCAAGCCATATGAACTGGCCTTATGAACGATGAGTAACATCTCCAAGATAGTGTGTCATATCATCGATCATTTTAAAAATATTATGCCCGCTGATTGACAGAACATGAGTTAAGAACTTATATTCTCCTAATACAGATTCATGTCAAAATTGCTTTGTGTTGAGTAAGGATGAAAACTGATGATATTAGTGAAATTTAAAAGAAACAAAGTCAGGATCAAAAGTTCAACGAATATCTTATTTGTCTCAGTATCTTTACTTTCATTTAGAACGAGTCTATTCTATTTAATGCGCAACACATTCTTCCGTTATACATTAGCATAGAATAAAAAAAAATTCAAGAAGAATACATATGAAAAGCTGGTATTATGATTGACGAAAACATGAAAAGATACAGAAAATGAGTGGGTCGATGAATGAGTCAACAAAGGGAAAAAACTCAATCCGGTCACATGAACCTTTCTTCTCTGACCGCAGTACATCGTTATATTTAGAAAAAATTGAACATTTTTATTTCGAAGATTCAAAACTTTTAGCAAAAATAAATGTTATTTTGTCTGATGCTTATTTTCATCGCATCGATTAACAAATTTTCAAAAATTAATATAGTGGGCGATTAAAACTAAAATGACAAAATAATAAAACAAGATTTTTCTTTCATTAACTTCATCGGTAAAATGTTTAGAATGCTCCCCCACCCCCAAAAAAATTAGGTTGGTGCAAATGTTTAGAATGCTCCCCCACCCCCAAAAAAATTAGGTTGGTGCATTATTTTTGCACCAACCTAATACTTCTGAAGGAAACCGTTGCTGAAATTAGATAAAGTGTTTATGATGTGATAAAGTGTAATTTCTACAACAAAAATTATAAGATATTTAGTCAAAATCTTTTAACACATCTTACATCTTTCATTATTTACAGCATGCTGCATTGAACGTTTGGGAGCTGCGGGCATATTTACGAGTGAAATTGGCTAGATTATTCACTTTAGTCAGTTTGAATTTCTTCAATATGAACGAAAGAAAGGAGTTGGTGAAAGGCAAGAATATCATGAACGAAAGAAATAAACATGAAAATAAGAAGAAAAAAGAAGGAAGGAAACGGAAATGGGAAAAAGAAAAATGAAAGAATATGTGTTGAAGGAATTTACTCGACATGAAAAACTAATTTTATCGACATGATTAGTAAACGCCCAGCATAACGTTTGTTTCCTAAAATGGATGTTGTTGTTACCAAAATGGATGCTGTTACCAAATTCAATGAAGATTAGAAATAAAACTTCAAAACTAAATTAGAAATAAAAAAAATTAAATGCATGCAGTTGTGAATCGCATTTTTTAGTACACAAAAAAGGAAATTGGAGAAATTAGAAGTCCCACGAAAATAAAAATAAAAAATATTCTTATCAAAGTTGTCCCATCGGTGCGTCATATAGTAAAGAATGGGATTCCGTGTAAATTTACTGTTTTTGGATAACAGATTGCGTAACAGTAATCCATAATACAAAAGAAAGGCTGTGTGTTTATTTTATCAGAAATTGATCTATTTTTTAAAATAATTGTTAAAACGTGCTTCCATGTTTAAATTGTTTGTCTCTTCGTTTGGACCAGGGATTATCAATCGGCGTGCCGCGGCACACTAGTGTGCCACGTGATCCTTTTAAGTGTGCCGCGAAATATTGTCACGGCACATTGTATAGATGTGTGAGTGGAAGTATTAATGGCACAACGTCAGTATTCGAATAAATAACTAAGTATTAGGCTTCTCAGCTGCAAATAACAGCAAAAATAAGAAATGACAAAGACTACGGTCATTGAAGAAAGTCTGCTTATCGCACATTCGACCAAACATTGAAGAAATCACGAAAAAACACCAAGAACAGGTTTCATGCTAAATAAGCTGCACAAATAGTTGAATAGAAACATTGAAATAAAGTAAGTTCATATTTGTGTGTGTATTTTTTTTAAATCTATGGTTTTATTTCATAACATTTAAATCTGTGCTCTTTAAAAATTTTGTTAAGTGTGCCGTGATAATTTCATTTGCTCCTAGGTGTGCCATTACATAAAAAGGCTGAGAAAGACTGGTTTAGACGAATAAAAAATGTGATTTATTTAATTCCTAAATGATTTTAAATTATATCAAATATACTTTCATGCTTCATCTACTTGAATTCTTGATAATTATGGGTTCATGATAATATTTTCTGTAGTTTCCGGTGAAGAAAATCATTTAAAGAAAATTATTGATTAAATCGTATTTAAGGATTGATTACTAAAGTTTCAGTATACATTTACTTACATTAAACAAATTATGGCACAAGACCACATTTACTGTGTATCCAGCATTGATCAACAGCTTGCACTTTCTGAGCAGTGTTAAATTTCTGAGGAGAATGAAATAAAGCTGTCAAACAATTTACATTGTATCTTGTAGTTGTGCATCTAAATCGAGTGATACAGTGAAAACTGATATCAAAACGATCTTCCTAATATTTTTTAAAGCATCCAGAGAACATTGATGTGTATTCTAATATTTAATTTACGTTAATTCTATTTTAATCAAAATTGTATTTAACGTTAATTCTATTTAACGTTTGCCAACTCGGAAAATCATATTTTCTGTTTAAAATAAAAAGTCAAAATTGAAAATATCAAAACTAAACAAAAAAGATTTTAAAGAATAATTCTTTGCGAAAGAATAACATGAGAGAATTGTTTTTAGTTTAGGAAAGCACGGTGTTCTGTTACTGGACGTTTAGGTCAAAATAAGGACTTCAAAAGCAAACCAAAGAAAAGTAGATAAAAATTATTTCCCTTTTGTTTTTGTGCATTATTTCCTATCCATTTAAATTTTTGTTACAACAAATTGCAAGTGGATATGCATAATTCCTATTGCTCTTGTTTAAATTTAAGGTTTTTACCCGAAAGTAAACTGAGTAAAACACTTGTCTGTACATAGAAGATCATATTATTGTTTTAATCTTTCTTTTTTATTTTGTTTCGTATTTTATCAGCATATAAAGTGTTTTTTCAGATCATACTTGAAACCAACTATAAGCTTTTAGTAATTTGCGAATTTTACGCTATTACGACAATATATATATATATATATATATATATATGAGAGAGAGAGAGATAACCTAACGTAATATTACGCGACGTGCACTAAATGTTAACATTTTCATTTCTCTTTCAGACATATCAGGAGCATTAACATGGGAACTTCCAATATGATACAGTAAGTGATAAAGCAGGCAGTAGTCGTGGCACTGGTCGCCAAGCACAGTGAGTTAGAAATAGCCAGCTTCTTGAAATTGATCAAATGTACAGGAATAATAACAGATGACTCTGCGCGGAGTTACCCACAAGGATGTGCACCAATTTCACACTGACAATGTCCTGGTGGTCATGAGAAACAAAGACCATGTCTTGCCACTTCACTTGTTTCCGCATAGACTCAAGGAAGGCCAATGACACCATCTACATTAGGAGATGCTGGAGACTGTTGTCAAATTTTTGATCGAGGTTTAGCAGTATTGTGCTCCCGCTCACATGCCCCAATGTTATCCAATAATAGCTGTTTAAAAATTTTCATAATCATGTCTTCCCCGACATATAGCCTTCTAACTATTCTAATTTGAATCCCTTGATCTACTGTTACCTCTGGAAAATCATCGAGAAGGAGACTAACTAGTAGCCACAGTATGAATGATCCGGATACGCAGTGACGTCTTAGTGTAGCAATATAAGTCACCTGAGATCTTATTAAATGGAAAACAGCTGGACCTGTCACAAAAATGGATTCGGAACATTTATTTTCGACTGATGGTTATCAGTATTGGGGAGTGGGCATGCACGTGCAGCCCAGAAAAAGAGGAATCGCTGAATGAAGATAAATTGCTTTTTTTAGACGAAGACGACAGAGCAAAGAATCATGATAGCTATAAAACTGGTCATACAGCAAAGACATACACAGACAGACGAAGCGGGCATTGGAGAACGGACAGGGAAGACATCGGTTAGACTGTTCACCACCCCCCTCACCTATACCTCATCTCTACTTCGCTCACTTATAGCAGTAGGTTACAACCCAAGAATAAAATCCGGTTTACTGCTAGAAATTGTTTTGTGTTTTATTCGTGAGTAACGATTTTGTGGAAGGGTAATTTTAAAACCACAAGGGTTTGACTGGAAGAAGCTGCACCATTCCAACGAACTGGTGTCTCTTACTTTCAGGTTACAACCCGTCTGGGAGAAGGAAAAAACATTCCACTGCCTTTTGACCATGTACGGAAGAAGAGAAGGCTAAAATGTAAATCCGACATAAATTCAGGGTTGAACCCTGAAGGCGGTTGGATGGCATGCTGCATCACTTTTCAGTAATTACTGTAATTGCGCTGGTGCCAAACTGAATTTAGTTGATCTTTTCCTATGGACTCTACCGAGAACGTTTGGCAGTCCAAAATCTTCATTAGTCCCTACCCAGACCTTTAGCACTCTAGGCTACACAATTGTCTCTGGAGAAGGACGGCTATCAACGCTATAATAAATTATTCTTCATTACTTCATTACATATATTTGGAATAGTGAAAATAAAAGCTTCAGTTATCCTTTCATAAGGAAAATCTTATCAAACTCATTTCTCTTTTTAGTAAAACCGAATTATTTACTTAGCGAATCAAATGTTTTTCCTAAAAAATATTTTTCATGGTATTGTGTTATCTATACAAATGGCACCGCATTAAAATATTAAAACAGAATTCTAAAATTAAATTTATTTAAAAATCTGATAATTCATGACAGTGTAAAAGCTCAGATTTTTCAACACAATAGTCGGCAATAAAATGTATTCTGAGGAGGCAATCTGTCAGTCTTATTTAATAAATAAAATCATATTTCATTAACGATTATTTTAATATTTAATTCAATCGTTTCAATGGAATTTCCCCAGTTTAAGTTTTGAAAAAATATACGCTGAGAAAATTGACTCGATCAAGTGATCACATATACATATGTCAGTATCTTAAAGGTTCCAAAATAATGACCGTATCAATCAATGCCTTTATACACTGCATAATCGAATGCATACGATCATGTAGATGGTGAATACTAGGTCAGTCAGTCAGTCATGGGCCATACGTGATACACAGGATTAGGCGATCATGTATCTTTCGATACATGACTGACGAGGCAAATTTTTTTCTGATTTTTTACCATTTCTTTCTTTGGTAGGCCTGTTGCCATGCAAGGCTATAGAACCCGGTCTGTCCTGCTATTTACCCATAGTTGGTTCAGAAGAAAATTCATACCTTTCCCAAGAGTATTATCACGCAAGTGAATGTAATGGATTCGACAGGAAATTCACGAAAACGCTAAAATCTCAGCATACCGTAATGAAAACATAGTTTTATCGTCAAAATCTTTGTTATTATTAAGAGGACTCATCAGTGTATCTTTAGAGTACTTAAAATGTTTACTCCTTTTTTTTAGAACATTCGAAATTTTGATTAAAAAACTTGTTTTTCTTGCGTCAGCGGTTGTACTAACTTTTGGCAAATTTTAGCCTCTTTTTGTGGTGACAGATTAAATTGGAAATTCTTGCAAAAATCAAATAATTGTTGGATTTTAATTAAATTTGCAGAATTTATTCACAAATGAATGAAATTGTTTTTAATTTCTTTTAGAAAATCTTGGTAAAAATATATTTTTTACATATGTTATCCCCCTACACACTTAATTTTATGAAAACTTGAGAAATTCAACGTGATAATTTTTAGTGACTATATTAGTTAAAATAATAATTTAGAAAAAAAAATAGGACCCCGTCTTACCGAAAATTTGTTCTGAATCGAAAAATAAAAAATGCAATAAAACTAAAACATTATTTAATTAGAGAAGGTTTTAATTGCTTTAATGAATAAAGTATATTAATGACAATATTGTTTAAAGAAAAATATTTTTCGATGATAAATGAATTTTTACAAGATTTGTTTTCATTTTTGACAATTTTAAATTGAATAATTTATTAAGTTTTTGAATTTTTTAAAATTCATTTTCAATGAGATAACTCTTAGAAACTATTGTGTTTAAGTAAAACTATATTTACTAATCGTATATTGTAAAGCTTCTTACAAATCTGACGACCCCGAATATTGTTTTAACTAATTTCGATTTTTTTTGTATGTGAGATATACTTGCAGAATTTCAAAGCATGGATGTCCAAACATACAATATTATCATTAAAAGGTCACGTATTTTAAGGGTTGTCCCTCCTTACGGAAAAAACCTCTGGTATGAACTTTATCATGCGCTCCGCCATACACGTTCGATTGTCAATAAATCGATTAACACGTCAGAAAAGCAAGACCCGGTGGTTATAAAATGTTTGTATACAACATTTTATACTAGAAGTAATATTTTCTTCAAATTAGATTAATTTAACTTTAAATTTCCTAATTTTCACGAAATAACTTTTTAGAAATATATATTTTATTTTTGCAAGAATTTTTAAAACAGAATTAAATTTTTTTTACAAATGTGTCGAAATGGCCGTTTTTATCGATTTTACTGAAGAAAAACGTCGATTCCGATCAATAAAATTTCTGCTTGAAATACATCGCAGATGATTTTGCTTACTGAAGATAGTAAATTTTAAATCCTTTAGCTTTCAATTAAAGCTAAAATTAATTTTAACCCTTACGTATGCCGAATTAGTGGAAGTAACTATTGTATACTAATCTGCGAGACATTAATGCACGCCTCTGACAACGTTGACGCAATACAGTAAGAGTTATAAGTGGGCTAACTAAATGAATTACGCGTCGTCCCATCCTATCCCCATATTATGTTTAATGGGGGATAAGTCTGGTTGCCAATGCTGTACAGGGAGATTGTTGAATATCTTGCAGTGAATGTTCAGTATCACAACTTGTGTGAAAATGTTGGGACACCCCAATAAATATATAGTTAGTTTTTAAAGTATTTGATCTTCTTTGAAACAATACACACACACACACACACACACACATATATATATATATATATATATATATATATATATATATATATATATATATATATTGTGTATATATGTCGGAAGAAAAAATGAAAAGGTTACTTTATTATCAATTATTTAACAAAAATAGGAATAAAAATTCAAATTCCTGCAGAGTAAAAAGTTAGGACACCCTATGCCATTAGATTAGTATTGCTTCATTTGCTTGAAATGACTTCCATTAGAGGTTTTCTGTCTACCAACTTCTGACATTGGTTTTAAGAAAGTGTATCCCATTCCTCCATGTAGAATTATTTCAGTTCTGCGATGTCTCAGGTATCTTGTATTCACAACTTGTTTGAAATCTCTTACATTTCAACACTATTAAGATATAGATTTTGACATTCTCCAATATTTTCTGTTCTTCCATTGCTTGGTGGATTTACTGGATTATTTTAAGTCATTGTCATTTTGCATGACTCCCATCTGCTTCAGCTTCAGATTTCTGTCAGATATTATTACATTTTCCTCAAGCAACCTCTGGTAAAATAAAGAATTTATCGAAGGTTATCTAACCAGGCTTTGCTATAGCATAACAGACACAAACCATGATATCCCCCTCCCGGGGCTTCACAGTTGGCATGAGATTCTTGTGCTCAAATGCGGATTTTGGTTTGCACCAAATATACTGTCCGTTACTGAATCTACATAATTCTATTTTGGCTTTATCTTTCTAAAGAACATTGTTTTCTGGAAAATTTTATCCTTGCCTTGATGTCTTTTTTTTGTCTTTTTTATGACAGGAAGGGTTTCTTACACACCTGGATTTCACATTTGTAAATCAGTTTTGTGAAGTCTCTTTCTAAAAGTAGAGGCATATTCTTTGATATCAACTGGATTTAGGATGTTGTGCTCTGTTCTTGGGCTAGGTTGGTCTGTTCTGGATACATTTTTCAGTTCTTTTAAATGTCTCTCAATTTTAAAATTATTTTCCAGACAGTGAAAAGGCTAATTTGTAACTGCTTGAAGATCTTTTTAAATCCCCTTCCCAGACTCATATTCATCTATGACATTCTTTCAGAAGACCTTAGAAAGCACTTTTGATCTCACCATCATGATACCAGTTACTTCAACAATCAAGAGCAAACCAAACTAAATGTCTTAGGTTTAAATAAGACACTCTTCCAAAAATGAAAACCCATTCTAATGATGTTCTACTCCTTTCCATATGATGCGGTGCACATGATTCTAATTGAAGGCATTTTAAAGTAGAAATACATGTCGGCAATGGGTATCTAACTTTTTCCTCACAAGAAAATTGTATTATTACAAATAATTTGAATATATATTTTTTTTAGCTTTATTTGTTTAGATCTTTTTTTACCTCTATCTCTAAATAATGTCCAAGGGAAGATGAAACGTCCATATGTCTATGTTCAAGCAAACAGATCAAGGAATTTTCAAACACGAAAGGTAAATGTAAGCTGTAACTTAGGAACTCCATATCATAATGATTTTAAGGGTTAGGCCTGCACATCATAGATGAATAAACTCTAGAAGACGTCATTCTCCAGGGACTCTATATTCACACGCCGACAAACATCACTTGCATGAAGATTCTGCTCTCATCACTGAATGCTACAGGGCCACATTTGATCACCTAGGTGACCCTCACTTGACATCACTAGAAACGAGAACAAGGATTTTATGGCGTAAATTGAAATTTAACTAGAGGGACGTTTGTTCGTAGTACTGCTGTAAGTAAACGATTAACAACAGTTCGTGTTGGCACTAATGAGGCCACATTTGTTTTGATCTGTGCAATGTACACCATGAGGTCTGCTGCTGATGCTATTGCATTTCATCGAGATCTACGGGTAGAGAAACGATCATTTATCCACTGGTGACAACATCGAAGCACCATAGACGAATCATATCCAAAATATGCAGCAAATCTCTGAATTGACCATCTAGACTCTTGTATGCCTGCAATTCGAGCCGGAACCAAAAGAGCGCATATATATTTTCATGTCATGACACCCTCGTACACTGGATCTTTTTCACTTCACTGAAACTTATGGCAGCGCAGTATGCATCACTGTCTAAAGTTCAAAGATAGGCGATAATATACGAGTATAGGTGTTACCACGTCACATGGAGGCTGAAAACTTGGAAAGTTTTAGCAGAATATTTTTTTACCTACAATGCATATACTGTAGACAGGTTGAAATCAGCATTGTCGTTCAGGGTCTTATAATTTCATTTTTCCTCAGTGTATATATTCTAACTTAGTATACACTACATACCTCTTCGGAAAATGCGAGATTTCAAAAACTTTTAAATTTTTGTTCAAAATAAGATTGATAATACCAAGCTGATGTTAGTAAAGGTGTTTTTAGGATAGATATATATTCACATGAGCATTATACATTGTTAGTTTCGGCTTATAATATCTGTCCTTGTTTTAAAATACTATTACATTCTGTCATGTGTATGCTATAATAGTGCAAATTAAAATTTCAATTCACAGAAACATATATTTGATTAATATCTTATATATCTGAATACATTATTACTTTATATGTTAATATGGTCTGATCAGTTTGAAGAATATCGGATGTCAGTTTGATGCATTGATTTTGCTAAATAACCTAGTGTGTCGAATTTAACATTACATCATTTTTTATTTTAATTTTCCAGATATATTTTGCTTGAATACTGTTTTCCATTCTCAGATATTTCTAATGATAGGCCACAAGTTTTCTTCTGGGTTAATATCTAGAGAGTATGTTTGTCATTCCATTAATATGGAATCTTGGAAAACATTTTGTCAAGGTAGACAATAGTCAGTTTGCAGATTCGTGTGCTTAATGTTAATTGAGTGTGACCTCTACTACAAAAAAAAAAAACAAAAAAAAAAAACAACAAAAAAAAAACTCTTGCCTAAGAAGTTACTATAAATGTTTTCATTCGTCTTGAAATCATTATCAAATTTGAAAGGTCTCAAAATTTAACTGTCTAAAAATCTAGCCTAAAACATTATTTTACTTTCCAAATGATGTCTTCTAATTCGTGTTGGTTGACTATTTCCATGAAGGACCCAACCTCTAATCCTCCCCACGTCCAGCCATCAGATCAACATTTGACAACATTTTCCCCTTTGGACATTTATTGAAAGACGATAGTTTGGTTGCCTTCATGTCTTTAGCTAATGTTTTAATATTCTGCATTTTTTCTGTCTGTTTACATTATTAACACCAGTTTCAAATATTTTCTTATTGGTCAGTCCATTTTTCTTTTTACTCTTTTCATTTTTTTTATACCTCTTTTTGCGACATTTTAAGATCAGCATTTCTTCTTGTTATCTTGCCAATGTTTTTCTATTTTTTGTGTTCTTTGTTCAAGTTCTCAATTTAAAACACTGTGCTTCCATCACCCAGTAACTTTAAAAAATATCGTTTTTAACTTTTCAGCTTATATTTTTCATAACATATCGCTGAAATGAAAAAATATAAACTGTAATATTGTATACCCGGTGTAACAGCGAAATTATCCGCCCACAAAGTCTTTAATATCTAAAAAGTCACCAAACTAATTTTCTTTTTTCCAGGTTTTCAGATAAGACGTTCAGCCATCTTGACATCATTTTTTTTATAAGAATCGCTGAAAACTCCTTTGAATTTTTCAGCTAAAAAAGCAGGTTAAAATTGCTTTGTGTCAGATCCACTGTTTTCCCAACTGAGCAATGGTAAGAGGGAAAAGATAATTCAGACCTTCAGTAATGGTACCAATATTCATACTCTGGCTTCGATCTTCAAAGTCCATTCAAGAACCATCAAGAGAACGGTGACTAAGTTTAAAAATGAGGGAACAGTAGAGAGGAAAACTGGATCAGGAGATCACAACAGCACGAGGGATCATCATTTCAATTTAGAGCTAAAGAGATCAATTCGAAAAGATCCGACTCAGTTTATAAGACGTTTGGCATCATGAGAGAAAAGTTTCAGCTATGACCGTCCAAAGAGCCGTAAAAAAGGCTTTAAAATTAAATCATATGTGAAACCTGCGAGGCAACTTGTTACTCCAGTGCGGGAGGTTATAGAGTGCGAAGATTATCTTGAATAAATTGGAAAATGATCTTGGAATAATAAATATATGTTTGAACTTTATTTCAATCCTTCATGTGTTTCCGATAATTATCTATGATTAATTCATGATGATTTTCGTTTATGAACGATTTAATCACGATACTTCTATTAAGCTTAGAGAGTAATTATACACTCCTATTTTTTATAACACTATTGGACTCTTAGTAGAGTCTAATAGTGTTATAAAAATATCGGAGAATTCCAATATCTTTAATCATTTCTAAGATACAACGGTTCAGAGCTTAATCTAACAATTAGACAAATTTGCTGTTGTACCCTGTCTAATATATATATATATATATATATATATATATATATATATATATATATATATATATATAGCAATATGATGACCTTGCATAAAATCACATATGAGGAAATAAGTTATTATAAATATTTCTAATATAAACTCATATTATAAGCTGACATTCCTTAGGTATATTTGTCATATAAATATATCCTGAAGATTTTACTAACCAACATTGGTCGATTAATATCAACATCTATTGCGAATGTAGACATGGTGTAAATTATAGCAAAATTTAAACAATAAAAATATTGATGAGAAGTTTTCATTAAAATAATTTTGTCAAGAATCTTAGAATGTTTTGAATTCTTTTGATGTACAAATAATAGTTAAGGATTGTTATTTCAATGTTCAGACACAATTTTATATTATTATAGATACATAATAGAAAGTTCTTTTTTTCAATTGGTTAAGATATAAGGTCGTGTGTGTGAATGAACGAAGAGCAATTCGAAAGTTACGGGTGAAAAAGTTGCTGCAGAATCTAAAATTGAACGCATCATATTACTAGCCAAACTGAATTTTTATAGTTATGTCAGCTGAGTAAGAAATCATGTCGGTTGCAGATTTAACGATTTAATTAAACGTTATCATATCTTTTAAATTGTGCAGCTAGAAAGATGTTGGCATCTTGCATAATTGTTTTGTGGTCTGTAGCAAAAGATAAAAATACTTTTTGGCGGAACAAATCAGCTAAAAATCAAAATGCTCGTTTCAAAAGTTATTGCTATAATGAGAAGCAGAAATACATTAATATTAGAGAGGGAATAAGAATCTCGCCAAGTGAAAGATAATATGGCTACCATATGCGCAGACCAGCCAGCCAGCCAGCCAGCCAGCCGGTCAGATAGACGCCAGACTGATCTTGAAATGGAGGCTAATTTCATAAAAAGTTATGCGAACTGAACATTCTCTACAAGTATGATAGAACCGTATAAGACGGTTGGGCAGTGAAATGATAAGAAATTAAAACGAAGATATGATGAGTAAAACATTCACGTACAACACAATGTGGAAAAAATCTTTTTTGCCACGCGATAATTATGTCTCTTGATATATGTACGTACACATGCACTATTACAAAACTACTCAGGCGTGTTAAGAGATTATATCAGCTTTACAGAAAGGAAAGCAATGCTTGAAATGAGGCAGATAATAATGTGTAGCTTCTTCCAATGGCTATATGACATGACACGGGCCGGCAAAAGTACTAGAGCAGTTGCGCGGATATATCTAGCCATGAATGGTCTTAGAACAGATGCAGGGAAATTTAGTAAGCTCTGTAGCGAGCTTCATATATTGTTAGATCTCAGAAATAATGCTGCTATAATAAGGAACAGAAATAGAAATATGGCGAGGTTAATAAAGTAACGGGAAGGCAGAGATGTGTATTCTTACCAGCGACAAACAATGCAGTTTTGCAATTTATTTTGTTAGAATACGCTAGCAGCACCGAGAAACATGGCGAGCATAAAACGGTGCAAATGGTCTGCAAATAGATTGGTGTATGTCACACCTGACAAGATATTTTCCAGTTACACTGGTGATACTTGCCAACTCCGACAAAGTCTATCAACACACCATTAAAGAATCAGCATTAGCTGATATGTTGCAGCTACATCCTGATAGGATCTCCTTCACACACAAACTCGATCCTCTTCCCCCAAATCCCGGAAATTTGAATTTATATATTTCTGTTTCAAAAGACACAAACTCGTCACAAAATGGAATGGTATCCATGAGTTTTTCTTGGAGGCTAAGGGAAGAAAAACTGAAATATTAGTTTTGTGAGGAATGCCCTTTTTCTACAATGTGAGAAAAACATAGAATGAAATAAGCGAAAAAAGAATTATCAAAGATTTAAGATCGCAGGACATTCTCTGTTGGATCATAGAAAAATATTATAAGCTATTACTTGATAATGTGAATAACATACACACACAGACTCATACACAAACATCCGCTTCGGCTAGATAGATAGATAGATAGATAGATAGATAGATATATGTGTGATATATACTGATAGACATCCGAAAACATGAGTAAAAATAAAATAAAATATATATGGATAAATATACAAAAATATACTAAGTTGTAAATATTTTTATCCTTCTGGATTTTATGGATTTTGAAAATATCACGAAAACCTAACAAAACTTTGTTCTTGTCTAAAACTTTTTTTGTTGGCCGTATATAGTAATAAATTAATACCTGTCATCCATAATCGTTGATCTTGTGAAACGGTGAATCTTGAAGCTATTTTACATTGAGAATATTAGAAATGATTCAGCTCCTATATAACTCTTATATAATCTTACTGATTATTTTATCTTGGTAATTTAGTGTCGAATATCCTTTAACTACTTTTATTATTGCATATATTATGCGAGGGGCTGACACATTGGTCATAATTATCAGGACCGTGCCATTTTCGTGGAACATTCTCAAAGGAAGAATGTCGCTTCTAATGGCTGACCTAGTGATTCTAATATTAGTATTCAAAATTAAGCTTTAACAAACTAGTTTCTAATATTTTCTAATAATGCCCATTTATAGATTATTCAGTTTATCAATATCAATCATAAAGTAATAAACCAAAAAAAAAAAAACCAAAAAAAAAAAAAACAAAGAAACAAAAATAAAACAAAACATTCCCATACAAAAACTCAGAAGAGAAAATTATTGGAAAAATCTAGGAATCTCAATTAAAAAGGCAGTTTTGCTTGTTGGGAAATTGATATCTTTGCTCCCACTTTGGATCTTTGGTACCTTTTGGTTAAGTCTGCAATTCTTTGATTTTTGTACAAAATAAAATTCATTTTACAATGATAGAGAAAAATATTAATTTCATCAAGAGACAGAAAACTAAAACTCCATTTTAATGTATACTATTAAATAAAAGTTTTATCCAAATGAAAATAATGTCGCTTTAACGACACATTTTATATTATCTTTAATCCATTCTCCACGTATTGAATGCTAAATACGATGAGAGTGTATCAATAAATGTGAACCTGAACACAAGTTATTAGCTGAATATTCATCTGAAATGTTCACTGAAATGTTCGATCTTGATCACGGAAGTACATTGAAAACAAGAGATTATTCTGAAAAAATAAATGTCATTTACATTATTAGGCTGCAAACATTTTGATTATACCAATGTACAATTATCGGTGAGCATTTGAGTTTATCCCTCGATGGGATATCGATAGGATATCGATAGGATATGTAACGTACGATATCCATTTCTTGAGATCATTCTAGGTCTAGATCAGTGCTTCTCAATCTTTTTCACCGATGGATCACTTTTACTCTTAATTTTTTTTTGATAGATCCCCAGAACCATGAATAAAAAAGCTCATTTTATTTTTTACTAATAGATAAGTTTAGGAATTGTATTATAGAAATAGTCAATGTACATGCTTCATTTTGAAGGAAAACTAATTTAATGAAAGTAAACTGAATTCTATAGAATATTTATGTGCACTCATAATAAACTATTTTAAAATGAACCCCTGTGGGCCATAGTAATGTCACATAGACCCCAGGAACCATATTAATGTCACATAGACCCCTGTGGACCATAGTAATGTCACATAGACCCCAGGAAGCATATGCACCCTGGTTGAGAACTATTGGTCTAGACTAATATGGAAAGTTAAGACAATTTCTAGATGAGAGGATTTCCTATAGAAAAGACTTCATCTTCCTATTTGGTGTAGAAATGGTGAATTTAATAAAACTGCTTAGAATGAAATATGAAGCAAGAAGAAATAATCCACTCAGTTTATTGTGAATTTTGTGCTTGATAAAATCATTGTTATTTTTCAAAACCGATAAAACAAAGAAATAAAATAGAAATGAAAGTAAAATCAATTATTAAATGAACCCGTAATGGTTTGATCGATTCTTAAATTCTGAATTCCTCTATAGACAGGACATTTTCTGCTTCTCTTTGTCTCAGATAAAAATGCATAAACGGCTCTCTGAAACATGTGGTTATCTTTTAGCCGTTGTTTTCTTTTCTTTCCAAAAAGGTTGTCAAGCTGGATGAATATATTGCGAAGATGCAGAAAACATGCCAGAAATATCAGTGAACTTACTTGAATACGATTTATTTATTTTAGTCAGATTTCATACGCCTCTCCCCTGTCACACAATGGCATTTCAACTTCTGACATTGGGTGGCACGTGGCAATTCTACTTTTCTGTGTTTTTGATCTGCTAACATATTTTCTTAGAAAAAATATGGAACACATATGCATACTTATACATGAAAAATTCCAGACAACGACCAAGGATTTCCATCCATATAAAATTTTACTCTCATCATAAATTTTCATACAGAAATACTGACGAATACACAGGTAAAGAATTATTAAATTATGCTTAGTGTAAGATATGAGATTCGTATTTAAGATTCTATTTTTTTTTAAAAACTCGCTGGGTGAAATGTATTGTTTGTAAAAGAAATGACTAGACATGTTCGTGACCTTCGGCACGCTGGGGTTATTTGTATACAAGAGAGTCATCTTGTTACAAGTGGCTATGAAAATGCGTTATCGAAGAAGTTCCGCTTCTTCTGAGCATATTTTGAGAGCCATTCAATAGGTTTCAATTATCTGGTAATCTGCTCTTACAGCGGGACTTGTTTATTTATCTCCGTGGATGCGGTAGGCAGGCTGTGTGCGCTTGATGCTACTATAAAGGAGAAAGCGTTTAGATTCATTGCTGTTTCTTTGCCTGACATTGGTAGAAAAGGGTTTGCGTTTTATCGTCCGATCGACTCATTTCTGATAATGTCAAGGTGGGTAGTTTTAGCGGGTGATTGGAATACTATTATTGATCAAAATTGAGAGCACGTTGGGCAACAGGAATGTCGCTCACACGCCCCCCAAATGTAGAAATATTTCAACAGAAGGTTTTTGTGATTTACTTGAATTCAAATGCTGATCGTTTGAATCGTTGTTGTGCTCCTTCAAATTGTTTCTTTGTTGTAATAAAAAAAAAATATTTTGACTTTTGCTTCCTGCAATTTTATTTCTTGCTTTTTAGAGCAACTTTATTTTACCGGAACATTCTTCGGCTGTTAAACAAAATTAGGAAAATTCTAAATTTCTATCTTCAAATGAGATATGTATCTTATAGCTGAGCTGATTGTATTTTATACACAACGCATTAAATAGCTGATTAAAGCGAATATCTATTGAATGGACACGATTTCGAATCTCGTCCGAAACGGAAGAAAAAAATGATCTAATAACTTATATTAATTTTGTTAGAGTTACTCTTCTGGTATTGCCATCATTATTCTTATCGCCAGGTGTTGTATTTAGTCTTTTGGTGGAGATTGTTAAATCAACTACTTAGTCATTTGTCGATTAATAATGACTTGTGTTTTTGTTGTCAGTTGTGTTCAAATTTGCCTGCAACTAAATGCTACCTGTAAGTAAATTCCGATTATCAAAACGGATATTTATTTCTTTTTTATCTCTCTCTTAATTGCAAATGGCTGCTATCGAAACAATACATGTCTTGTAATAATGTAGCAGGTCTGTCAGTATTTATTTTACAAACATACTAACGGTCGTATGCGGCCTTTCTATTGGGTGCTTGTCTGATTTTGCCAACCTATTTATTTGCCTTGTATAAAATCTCTCGAACTCTTGTCAGACAGAACAGTCGTGCTGCTAATTGTAATGGCAGACTTTGGGAAGAATTTATACTTGCCAACAACCTTCTTGATAATCATCGGTAAAAGAAGTAGAAAATGTTACATTAACTTAAGAGATGATGATGGGATTTGTCACAGGATTTAAGAGAATGTCATTCGTATATCAATAGTGATATCAGGTGTTTCACCGGGGAAAATCCATTAGACAAGTAATTATAATTTTTTTTGTCTAAAAAAGAAAGAAAAATAAACCACAATAATTTTTTGAGCGTGCTTTTTTTGTTTACAATGAAATTCCTAAAGAAATTCTCAAGGGATCAAATATAGATTTTTCAGGAATTTAAATTTATGGTATCAAAGATTTATTATACAAACTGATTGAAAAATGTTTTAATTATATACATATAGAAGTAAATATGAAACAAAGAAAACTGAATATTAGTCTTTGTGTTTAATATAGGTAAATTTACAAGTTTATATATGCCCTTGAAAAGGTGCATAGATCCACGTTAATATGGATGAGGCATAACATAGATGGAACAGTTTTGTATCCAATTGATAAAATCTTATAGATTACAAAAATATTATTAAGTTGTCCAGCTTTATCTTTTTAGGTGACTACTTTTTTAATTAAACCATTTAAAAAGAATACAAGTAGGCATTAAATATGAATATTTAGTTTTTAAAAACGAGGTACAAATTACTTTTTAGGATGTTTTTTTTTATTTTTAGTAGAATCACATGCTTTTGTCATTGAAGGGACAGATTCAGTAATGATATTTCATATCGACATTATTTAAATGCAATCAACATTATAACATATATGTAAAAACAGATAATAGAGTAATACTTAGAGAAACACAAAAATATGCATGTAAACACAACAGTTAAAACTATTTCTTTCCTTCAGTTTCAAGTTGAGCCAAATTGAGCAAAGTTTTAAAAGACTTAATCATTATGTCTTTTATGTTAAAATGTTATTTTGTGACATTACACAGAGGCTCTATGTTGATTAAAAACGATCGTGAAAATTATGCTAAAAGTCAGATTAAAAATAATATCAACCTGGGGATTGAATGAAGCAACTGATTTTGGCACTATATTTTGCTTACATAGCTGTGCACAATTTTTGTTCTGTGTGTATTTTTACAATAGAAACAATTAAAATATTCATTCGAGATTAATCTCTATTATAAATTGCTTTTCTTTTCATTTAGCGGTCGTAAATATTTACATGATGTGGGTACTGAAAAGATCTCAACTCGAGCCACTTCCAAAAACCTGAACCAATGACCATGCATCAGATTTATTGTTGAAGGGATTCCTGATCAGGCCAAGCATATTTTAGCACCCCACATAGAATATAATAATAGAAAAATGAAAATGCCTGAATGTGATGATAGTAAAAGAAACCCTTTCAATTTTAACATTTATGTTAAAGTGAAGAATATTTATGATAGTCCGAGAAGAAATTTCTTGTTTATAAATTTCAAATGTATTCGAGAAGATCACTCAGTCATAAATACTTTTCTCTTCAGTTTCATTTTTAGAAACATTTACTGATTTAAGTAACCAATCATTAATCAAGGAGTATTCGGTGTAAATATTCTCTTTTATTTCAATTGTAACCATTTGGGGACAATTATGGTATTCTGGAAGTAATTATGCATTTTACCGCTATGATTTATGAATCAAACGACCAAGGCAGAACGAAAGCTGAAGGAAACTATGCATAGAATTTGTTTATCATTTTTCTGACCGATATTGTGTTGTTTATAATGCATTTCAGAGTTTAATTGGGAAAACTTGCAAATAGGGGACTTGGGTTCCTCCTAAACTTTTGCTTGAGAACCAAACACAACGTTCTGCGATCTACATCCGGCCATTGCCTTTCATTCTTGCATCATATTGTATCATATTGCTACAGATGATGAAAAATGTTTTTTACATGCCAACAGAAAGCGAAGAAGACTAGTGATAACTAAAACCAGGAATCCCTCCAAAGGAGGTTTGCTTGGGTTCTTGTAGAATATGAAAGGTGTCATCCATTATGAGCTAATGAAACATGGAAGGACCATCATTGCAGCTCTGTATTGCCAGCCATTTGATTGGGTAAACAAAGTCGAAAGTGTCCTACTTTAATAGTAAATGTGTTATTCTCCAGCAACACATGAATGAAATAAAATCGTTGGGACACATATTCCATACTCCCTAGATTGCAAACCTAAAAATTTCATCGGTGGTAGAACATTCAGAAACAAAGAAGTCGAAAAGAGTCTTTCAAATTTTTTTATTTGAACGTGGCAACGAAAAATTACCTACCTTCCTGTTGAGCTGTAGCCGTTAAAATAAAGGTGATTACATTTTTATAAATAATATTTGAATAAATTTAATTTACACTTGTTTTTCCTCCTTTCTGCTAAAAACGCATTAATGTAATATGGAAGTTTTTTGTTTTTGTTTTTTTTGTTTTTGTTTTTTTTTGTTTTTGTTTTTGTTTTTTGCAAGGAAATTTGATAGACGAGAGCTGCTCCTTACTGCGATTAAACTTCCGATTGTTCATTTTGCAGTCAACGAGAGTGAATGATAATCTGCACTTATCGTCCATAAATAAATACACACCAACCATTTGTTTAAAAAAAAAAAAATAATTTCCATCAAGGAATAAGATAAAAACCAGCGTTATATACAAATATAAGGAAAATATGAAAGAAGTGTCATACATATTCAAATATTACTTGTAATGACAGCAATTAAACTGAATCGAATGATAAAAAGAAATTTTCCGTTTTGAAATTCCATTTTTTTCTACTGAGTAAATTTGAGACAATAAGTATCGCCTGTCGGACATTTTAAACTGAATCTCTCAACTCTTTCTAAAAACTAAATAAATTTTTAATTGATCCAAGAATAGAAAACCGATTTTTTTTTCGAGATTTTCTTTCTCTAATAAACGTAATTCTGATGCAAGATCCTAAAGTCATGTTGTCCGGTGACAACAC
Source organism: Acanthosepion lycidas (assembly GCA_963932145.1). Lineage (NCBI taxonomy): Eukaryota > Metazoa > Mollusca > Cephalopoda > Sepiida > Sepiidae > Acanthosepion > Acanthosepion lycidas. The sequence goes on from OZ010586.1 coordinate 56,172,235, forward strand.
GGTGTAAATTGCAGTGACTAGATATTAGCAAGGAATCGAGTGGAAATACTTTCCAGAAATGTTTATACTGCAATACATTTTATTTAACTTCTGTGAATAGAATTTTCGAAAATTGTCGAGTCAGTAAAAATGAAATCATTTTGCAATCGCGTTAGGAGCTGAAAAAAACTGTGCAGAAATATAAATAATTCCTCCGTTGCCGTCCATAATTCAAAGAAGTCACTGAAAATAGATGTTCTGGAGAGATCAAGGGATGTTTTCATTACTGCCAATGAGACTGTATTATTAAGCACTTTCTGTTGGCTAAAGAGAAAATTCAATACTGACAAAAGCTTTTTAACCTCTTTTCACTAAGAGCGCAATATTTACCAAAACACTTCCTATAAAATATGATTTGGTGAGAAAATACAGCGATGTGGGATTACGCCGTTACCATAAGAAAATTAGCAAAATAACAAGGCAGGAATATTTATTGCACGCAAACAGAAGAGGTCACCAAGTGGCGTGAGACTTTGCTGCCGTTATGCTAGATTGTATTAGTAACCTTAGATTAGAATAATAAAAAATACTAGATACCGGTACTACTAGTAAAATAGTGAGGACGTAGAAGAGGATTAAAAAAAACTAGTTGTCGAGATAATAAACAGAAGAAATGAGTGATTCTGTACTTATTATAAATTTGGTAAAAAAAATTTAAAAAGAAAAAATCCTATTCTAAAATTAAATGCAATGAAATGAAAATACATTAGTATTCACTTATACATTAATGCTTGCTGATAAATCTTTTTTTTCTGGGAAGAGAGCGGAAAAGATTTTGAGAGAAACTAAACGAACCGAATTCTATGAAGAAATTTCTTGCGCCTTCAAGTTAAAGTTCAAAGGTTATGGAAAGTCAACATTGCGAGTTATTTGTTCGTCACAATCATGTACCATGGAAGTTTTTTTTTTTTTTTTTTTTTTCTCAAAGGTTTGCAAGGAAATTTGATAGACGAAAGCTGCGATTAAACTTCCGATTGTTCATTTTGCTGCCAACGGGAGTGAATGATAATCTGCACTTATCGTCCATAAATAAATACACACCAACCACTTGTTTTTATAAAAAAAAAATAATTTCCTTCAAAACCAAACACTACTACTATACTGATATTAATTAAAAATACTATTGCCAAAATTGGAAGTGGAAAAGGTTCCCTGATTTACATTAAATTCCTTTTCACTCCTCTGGTATTTCCCAGCAGGAATCGTATATTACAGTAATATCGCCCATAAATAAGTTCAAACTGCCCATTTCTTTTATAAAAAGCTCACTTTCATCTGAACCAAACATGCCAGGATTGTATTATTTCTATTATACAATTAAAAAGAGTTTATTTAGTTATTATATATTATTGAACTGTCCAGAATTGGGACTCTAACTAAATATATGAATATACAGCAGACACAAAATCAGTGCACCCCTGAAGAAAAAGCTTATTTCATTCTATATAGTAAGTTTATTTTCAAATGAAAATTAATTTTTATTTCTTGTAGAAGATTTAAGTAAATTTGAATTTTTCAATGACTTTTATAAAGACAGTTTTCACTGTAGAAAAAAAAATATAAAAGAACACTTTCTGGACGGTAAAGAATATTTTATTTTTTTGCAAACACATTGGCCACTTTCGTAACCATAAAGAAATACATAAATAAAAAATTAATTATACTGTCACTGTGTCTTGTCCATAAAAAATAAATAAATAAAAATTAATTATAGTGTCAAAAATAATTATAATAAAATAATTATAACAATTAAAATTATCATCAATTCACTCTTTTTAAACCAATGAGAATCAACATCACTTTTCTCCTTTAGATACACAAACACATGACATTCTCATTATCGTACAAGCAGTCATAAAGAATAGATCGTCAACACGAAAATTTCAGTTCCTTTTCGTATTTCAGACCATAATAATAATATTTATCTCAATAAATCTTCGAGTTAAGAAACCCCCAGACCCTTGTATTTTCCAAGTAAATCTGGTTACTCATTATACACATATATATCTAAAATAGGAGAAAGACTTTATACACTTTACATATTCTTTAGCTTATCCTTCTGTAAAATTCCGATCCATATTTGATCTACAATTGACCCCAAACTCACAATTTTACTCATTATTACTGTCTCTTGTGTCTCCAACAGCATACAACAACGAGATAATAAATAATAATCATTATCGTTATCTCCTGTTAATTTCCCTCTGAAAGTTCTCCACTGCCTTAACCGGGTATTGAACTCACACTCTTTCGGACCTGTCACTGGATCTAACCAATAACACATGGCACAGTGGATAAAGGCGTTGCTTAGATCCAGTGACAAGACCTAGACAAGATAACTGACATCCATTAAACGTGGCACGTGGAACTAGAACAGTCTACCCCAGTGAGCGAAATAAAGGGTTCAGTTCAACATTCCAACCAACTGAAGAAGGCCAGAGCGTACAACGGCCGGAGCGTACAACGGCTGAAACGTTGTAATAAATATGGCGACAAAGATGAGGACAATACTCTGAATAATGTAAATAGTGTAGATAAAAAGAAATTTTCTGTTTTGAAATTCCATTTTTTTCTACTGGGTTTTTTGAGACAATAAGTATTGCCTATCGGGCATTTTAAACTGAATCTCTCATCTCTTACCCAATTAATATCCATTAATATCACCACGAAGCAAACTGCAAAAAAGAATCTTTAAATTTAACAAATTATTAAAAAAAAAATAATTACCTAAATCCTCTGCATTCCATCATAGCAATTCATTCATAAAAGTCAATAGGAGATTTCATATTTAACGAAGAGTCAAAGTGACTTGACATTTCGTACTTACCTAAAAAAGAAAAAAGAAAAGTACTTGGACTGAATGGAGCAATATTAGAAAAAAACATATTTGAAATTCAAAGTTTCCAAATATTGAAATAATTTTCTTCGTAAACAGTTAATATATTGCGACGTCATTGCATAAGATACAATAGCCGATTCAAACTTTCGCAAGTTTGATTATTTTTAGTGTAGTTTGGTATTTTATTTTCTTAAACAGGGTTATTTAAATAATTTCGGGATTTCTTTTTACTGATAACTCAGTCTGAAATACTTGACAAATTCTTTGATAACCGTTCCCGAAATTAAATTTTACAAAACAAAAATTCCTCACGCGATGAGTTATCATAGAATTTTTGAGAAACGTTTGAAAACTTTATAATTGCTCATCTTTTGATATCAAAATGTTAATAATATTTAACTATAATGAAATTACATGAAAAGAAAATAATACCGAATTAATAAATTTATAAACTTAGGAGTTAAGATAAGTCAATAGATTAATTTCCAGAATTCGGTCCAATATCTGGTGTATCACGCCTTCTAGGGCACAGATTATGTCGGAATTATTTTATTTCATAAGCGTATCATGAAGAGCATGAATTCTGATTCCTAATGAAATATTAGAAAATGGTTTGGATGTTTTTGCTTTGGAGAGTGAAACTAAATAAGCGGAAAGTCATTAGCAAGTCTTAATAAATCGTATTTTGAAATAAATCAATGTTGCGCGATAACATTTATCATAGAATTATTTACTAAGCTTAGCTTATTTTGACATCGGACTACACGTACGAGGCACCCAGTGCAGATCGAACTCGGTTCTTTTTTATCCTCCAGACAAGATTTCTAACCATTATTCCACTCCAAGGAACTGCGTAACATTTAAGTAAAACGTTATATTTGTAACGTTGGTGTTTAATATATTTTGTGATTGAAACGAGACCAATTTTGTTTGGCGCAACAAATGACCTTGACCGACATTGCAATGCCGTAGAGCAAATGCACTTTTAGTCCGACGATGATTTATTTATTTATTCATGAGGAAGTGTAAGACCAAACATTATCATCTGCACTTAGAGAAACAAACGATAATTGCATACTCGCATGAGAAATAGTATCATCGTCTAAGGATAGGATTTTCAGGAAAGGTCTTGTAGATATTCAAGATATTCAAGTGAAAGAAAGAGGAGAGTGGTATATATGTGTGTAAGCGGACGCAAGCACGTGGGAGCTGGTGGGGGAGGACTGCACATTAAAGGAAAAAGGCCAAAGGACCAAACTGAAATGTTATGAGTACAAACTTTCAAGATGGTCTCGTTCTTCTCAAGAAATAAAAAGTTCATTTTTGGTATCGAAAATAAGATATTTATTTATCACTTCAATCATGCAAATAATAATGCATCTTCAAGTCACTTGAAATTGTGCTTGTCACTAGAATATTCATTTACAGTTATTCTCTCGATTTCATAATTCATAATTTGTATTTTAGTGAAAAGCAATAGTAATACTGAATCAAAAAAACTTATCTTTATCTTTAATTGTATCAAACTCTTTCCAAAGCTATTTAGCATTTTGTATAAACGAGAAAAGCATTTATTAAAAATGCAAAATCGAGTTATGTTTAATAATTAACATTATTACTTAAGGTTTGAAATCACTTTCTCTTTGGTTAAGGTTCAACTGGCATAAAAACTCAATAAACATTTCTCTGTGTTTTGTAGATGTCAATGGTGATGCTGTTGCTTCATTTCAATCGATCCAGAAGTCATGAGTACAGCATCTTAATTGTGAATACCATCACGATGTTAATATTCCACATTTTTCTTATTCAGCTTTTCAACCAATTTAAGCTTCACTCTGTCGACCATCGGAATGGCAGTATCCGTATTTTCATCATTATTTACGATAACTATATTTGGACGCTCGATCTTTTTGAATTTCAAATTCACAAAGAATTTTACTTTCTAATTCTCCATTTAAAGGCTTCATGAAAAAATACGAAAAGATTCAAACACGTAATTCTCTCATTGCGATTGTAAGTTTTTATTTTGTATGAGATTTTGGTTGAGGAGAGAATGAGAAGTCAAATTATGGATATGGTTTACTTATTTCATTTCGTCTGACCATTTTCGAATGCACGAAAACGTATGGTAACAGGCACGAACGAAAATAAATGTCTCGTAGCTCCTTTCTTTTCAACTTGTTGGAAGTCTTCCTCTGTAGTTCCTGCCTTTAAGAACTCTGAGGAAACTTCTGACTCCTGAAACTATCGCCCTTTTAGTATCGTACCTATTTTTGGCAAAGTACGAAATTATTGAAACATCTTACATCACGCGGCCTCCTTTCAAATAAACAATATGGCTTCCGTTTCTCCAGGTCTACCGCCGATATATTAATGGCCATCACTGAATTTAACTATCAAGCGTAATTAAAGATCGGGCTGTGGTTTTAGATATCTCAAAGGCTTTCTACAGGGTTTGGCATGCTGGCATTCTCCACAAGGTCAATGGCAACGGTGTCTCTTAATCCAATCGATCCTAACAAATCGGGTAATGGAGATAGTGTTGAACCAATACACTCCCTTCCAGTTCATTTCACAGTAATTCGGGGGTCGTCCAGGTTTCTATCATTGGGCCCCTACTTTGTTTCTGATCTTCCTCAATGACCTTTTCCCGATGTTATCAGTTCCCAACTACGTATTTATGCAGAAGACACAATTATTTACCAAATCCGACAGATCTTCCACAGTAAAATGACAACAGTTTTCGAAAAGGATTTCCAGACAATGGTTAACTGGTGCAAGAAATAGCTTAGAAATTTTAATGACTTCCCAAAATACTGCTTTTATTTAATCACTACAGAGAAACTTTTCTGTCTGTCATCAGCATAGCTGATGCTAAACTCTGTCAGAGCAACACTTAGCGACTTTTTCCACTGCTGTGGAGTAATTATATTAAATTAATTGCTAGGTCTGCTGCTAAGAAAGTTGATTCACTATGCTGCGCCAGAAAATGCTTCTCGTCAGAATCCATCTTGTTCGTTTATAAAACTACCATTCGTCTGTGCATTGAATCGTGCTAACATATTTGGCCTAGTGTTCCTACTATATATATATATGTGCGTGTGTGTGTGTTTGTGTATTTGTGCGTTTGTGTAGTAGTAGTAGTAGTAGTTGGATTCTTGACAAAATGCAAAGAAGTGTCTTGACTTCAGTCACTTTCTCACAGATGTGACGAGGCTTCTCTCTTTCTTTTCTACAAATATTTTCATGGCAATTATTCTGTTGAGATTTTATACTTGGCGGCCTCCTGCATGAATTTAATCGTACTACTAGATTAAAAACTAGGGATACTTTTTCTGTATGGTCTGATGCAAGTTGTTTGCATAGTGTATCACAGTCCATCATACCCCAATGCCGTATTTGTTTTTATACTCCTTCTAAGTTAATTTTTTTACATTGTTTTATTAAATTTGTAACAGGTGCCATTTGTGATTTTGTTGTGATCTATCCGTTTTCAACACTAATGTAATTCTCACTCTTCTCCATTTGTTCTGTGTTGCACTAGACTCTCTAGCGTTTGGAGGCAACACATCTGAAAGAATGAAAACTCAGAATTCAAATGAATGGAGAAGATAAGGGGAAAATACCTCTACTATTCTTCCCAAGAAGTCAGATCAATCCACAGATAATAAAGAAAAGGAATCTGTGAAGGGCGATATTCACTTACGCTCTGAACGGATATGGCCCTTAAATATACTAGTACTTTAGCTTTCTCTGTTAAGTGTTTTTTTTGTCCATGTCCTTTTGTTTGTTAATCTTTTGTTACCTGAACTGATCATGGAGTTATTCTGTTTCCCATTTTCTATTCCAGTTTTTTCGGCTATGTATATTCTGATTGGTACAATTATTCCCCCTTTACTTTTGCCGAGTGTACTTTACTAATTTTTAATAGTAAAAAAAACTCCATTTATTATTGTTGTTGTTAGAAATACGGTAATAAGCATTTATTACAGCTTTTTACCATTCGAATGATTTTCTATTCAACTCTTCATGGTGTGTATTTAAGCAATTCTCCAAACTTTCAAGCATACAGATATTAACAGCGTAAATCCATTTGCATTCATCTACAACTTACAGGGAGTTATTAAAATTGTCAACAAACACCTTCCCTGTCGGGAGACTTCTACGCATTTTCTTAACATCTATTATTGTGCTAGAAAACTTATGCGGTTTAACCAACCAGAAATACTATTTATTTCCTTCACTAAAGAAAGGAAAGTCAGTCATCTTTGTTAAAACGACACACATGTTGTAACAAAGACAAATTACCTTTAAGTTAAGGCCCATTTCTCTGCTTATGCTTCATATTTTATAAACCGAAATAAAAATCCTATTATCCAGAAAGTAACAAAATCCGATCAAAAGCCTCTAGTCTTCATTTTTTTAATGACGTCAATAGATTTTTTTTAAATTTCAACTAAGCCATTTCTTTGTACAAAAAACAAATGAGGCATCTGTTAAGTAGTAGTACGAGTGATTTTCCTTAATATTTTGCTATAAGAAACACGTTAAAATACGAAAGAATAACTTTCGTATTTTAAAGTTTATGTGAAACTCGAATAAAAGCTTTATTAATGTAATATACATACACCTTTATGCTATGAAAGTATATTTCAAGATTGACAATAATTATTCTTTAGACATAAGAGTCTTTCATATGCAGTGTCCATTCAATACGATAGGGATCACGAATCTGCACAACTTCCTTTGTAGCTCTAAGCAAGGCTTGTCTCCTTACTATCCCTTTTAGTTTTTCTTATGTTATCCATTGGCACGAACTCGTTAAATATGCTACTTTCTGTTGCCCACTGTTTTTATAGCTTTCAATATGCCCTGTATGTATCAGATTCTCCAAGCACTCTTTCCTCATTATGTGTCTCCAAAACTTCACCTGTCTCTTTTTTTAATAAATGTTCTTTCTGTTCCCATTTTCTTTAAAAACTTCCTCGTTGCTCACATGTTCCGTCCATGGTATTCTTAGCTTTTTTTCTGTGGATTCCCATCTCTATTGCCTCAGTTCATCTCTTCATTTGCCATAGGTATTTTCTTAAATCATATAAACAATATATATATAATTCGTTTTTTACACTTTACGTCCCAGGTTTATTTCGATGTATGGTTAATGTGGGGAATTTTTAGTGTTTTTTTTTTTAAACAAACAACTACGGTATAATCAAATGGAAATTGAACCCATTAAACAACTGTTTTGAATTCATGTTGCGTAGTACAAAACACAAATATTTTTTCTTCTCTTATAGAAAAGAAGATAATTTTTTTTTAAACTATGCAAGTTTCCAAACAGCTTCTTGAATTAAAATAAAGCTAAAAATAGTTTATGAAAGTTCTGTCGTATTCAACTTCACTTTACCGAACTAATATTTTTCTCGATAATTTGAAAGTTACGCAACCTAAGAAAAATGTAATATATGCAAAATGTTTTTCTCCAATCTAAAATATTACATGTAGACATACTCTATTTAGACCTAAATGTGTATTACCTAAAGATATGCCTTCTTTCTTTGCATGCATATATGTATGTACGTACGAACGAGATTCATTTGCAGTCGCATGTATTATTCTTAAAATACTTTTAATGATATTGTTACGTTCTATAGACGAACTGTCTTTGTAGACATTGCATCAAAATGCAGACTACGCATTCAAATGCACAAGGGATTTAATCAAATATATTTGGTGCGTATGAAATAAAAAATGAATATGCAAAACAGTGGATAGAAAAGAAGTCTACTCAAAAACAACACAAATGAATAGATTTATATCATTAGAAATTCAATAAGTTCAGATTATTTTTTCAAAAACAATACACCATATTTGACACGTGCTCAATGCTTTTCCATTGTTGCTGGCCGTAGTGTGTAACTTGTTGATTGTTCTTGTCTGAATGGTGTTAAGCAAATATAATTTGAATTAGAATCACCCAAACTTGAATAGAAACATTTTTTATTTTACTTTTTTGTCTAATGTTTTTCACCTTTTAAGAGACTATTGTACGTTTTATGGTGATTCATTTACAAACATGTCCATATCCATATTACCTAAAGTCTTTTGGTTCATAAGCAATGCGATTTTGTAACTGGTTTCTAGAAAAAGAGGCAAAACAAACTGATTTCCAAAGATGTCACCAAACGCTGTTTGTAGATTGACTCGGTACATTTAAGAATTTCGTTTCGTGGTATCGTTTATTGAGGAAATGGTATGAAAAGAAAGCAATACGTTCTTATATTTCATTTCTTCAATGAGGAAGTAACGGCTTCGTGTTTTTCTATTGAATTCCTATCAATACCAGCATTTTTCGTTAGTTTTGTTCTCTACAGGCAAAAACAAAGCACAGAAGAAAGCCATGGTAAATTATATATATATATATATATATATAAATGGAATGAGGACGAATAAAATATAAATGCAGACGTTCATAACATTAATTTAAAATAGAGCTCAATACAAAAGTAGAAAGATAATTCTTTATTATAGGTTCTTATATTCGAACATACATATTTCCGCTACATAAATGCATTAAGGTTTCGATGCACATAATAGCATCTCATCAGGCGGTGGTAAAATGATGGTTATAACAATTTTTAATATCACTTATAAAACATCTCTTCTCCACGAAAAAAAGGAATAAATAAATAAAAACATAAGATATAATCTTCTCAAAAGGAAAAGAAAGAAAGACAAAAGATATAGCCGAAAAAACAGAAAAGAATGGAAGACAAAATATAGTCGCTAGAAAAAGAAAGAAGAAAGAAAAATAAGAAGAGATAGAAAAAAAAAAGGCCCAAGATAAATCACTTGTCCGAAGAAAAAGAAGAGATAAAGATAAATATGAGGAATGATATAGAAATGGAAAAAGGCAACACAAGTGTTGTGAATAAGTTTAACCAATGAAAATCATTTTCATTAAATAAGATGTTATGGAAAATGGATTCGAATTTAACCGAAAACTATGTCTACTTGATGGAGAATTTTGGGTACATTGTAACGGTTGACAGACAGTTGGCATATTCAAAGCAGAGGCAACATTATTTAAATAATAATTATGCATAGTATGGAAATAAAATGACACTTTAAGAAATAAAAGAAAGAAAAATGGAAAAAAATATATCAAATTCATAAAACAAAAATTAGAAAATTAAATCGAAATATCAAAATAAATAATTAAATAAATCATAAAAATTACAAATAAATAAAAAAAATAAATGAACTAACCGAAACGAACAGATACTTAGATCAAATCGATAAACCATATAAATAATAAAATAATAATTAATAAAATATAAAATATTAATAGAGTAGAACTGTTGACTAAAGAATTATATATATATATATATATATATATATATATATATAAGCGCACGCGCGGGCGCGCACACACACACACATATATATATATATATATATATATATATATATATATATATATATATATATATAGTAAAAATAGACCAAAACAAATGAAAATGTTACAATATCAGCCGGACCTATATATTTTTATACAAAATTTTATCAGTAATTTTAATAACGTATCTACTACATACCTCAAAATCAAATATACTAAGGATAATTTAAAACCTTTATTACAAGGTTATTTAACATAAGAGAAGTGATTATTAAATTTTCAAATTTAGCAAGATTGTAAAGTCAAAGGCGTAATGTACTTACAATTAACGGTTAGTTCAAATCTTTAAACAACTCATCCCTATTCAAAAATCTGATTATTTTTCTCTTGTAGACATAGAAAACAAAGTTCATATAAAGATCTACATGTTTTAGCTAGTTTTAAAAGTTTCGTTTTCTTCTTTCAACTTCCAAAAATATTTTGAAAATGAAGTACTATTTCGATAAGTAGCATTAGTAAAAGAAGAGAGATGTTTATACCAACGAAATTTGAATGTATTATTTGTGCTGCCAATAAAAAAAACTTTTCAGTCCTCAGATTTTCTATTGAGGGATTCAGTTAAGCACCTGTCAGACAATTGACATTGGTCAAGATTCCTACAATTATTACAATGTGTACCTGTATTATGGTTATTATTGTTAAATAGTTTAAGTGTGTTATGTAATATATATTTATATATATATATATATATATATATATATATATATATATATATATATATAAGATAGACAGATAATTTATATGTGTGTGTGTGTGTGTGGCTAGGTGTTTGCATGTTTGATAGATAGATAGATAGATAGAAAGAGAGAGAGAGAGAGAGAAAGGAGAAGAATTGTGACAGAAAAGAAAACTTGAATCAAGTAAGGTAGCTATTTATTGCATAAAAAAAATTTTCGCTCTCAGCTATATCCACAAAAGAGTTTCCAGTAGCAAGCAAATTGCGCCCTTCAGAGTCCTGACCCATACATAAGTCAATGTTTATAGAAGCACCCTCTCCATTCTAAAGCAAAACGGAATTTATAGAGACAGTGTTGAAAACATCTGTAAAGGCTTCATTTCGATGTAAATACCAGAAAAGCGGAAAAGTAAGGCAAGATATGAAACTTTTGGTAAATTAATCAGCTTACAACGACAAATTGCAGCACCTACAAGTGTTGACATTTTATATTGTACATAGATAAAGAACGCCTCGAAATGGTCCCATGATAGGAAAGCTCGCTTAACATATCATTACTAACGTACAGTTAGTTCGATCCTAACTAGGTGCTCTACACGAAAGTAAGCTAAGTTTTTTTGTTGTTTTTTTTTTTTAAATAGCGATAATGATATAAAGAACGCATTGCCTTTTTTTTAAAGAGAAAATCTCAAACTTTATTTCCCCGACTTGAATCGCTTCTACCATTAAGATCAATGAATTTAAAAAAAAACAAAAAACCTTTCATTTCTTCTTTTGACTGCATTCCTTAAAAAGTTTACGTAGTGAATCTCTTACAGAAGTAGTAATGTTAAAAGGAATTTCTTCTACCAAATCTTAAAAAGTATTATTTATTGTCTGAATATCGCATATTTTAGATTGAAATTTAGGTAAAGGACTATAGCAACTCTGTTTATTGTTAATGATATTCTCAATTATTTTTAATAATTTATGTTAGACCAATATTGACATTTAAAGGATTAATAAAAAAGAAATAGAACATCTACAATTCTAATAACTAGAAAAGAAATGACGAGGAAAAGGTGAAAAGTGGAATTCTAATTTCGAAAGTAACAAATATTCCCTTCCAACTTTAACTGTTAAATACCATGAGTGTATTATTTAAATTCAGAATTTAGTCGTCAGAAAGACATACGATATTTCACTGCTTATTTGTTATTTGTTTCAATTTGAAAGTCATCTTGTAAATTCGATTTACAAATCAAATACATTCTCTTTCGATAAACGCAAAATAAATATCTATCAGGATTGAACCGTTAACGAAAAATCGTTATCGTGTGGCAATTACATTATTCTGTTTGATAGATTCCATTATTGTCGTTATAGACAGCAGAATTATTTTGACTTGTCTAAGGTTGATATATAAAATGGATGATGTTTTCAATCGTGCGTAGAAACGGTTTTTAGTAAAAGCAAAAGAATAAAAGAAAAGTTAGACGAACGCTAATTCAAAAAGAGAGAAAAGATGCGGGAAAAAAAAAGAAAATCGCAGCCAAGTAAAAGAGTAAAAAATAAGGTAACATTGGGGGGGGGGACGAGGAAATATGCAGCATTGGAAAATTAATGCTGAGACTGACATTCAGGCTCTTTTTTTTTTTTTTTTTTTTTTTTTTTTACACCGACACTATCTCTCTTGTTTCTCCTTAACATTCATCTTTACAGCATGCCTTATTGAATTAACACATCGGCATTTCTTTGGTGTTTTACTTGCTTCAATACCTTGAACTTCACTGAAAGACAGCAAACATACAAAATGACACTCTTATGGTTACGGCATCTAAAATATGCGGAGTATAGGCTTCAGCTTACAAAATCGTTACGAAGTTGTTTTTTGGTAATTAGGCAGCTCTACCTTCTTTTGCTGTCGGTCTGCAATTTCTTTCTGTGCCTGTAAGTGAAGATTTGCAGTTGTTAATATTCTTGATTGTCTCCAGAAGAAATCGTTGTGATTTCTGATTTCTTAATTCCAGATATGTCCGATAGCACGGGTGTCCTAAACCAAATGTATTATTAGCCAGATAGACAATATGTTTTAATACATAAGGTCCGTTAAATTAAAATCACATTTTCAACGATTGACCTGTGGACTTTGCCTTTGGATTAAGTGACGAGTTATGGCGTTTTAGCGAGCGTAGAACATTGGACAAATGCAAAGGAATTAACTTTTTAAATTTTCAATGGCAATATGATATTATTGATAACAACTTGATTTACTTTAATGCATTAACATTCCGACAAATAGAATAACACTAGTAGAATTACTACCCAAAATACATCCGATGAGTAGATATACAACATTGGAATTAAGATGTTAAAATTTCGATGAGTAGAATAAATCAATCGGACTTACCACTCAAAAATAGATCAGATAAGAATTGGAAATTAACATTTAAAAACAATTCCAATGTGTAAGATAACAGCACTGAAATTAATATTTAGAAACAGATTCTTTGGGCAGAATAACACCACTGAGATTACAATTTAAAAAACAGATGCAGTAAGTAGAATAATAAAATTAATATTTCTATTCCAAAACAGATCCAATGAACACAGAATGAACATTTAAAATTCCATAACATACTTGCAATTAACATTAAAAACTCCTATTTATAGAATGACACCAATGGAAGTAACGCCACTTGAATTATCATCAAAAGAAGCCAATGAATATAAAAACAGAGATGGAATTTTTAAAAATTAGTATCACCCAATGTAAGACAGTAAAGTCACTAAAGCACAAAGGGTTTACAGGATGTGGAAGAATTAGGAATAATGAGTGGGAAGAGAAAAGGGTAATCAGGAGGACAGTAGATAGCGATTGACATTGCACTTAAAATTTTGCAAATTTTGATGGAAAGCATGGAGCCGAGGTGGAGTTCCACAAGCGAGCAATGCGAGAAATGAAACTCTTAGCATAGAATTTACGGTTATATCTCGCCAGCTCAGCTGTAAATTGATGAGAATTTGACGCCAGTCTAGTACTGCGCTTAAACAAAAAAAAATGTCTATGTATCATAGCTAATAGCTCATCCGAACGATTACCATGAAAGTATTTATAGAAAAGACACAGGAAAGCAACCTTACGACGGTGGGAAAGTGACTGAAGCCGATCCTACCAAATCAGGACCACTAATATTGCTGAGTCTTGTTTGGATTTTATCAAGGAGCTCAATTAATAAACATTAAAAATAGAGTCGATGAATAGAATAACACAATTTTTAAAATTTTGATTCAAAAACAGATCCGGTGGACCAAATAGCACTTTTGGAATGACCATTCGATAACAAATTCGATAAGAATAACAAAATACAATAAAACTGCGGGATTCGGATTAATCCAAACTTTAACATAAAATTTACTGACGTCTCTCCTAAATCTTACGTCGTAAATTCGATTTCTGTGACATTACGACATGCAAATATACATGTTATATTCACGACACCAAACGCGTATGCAATAGAAAAGAAAAACCGCCACGAGATGCTGGAACGTTTTAGATTAAGTGGTGACTAAAAGTCTATTAGAAAAAGAGGTTAAACAATATGCGAATGCTAATTATGACAATAACTAATGTTAAGCAATAGTAAAAATGAGAATCCACTGTAAAATGTTGAGTCACGAACAAATCTCGCAAGCCATGTCTAGTAAAGTTGTATTTCACTTGACTTCTATCTAATTCTGGTCTTGTCACAAAATTAGATTATCCTAAAAAATCTACAAACAATAGGAAACATTTGTCTATATTTCTATATGAGGTATTATGTACACTATTTACATTATTCGGACTATTGTCCTCCTTTTTGTCGCCATGTTTGTCACAACGTTTCGGCCGTTGTACACTCTGGCCTTCTTCAGGTGGTTGGAATGTCGAACTGAAACCTTTATTTCGCTCACTGGGGTAGACTGTTCTAGTTCCACGTGCCACGTTTGATGGATGTCAGCTATCAGTTATCTCCTGTTAATTTCCCTCTGAAAGTTCTCCACTGCCTTAAACGGGTATTGAACTCACACTCTTTGGGTCCTGTCACTAGATCTAAAGAGCGTAAGTTCAATACCTGGTTAAAGCAGTATAGTGAAGTTCTTGGTGCTATGCAGGAAATACAATGACCAACTCTAGACTTGAAGTTGACAAGCTTGAATAACATTTCAGGATTCAGTCGGAGATGTTAGAAGTAATATTATGGAAGTAGACTTTGAAAGGAGTCAGAAACCCAATCCTAAACATGAAAAAAGAGATAAACTTCTCCTCCTGTTCAAAATACCAGGGAGAATTGTGAACAGGACAGGTAATGTGGATTTCATTAATCGAAAAGTCTCTTATAACGATTCATTTTAATATAAAATATAGAGAAATAGTTATGATGAGAATTGTTTGAATAGTGAATCTATAAACATTAAGATGTTTTATAAAATATACTAATCTGTAATATTTACTTTCAAGTATTATAATTTCCAGCAAGTTTTAATTCAAAGTAAGATATTCTAAATCAGTAACTTCTGTTGCAGTTAATATACATAATGATACTCTTATGTTTATAAGTGCCATGTCTACACAGAAGACGATAATTGGTGGTAATTTTCAAGTGTACATCAAGACTGAACACAAAAGACTGAACACAAAAGACTGAACACAAAAGACTGAACACAAAAGACTGAACACAAAAGATAACAAAATTAAAACTCATTATCCGAAGGTAGAACTTTTAAAAGATCATAGGTGTGTCATAAACAAATTCTTATTCAACATTCTGAGGATTGTATTTAGATATAAATGAAAAAGAATAATAAAGTCTTATCTTTCTAGCTAATTTCTGTGGCCATAACCATGAACATTCACAGCTCTTATGTGAAAAATCAGCCGATTTGAGTAACTGTATTTAAAATAGGACTTATATATTTTGAGATATGAAACCAAAAATGAAAATAAAAAGTGAGCGTATTCGAATCAATGTTTTTAAATACATTTTATTAAATCGTCGAATAGTGTCCCATTTGAAGATTGAATTACTATTTGCTTTACAAATAAAAAACAAAATAAATTTCTCACTTTACATAAAATACTATGATAATTGTACTGATTGAAATGATAAAAAGGTTTCAAACCAGTGGACATCATATAACGTCTTTAATTTAAAAAAGAGAATTAGATAGCCTAGCTTACATTAATAAAAATAAAAAAAATTTTAAAATCTGAAGAAGCTAATTTAATTTATGGTTGCATGAAAATCACTAGTGTTATCTTTTCCGTGTTCGTAACTGGCCTCACGTAAATGAAAACATCACACGTAATAACCTTTACCTCCAAAAGATGTTTTATACTAATATATTTCAAACTTTTCACTCTTATTTATTATCTGTGAACAATAGTGACCTTGGAACTGTCATGATGCGAGCTTCAATCATAATGAGTAATCTTAAATAATAAATGAGGTTCTTGGATTCTTAGCTGATGAGGTCAAATGGCAAAGAATGATTTCCTACGTGGTTCATTCTTTAGGAGTACTTATTGTCTGAAGGGTTGCTTCATGTTTGCAATAAGGGGAAGACTATAATAAAGAATGAAAGTCGCTGTTTCTTTTCTAAAAGCTATGGTAAGTTTTTTTTTATCATTAGTCTGAATGTTATGGAACACCAATGAGACATTATCGCACTTTTCTCTCTTCACATTCACATGACAGCGCATGACTTTTCATTGTTTCTATCTAACGAAATTTTCTCTTTTACTTTTCAATTCAACTGAGATTTGGCTTGACAGCTTTTTATTTCAAGTTTGCAGTTTAGTATTTTTTCAGTAAATAAAGAACAGATTGTATAAGTAGATTGCAAAACAGAAAACTGCCATGTTTCAAGTATCTGTCAATAGTGTTTTTTATATCTTTCACGGATATTTTTAAAATTAGCCATTCAATTCAGTAGTAAGATTTTATTATTCATATAAAAAAATCTTTCAAAAATGTCACCGAAGTAAACGCACAAGATTCTCACAGAAATAATAATATGAATAATTTCAACTGAGGGGGTAAATTGAGAAATTTGCAACAATTCAAATAACATCTGCATTTTTAATCGGTTGATTATATTAACAAGAAAAATGGTTATTTCGCTTATACAGCCATTTAATAATTCTTCTTGAGGATGATGATGGATAAAAAAATGTCCATTATTTTTAATCATTATTTTAACACATTATTTAATGTGTTAAAATATTAGAAACATTAGGGAAGAAATTAGTATAAATATATTATGTATAGAAACATTATATTGAAATCACATATAAAACTGTAAATATATATATATATATATATATATATATATATATATATGTGTGTGTGTGTGTGTGTGTGCATTTTTAATATGTTTCACCCTATGCAAGGCAGGAAAGCTCACTAAGACACTAAGGGTTACAGGGTGTGGAAGAATTGGGAACATAAAATTTAATAATGAGCGAGAAAAGGAAAAAATTAATCAAGAAGACAGTAGATAGAGATTGACATTGCACTTAAATTTTTGGAGATTAAATTTGGAAGGGAGTTTCATGAGCAAGAAGTGCAAGAAAAGAAACTATTAGCATAGAACTTACGGCTACATCTCGCCAGTTCAATTGATGAGGTATTGATGCCAGTCTAGTACTACGCTTAAATTTAAAAAGTATGGGTACCATAGCAAAGAGCTCATCCGAATAATTACCATAAAAGTATTTATAGAAAAGATACAGAGAGGCAACCTTACAGTGGTGGGAAAGTCACTGAAGCTGAGCCGCCAGACCAGGACCAATAATATTGCTGATTCTTGTTTGGGTTATATATATATATATATATATATATATATATATATATATATATATATATATATATATGCGTCATGAAATCAATTTTTTTATTGAATATATTTTCTGGTTAAATTACTGTTTATTGTTAACAGAGCATTTACTTAAATATTTTTATCTATAAAAATAATGTATAAACAGAAAATATATTAAAATAATTGTTGGACTTAGTCCATTTGATAATTTATGTTCACATTTGTTACGTTAAGATTGGCCTCGAGCAGATATGAGCGTTCGAGAGAAATCATGAGAAATTTGTATTTTAACAAAAGTAATTTAACCTTGTTAACCAGACGCTTCCTCTGTAGCTAAATGGTATATTTATATACGGTTCTAAATGGTATATTTATATGACGGTTCTGTGTAGGATACAGGTTCGATTCCTGTCGGAGGACATATTTTCTATGAGATTCCTCAGACATTCTAGCCGGTAAATATTAATACTGTTTCTTATAAACAGAGCATCTACTTAATTATTTGTATCTATAAAAATAACATATAAACAGAAAATATATTAAAATAATTGTTGGACTTAGTCCATTTGATAATATATATTGAATATATGAAAATTGATTTCATGAAGAATACGAAGAAATAATCCACTGTTCTTACCAATATTAGTCTTGTTGCGTAACGATATAACTCGTAGTCAATCAAGATTTACAATTATTTCTACTCTTAAATTCAAAAGGAATCACAGTAATATTCTCTGTTCTCCTGAAAAACACTGACCTCAAAAGAATCAATGAAAAATATTTTCTCCCCCAAAAAACTGGGTCAACGCTTATTCGAATGGTGTCTTAACTGAATCAAAGCCACTTTGTTTTGTTAACATGTAATGTTAGATGCCATTTGTACTCCAGTTTCTCTACGAGGTTTTAATAACTTTATTTGATGACAAGACAATTCAAAGTTACATTAACTCTTTTTCTTTGAAGATTCTGATCAACATAGACTCATTTTTATTATATATTTAAATTCATATTTTATATTTAAATTCATATTATATATTTAAATTCATATTTTATATTTAAATTCATATTTTATATTTAAATTCATATTTTATATTTAAATTCATATTTTATATTTAAATTTATATTTTATATTTAAATTTATATGATATATTTAAATTTATATGATATATTTAAATTTATATGATATATTTAAATTTATATTTTATATTTAAATTTATATTTTATATTTAAATTTATATTTTATATTTAAAATTTATAATTTGTTTAGTCGAATTTTTTGACAACCAAGGAATCGGTATCAAGCTTTTGAACACTGTTGTGTTTTAGCGTCTTGGATTGAGAAATCAAAGAGCCAAGTTTGAATTCTAGTTGAATCCATTACGTTCACTTACGTGCTAATACCTCCGGAAAAAGGTATGGATCCTCTTCTTCTCCCACCAACTATGGGTAAATAGCAGGCCAGGTTCTATAGCCTTTGATGGCAACTGGTTTACCGCAGAAAGAAATGGCAACATACTGCGGGAAAAAATCTGCCTCGTCAGTCATGTATCAAAAAGATACATGATCGCCTAAGCGTGTATCACGCATGGCACTTAACTGACTGTTTTAGAGCCCTTTAAATTATAAGTTTTGTGAATGACATGGATGAATTGATGCTATGCTGAAATCGATGCAAATGAAAAATATTTCAATCGATTTCGTAGAAACTAAGAAGCCTGATAACAATCAGGTAAAGAAAAGTTTGATGAAATCAAATATTAGTGTTTCAGAAAATGTATTTATACAAAGAATGAAAGAAGACCGGATTCTATGATTTTGAGTTTGTCATTCAATTGAAGAATGGCTTTTTGGTATTCTTAAAGCTAAATGATTACTTGTGAGGTTTATTTTAATTCATTTGTACATCGTTACTGGATTTCAGTAGGGATCTATAATTACACACCAACAACTATTTATTCGTTGTACACTTGATAAATTTATTTTTCAGGTTTACTTACGACAACAGGTGAACCAATTTTGTCCCCCATAACGCCGATGTTCTTCCTTTAGCCACACTAAATTAACAGTATAAGATTATTAGAAATGTATTATGCATGTTCACATGGCAGAGAGAGAGAGAGAGAAAGAGAGAGAGAGATGGTGAAAGAGAGAGAGAGAGAGATGGTGAAAGAGAGAGAGAGAGAGATGGTGAAAGAGAGAGAGAGAGAGAGATGGTGAAAGAGAGATTACGAGTGAATGAGAAGGAATCACCATTTTCAAGTTAAATTTCCTGATTCCACTTCATCTTTCCAGTATGGCATGTAATTCTGGGAGGATTGGTTTTGCATCTACAACTATGCATTTGCCTATCTTGAGATCTTAGTTTTTCAAAATGTGACACATTTTAAAATTACTGAAAATTTATAGAAACCAACGATTCATTTTTGGTTACAAGAATTTTTTATAATTTCTTTTAACGTTTTACTCTAGAGTTTTATTGAAATGTGTTTTGCTTGTGAAATGAATGCTTATGATTTTGTGACTTTATATAGACTTGATTCTGACTGAAGCTGATCTCCCGAAAGACATGGGCCACTGTAAAGGATAAGAATTAATTCTTTGCATGAAGACTCATCTCTAACCTAACTACAACCAATGTGCTTTACTAATGTTTTCAAGGGGCAACATTGCCTCATAAAAATCTCGCTATTCGAGGACAAAAAACAGGAAATGTGTCAAAATATAATCTAAGCGTTTTTGTTGCCTGTAGATATAATTCGTGTTTGAAATAAAAAATAAAAACTGGAGAGTAGCTGATAAATAATGCCAAGCTATTTAATATTTCATATTATTCTTATACTCAATGGAATTGTTGCTAATGTGTTTGATAAGAGTTTTTGCATTGTGCATAGAAAACAATCGTAACTTATTAAAAAGAATGAAAGGGAATAAATGTGTAGTTTCTGTTTTATTTTAATATATCTTAATCTTCTTTGCATACGAGAAAAAACAAATATTAGGTTGGTGCAAAAATAATGTCGTTTTTTGCGTATTTTTTAATGTGAAAAAACGACATTATTTTTGCACCAACCTAATACTTATGTTTTAAAATTGACTGATTTTTCTCTTTGAAAGAAAGTAAATTGTTTTTGGCTGATCTTTGAATATATTTGTTGTTATTAGGATGATGATATTTGGTCATTGACATTGAAGAACATTACGTGGAAAGTTCATATAAAGATTTTTTTTTTTTTCAAAACTACATTTCCATGTTTTTCTTTACCGGTGTCTATTAGAAAGACACACTTGTAAACATTTTCTCGAGGTTGTATATGTGATTATTTAAAGGTAGAGGTATACAAAAACTTTGGATGTTACAAAGTATAGTCTATCTGAATAACAGTTTAATGTTCAGTTTAATATCAATACAAATTTGTTTGCTGTTCAGAGCAATTTGCAACCAAAATCGTAAAAGTGAATATATGAAAGCTGATTTCTAAACAGAGATAGAAATTTTGTCGGATTTTTCTCTCATAAATCAGTATAAATTGTGTCAAATAAATACCGTACATTATACCATATCGCTTTTAATCTTATAGAAAACTGTCGGAAAAAATAAAAATATAATCATACCACGAAAACGTTTTTAAATTCATTGTATCTTTTATGAGAGCTTTTGGTTAATCAGTAAAATTAGTCTGGTATTAAAAGTGGATTTGGAGCGAAAAAGTTTCTTCATAAATAGGCTAACGCAAATTGCACGATCTATTTTCAATACTTAGCCATACCTTAAATATTAAAAGATTAATCCTCGAGGAAAATTACTTTTTCACTTTACGTAGAATCGTACAATGGCGATTGGACATCGTGCAATATTCTTTTGGTCATTCTTTCCAATTAGTTTAACAGGTTCGCAAAGAAAAACTTAGACGAGGAAGAGGGGATGGAGAAGAAGAAGAAAAGGAGAGAGAGAGAGAGATTTTGAATGTCAAAAATTGTTCTTGTATTTATAACATTGAATGTAGTTTGATTACATTGTATGAATTCTAATCTATGATGGCTATTATTTAATCATTTAAGGTGTCAATATATATATATATATATATATATATATATATATATGTGTGTGTGTGTGTGTGTCTGTGTGTGTGCGCGTGTGTGTGCGTGTGTGTGTGTGCGTGTGTAAGTAAATTTTATTATATTGCATTATATTATATATTAATAGATATACATATTATGCCTCGCCGGTAGCAAGACTCGGAGTTTCATGCACATCGCAATCTTCAGGTGCTGAATTGAGTACCACTGCCTGATGAGACACACACAGTATCGAAACATGATTACATTTATGTAGCGGTTTATAACATGTTTTTGCTGTAATTGTTAATAAATATCATTATTATTAAGCTTTGCTCTGTATTGACCTCCTTTTTAAATATATGTCTGGACATTGATACTCACCCACCTTACATTTGTATATATATATATATATATATATTTATAGAGAGATATAAAACAACAGACATTTTGTGTATATTATATTTATTTTTTAATGTAGTTTTTAATATCCTTTCATAAATGTGGTTGTTGTGTGATGAAAACTAACGTAAGTCAAAAGCTTGGACTACACAACATGAATTTTGGTCAATTTATCCGCACACAACACCCAAGAGAGAGAGAGAGAGAGAGGGAGAGAGAGAGAGAGAGGAAGAGAAAGATAAGCAGACAGAGACATGACGAAAGACTTACACACATGTGTGCATGTGTGCACGTACAGTTAGTAGCATTTAAAGTGAAACTTCTCACTTATTAAGTTTGCTGTTTTTGCCACAAGGCAAAACTGCAGTTTTTGACACTTCAAGCGCACAAAAAACATTTTCATTCTCATGTCCTCTATGAACACGTAATTTATTAAAAGATTCAAAACTTGAAAAATTTGATCTGTAATTTCCTTCTCTAAGCAGCTGATGTTTATTTATTAAGCCCACCAAAAATACTATTTGATAGAGTGCCATTTATTTTAATCTATAATGGTGATTATTTGTGAGGCGCGACTTACATATGAACTGAATATGGGAAAGAAATACAACATGGCTGCTTCTCTCTTCATCTTTGCCTGCTACCAATGGTTAATTAACAGGCAATTACTCAGGGTAGAAATATAATTAAGTCATAGCCTTTCGAGAAATTAAAGTATGTTTATGAAGCAGAGTGAATATTTGCTGCGTATGTAACAATGTGTTATGTTTTTGCAAATATATTTCAACACAAAATTTCTGCGTTTAACTATGAACATTAACTTATTTTAAATGAGCTTTTTTATTTTATATAGAAAATATGTACGTTATTTTTTAGGTATACTTTCAATTTGTAAATCATTGACTCAAAATATTTTCTTTGTAAAATCTGTATTTTCGTGAGTGTTTAGTTTGGTTTTGGTTCACTATCATGAAAAACGATGAAAACATCTGGAATTCGGATCTCGTCAAATGGCTGAAAATGATATTCTTTTTGATTTAAGGAAGTTCTTTTATTTCATTTATGAATATTATAGAGATACAGGAAGCAAATAAATGTTAACTACATAACAGGCCCAAGAAGAAGGGAAGGAAATGATAAATCACTGAGACTTAAGAAGGTTATTTGTAATCTGGGCCGAGTCATAACTTACAGGTAATATAAAACGAAACGCAACAACTTTTTGGAACAACTTCATCGTCTGAATTAAAATCGCTAAAAAAAAAAAGAAAAAAAAGTGAAATACATTTTTTGTAAATATGCCAGGAATTTAATTCTTTCCCCGATTTTAGGAACTGGTGCTTATTCCAAAAGTACACCTCTACTTGCTACAGCAACAAACTTCTTCTTCTTCTTCTTCTTCTTATTATTATTATTATTATTATTATTACTATAGACCACCAAAGAATTTATATCTTTTAGCAGAATGTCTCTTCGTCCTATTTTAATTATACTTAACAACTGAATGCCGTTTAATATAATTGTCGGGAGATATGTGCAATAATCGATTTATAATTTAATTGCTATTTGAATAAGGCTAAATATAATTCCGAAAAAAAGGTTAAAAATGAGATTAGTCGTAAAATCATAGAAAAAGTTTATTTTATTTTCAGCTGTTAACTGGATTGGAACAAAACTTCTTAGCGTCTTCAATAGATGGCATTTTAACACGTGATTTCTTTTCACACGTGACTGAAATATTCTGAAAGGATTTGTGTGTGAATTGTTAATTTTAAATGTTTTACATTAAAAATGAAAATGATCCTCATTTGATGTTCTTTTATTCCCGAAAAAAAATCGATGTATAAGTAGAAGAAACGATATGTACCGTGGTGCCATAGTTGAAGATTTTAAATGATTCGTTATGTTCAGAATTTTTATCTGGAAGATCGAGAACGTTCCAGCTGGTCTACAGTCGTTGATTATATCCTGATCAAAAGCTAATTAACATCGTATAGGAACGTCGTATGGTATTTTAAAACACTTCGATATATCAACTGCTAAGATGTTTGCGCGCCTCACGAATTAATGAAAAAAAATTAATGGACCGTTTTTCCATCTGCGATTTTCACTCAAACACGATAAAACTACCTATTATTGATAAGAACAATTACAGAAAAATGGTTTGTTTACAACAATGGGGAGCGGAAACCCGAAATGGGTAATTGTTATTCACGCCAAAAACTAGTCTGCATCCGAAAAAAGTGAGGATTGGGAGGGTATTATGAACACTTTTCTGAAAATCAAATGTTGAATTCACACGGATACTTTTCCCAGTTGAACCGATTATATGCAGTAAGTGTTCTGAATCTGTGAACCAGAATGGTGTTGTCTTCTCATCTCTCTTTGCAGACCCCCGGCAAAAATCGGTACAGCTTGGCCGGTGTAATGAGCTGGCCTTGCACATTCAGATTACTATTTCTTTCAATCCCTGCAAAATGATTTTAATGGAAAGAACTTAAAATTTCTGGAAACCCGTGTAAAACACTTAGACCAGTTCATCACCGCCCCCCCCCCCAAAAAAAAATGCCAAGTTCTGGGAGAAAAGAATCATGAAACTGCCTCAAAGAAGTGCGCAAAATAGTGCAATAAAATGGCACATATCTAGTGGAATGAATTTACGTACAACTATCTAAATATGGTCTTTAGATTTCGTTTTAAAAAAGCTACCAAACTTTATTCCGAATCAATATTTTATGTTCTCTTTGAAGTCTTAGCCATTATCGTTTGATCGCTTTTCTATTCATGTTACTGTATGCAACCCTTTTTGGTTTTATCGCTGATAACATGGACGTGATGTCGCTTTTCTTTCAAACCAAATAAGATTGATTCATTTTTGCTTAAATTGTTCAAAGTTAAGAACGTTACCTTAAAAAGGGTCGACACCTGCTCAGACATTCGGAATAAGAAGGTAGTTATGTATAATTTATTTTGAATCATATGATATCCTGTAAGCATCAAGGATCAACTAGCACCTTCCTATCGACGGAACTTCCATTTTGTAAGCGATTTGTCCTATACATTAATTCTAAGTCAAATGAGTTATATCTCTCGGGTAATATGCGTATACCTGGGTATAAAAGAAAGAACATCAAGAATACAACAATTAAAATTTATTTTCCGGCTTGCACAATTATTATCAGCATCAAAATAAGGAGGTAATATGTTTTGGGTCTATGTTAATTGACCAAAGAAAAGAACGTAGAAAGGTCATTGCTGTAATATGTACGATAATAATATAGGTTGTCTGTACACAATTATACAGTTATCATAAAGGGATACATCGACGTAATGTAATTGTTAGCAAGCGGGTCTCGCTAGAACCATTACAACTGAGTAGTAAGTTCGATCCTCACTAGGTGTCCCATGTTTTCGGCCTTGTGCCACATCAAATTTGCGCTTAGAAAATCACCATACAGTTATCATGAAGAAGAAAGAAATATGAGTCAAGAGAAATAATTAAAGAAAGAATCTACTTCTTTATTGGTTCAACAGCTGTCGTGAATACTGCAGCCTATTTTTTCACCTTGTTGTTTGACTAATTTATCAAAGCTACGAAAATTAAGATGTCTAAATTATATTGTTTCTTCAATAAACTTTGCAAGTTGCTACTTGATCAACAGATAACAGGTTGTAGCATGTGACGCGAACCAATTGCCGAGGCGATAAAACTGTTATTTCGAGTTTTCTGTTTTGCATCACACGTGTGCCTCTTTGGTGTTCAAGCTCGACAGATAGCAAGGATCGATAAAATGGAAACTGTAATCGTGTAAATAGCCACAATAGGAAATGTCTTTGAACTAATGATAATGTAACATGCACTAAATATGTATTATAAATTGATTGTAGGTCGAATTTTGTTTTTACGTTCGTTTACGGCAAATGTAATTTTAGTTCTTGGCAACCTTTATCCTACCAAGACTAGAATTTTAGGCATTAACATGTTAAGCCGATAGTTGATTTATAATCGGGTTTCTTCTCTTAGGATGCAAGTTCAAATAGATTTTTTCACCGAATGAGCATCCTACAACAATTACTTTCCAAGATGATTTAAACTCAGATTAACAAAATCATGTGGGTGGTCATATAGATTTTCTACAGAGTCAGTAATATCAGCGAACATCGCAAGTCAGTTTTTGGTGACATCATTTTTTGTGTAATTAGGACCGAAACAATCTCTTTACATTTTCTAATGCTTAACTCTGCAAAACTAGTTTCTTTCGTCAGAGTATTGACCTTGAATTGTTGCATGGGTATACAATTTTAACAATAAACTTACTAAATGACCTAAAAACTTCTTTTTTTTTTTTAATTTCCAGACAAAATTAATTTTATTACTAGAAGGGTCACAATTTTGTTTGTTGACTTTAAATCATAGCATTTTGAGTGTTTCTATATCATTCAGTATTTAATCTGAATTTGCCATGATTTCCAAATTACACCCTCCACCCGGTCTGTATCATTCGACAAAGCAGGTTTGCCATTCTATTTGGTATTTGAACACACGCGCGCACACACACACGCATATTCACTGAGAGAGAGAGAGAGACAGAGACAGAGAGAAAGACAGAGACAGAGACAGAGATAAAGACAGAGACAGATGCAGAGAGATAGAAGGTGGAATGCGGGAGAATGAGGAGAAGAGGGAGCGATAAATATATTTATATAAACGTTTATACATGAAAATGTTCCTTTATTTATTTGCTGACATTAAACGGAAAATACAGGCCTTAATATGAAAGGTTAGCTTCTAAAATGCCTCACACTGATGAAAATAAGTCACCAAATAAAGCCAGTGATTGAAGGGAGAAAGACAAGACATCTGAGGGAGGGGACAAAAAAAAAACTAATATTACTGAATGACTGAACAGTTAACCGATGCATTTGTTTGCAGCTGAAAATGCTATGTGGTTAATTGGAAAAGAAAACCCATTACCATCCTCATCTTATGTAAATATAATAAATGAAACCTACTGAAATCAATTTTGTGTATTACTGATTACGCAGCAAAGATAACTATAGAAATGTTTAATAAAAACTTGAGCACTAGCAAATTATACTTTATAAAAAAAAGTAATTTTTTATAAAGATAATAATACTTAATTCTAACAATTAAGTTAAAAGTAGGCTAATGCCTACTATACCTTTTTGAAGATGAGTTATAGGGAGAAACCTGTAATTTATACCGACTTCTTATAAACCTATCCTTAACGAATATCTTCCAGGTATCGGTTTAGCTGATTCCTTTTCCCCCCGTATATCTAAACTATAATTATAAACTATAATTTTTGAAAGTGAAAATTTCATTGAAGCATTTTTTCATTTGAAATTGAGAAAATACGAACTTTAAGAAAAAGACTTCAGTTCAACTAACACCAGGGAGGAGATGGGCATATGTCACATTGTCTTTTGTCTCTTCTTTTTCCTTTTTTTTTTTTTTTTTCTAAACCTGTAATTAATACCGAAATTTAAGAACCCTATAATCTACCGGATTTTATTTTAATTTTACAATTAATACTGGTGGATATTAATAGATTAATATTTGAAATCCGTCACACAAATCTATTCATAATTAGGATTATTGTGCATTTAAAATTTAAAACATTTTAAATTAATTCAAACCTATTTCAGCAATTGGATTGATTCATATATTTTGTTTTTATCAACCGAAGAAAAACTATTTTCATTCGTAAATTTAAATTCTCATTCCCCTATTATTCATTTGAATGCATGTAGACTTCCTAATAGCTACTTGTTTTGTGTCAATTACTTTTTAAAAGACTATGAGTGTCATGTCTCTTTGGTATGAAGTGAATGTCATCTAATTAATCTAGTGACTTTAAAATAGGTTAATTCAAATTCAAGAAAATAGATAGACAAAACGTCTTACAGCAAGTATATCTCATTTATTGTGATATATATACATTGATGCAGCCAATAACAAGTTGAGTTTTAAATATAGAATATAAAATCTGTAATTTTTCATGTTTTAAAAACCAAGTTGGTTTACGATAGAGAGAATAAAAAAAGATTCGTTTCTCATCTTAATTGTTTTATCATAGTATTTCATGGGGTGTATATTATTTTGATAACGGAATTCTTTATTTCATTCATTCTTCACAGGTTTTGCTTATTGCCATGTTGGCTGTCATTCTCAAGGATGTCTAACTTTATAATAGTCATCTCTTCTTGTGTTTGTAGTTCTATTGTCTCCACTGAATTAATCTTTGCCCTTCTGTGTTTATTGCGACAGCGATTAACAACGTCCAAGAAACGTAACCAATTTTTTTTCATCCACACTGAAAAATATCGATTCTCAGCAGTATATGCATATCTTTATTTTTTTTGGTGTCACCCAATTATGAAAATATCATCAATGTACTTCAACTAAGTCGTTTGTCTTATATTATTTTTCTTCAAATAATCCCATGTGTGTTTGCCATTAGTGTTAACAAAAGCCTTCCTTCTACTTATATATAAGATTCAAAATGGTGTATATTGTTAATGTAAAGAATGTTAATATTTCTGTTAGACTATCTATCCGGTGACTGGGACTTTCTCCCATGGACAAGTCAGATTCCTGTCTATTTCAAACTGCTGAGAAGATACCATCTTTTCGAATTTAGGTGAACGCTAATGATCACAATTTTTATAGAATGAACGGAATAAAAATCAAAAGATAAAGACGCTGTTTGGATGAGATAATGGATTCTGTTCAATATTCTCTCCTGCCCTAGATAAAAACAAATTGACCAAATCAATAAAATGTAATAAGGATGGAAATCAAATGAAGTCTTTGTACAACAACAGCAACAACAAAAACAACAATGCATCTGCAACATGAAAACAAAAATTAGATAGAAAGAGCAAAAAATATTTGAGAAGTTTATGCAATTATATAAAATTATGCAAATGGCCCAGAAATTACATATAGTTTTGCTTAGAGGTTAATTTGGAGATAGCGGTAAATTGTTTTCGCCCAATTAACGGAAACAAGAAAACTGCAAACGGTCAGAGTAACCATCGACCAATGCAAACTTTTTTCCCACCTTGCACAACGCTGGCCTTTTTTCAAAGTTCACAAGACACATTTCATAGGCAATTAGTAACTATTGGGGGCGATTACGTTGGGGTGCACACCACCAGAATTCTTGTCCTCGCCATTCTGGTAAACGCCCGACAGTGAAACCTGTCGAAGAAACAAACAGAAATCTCGTGGCAGTTGAGCATGCAGCCAGTGTGCCAATAAATGGGAGCGTTGCCCTCACTTCGTAGTTTCATGACAATATAGAATTGGATCTGATCCAACCAGATAAACTGCGCATTACGTATACTACGACCGAGTGCGTTATTGGCAAAAAAGCAATACGATAGGCATCATAACATTAGGATAAAATAGAGACAATAATTAATATACTATATAAAACTATAATTTAAATAGGCTACGAAATATACACAGGCTATCATAGATTGCGAATATTTTAACAAATAATAATAATAATAATAATTACAGTACTTTGAGAATTAAGTCAGATATGCCCGATATAATAATAAAAGATATCACAAAGACGCTAACTACTATCTTATATACCGAAAAACATCAAAAGAATTTTAACAAAATTTAAAAAATAAATATAGGGAAATAGAAATTACAGGAATATCACAGTTAAATACAACGCCTATTCCGATAATTATAAGAGAACCAGGAATGATTAAAAAGAATATTGATGCATACATAAAGAAAATCCCTTTCCGTGATCGAAAGGATTGTGATATGTGCATGGCTAACAAACTCAGAAAAAACTCTCTTAATGCCAAATGCTCAATAACTTTCTAAAGAAATCCTTCTTTTAATTCCAGTTTCAAGTAAACGACTTGATATAGGATTGAATCAAAGAACAAATCCGGAACGCTGGAAATGTTAAAATCGTTCCAAATATATTGAGGATTTTCTAAGCGTAGCTTAGTTATGGCACGAGGCCGAAAGTATGGGCTCCTCAGTGACGATTGAACAATACTACTCAATCGTAATTGATCTAATGAGACAAGCGTGCTAATCATTACAGCACGTCGAATTACCCCATGTTCCAAATATACGAAAAAGCAGAAATCAACAGCTGATGAAAAGAATGATAGGTTTGTTCTAATACTTGCATATATGCAAGCATTAATATTTATAAATTTAGATTGAACATGAAAAAAATGATTGCACAGATTGTTTTACAATGGTCTTTTACTAGCCACATGAGATCTTTAAAGGAGTAATGTAAATGGCATTTAGATTCATGAAAGTCGAAAATTCTTACGAAATATACAGAATTATAGATTTTGCCATAATCAGAAGATATTTCACGACTTATTGATATTTACAAGAAATATTATTAATCAGCAAGAGTTACTTTTCGAACGAATTTAAAGTAATTATCCAAATACAACGTCAATGTGTTTTTATTTGTATAATTGTTTATTTTATTTGTTATTCTGGAATAATACATATTTTCATATGTTCTGAAGACTTGCCTAATTTTGATAGCATCATATATATATATATATATATATATATATATATATATATATACATACACACACACTTTATTATAGGATATTACATCAAAACATGTGAATAACGCTACACAAATGCAACAATATTTCAATATGTACTAACACATCCAGCAATTCCTCTTTTATTCACGTTTCATAGCTATTATCATTTGTCGTAAAACAAGTTTTTTTCCTGAATGTTTTACGACGAATAACAACAGATATGAAACTTGTATAAAAGAGTGATTGTTGCCCAAATACAAAATTTTTACATTACATGACCTGGTCATTGGGTCAGCAAGTACAACAGATTTAAAGGAGGTGGAGTGTTTTAACAGGGCCATAGAAATGTGGCATCATAATCAAAAAGTGCATTGAAATTACAAAAGGTTCCTTTCAAAAGCTAAGCGATGTATTAAGAAACAGGAAAATTTCATTAGAAACAAAAAATGGAGTGCTTAACTGCTATGTAATATCAGTCCTCCTATATCACAGTGAACAGTGGTGGAAGATTTCCTTACAGATGAAGAGTAGACCCGAGGCAACATAGATGCGGTTCTACAGAAGGATGTCAAGAATATCATGGACAGAGCATGTGAGCAACAGGAAAGTTTTTAATTAAAAAGGATGCTTATTGTTAGACTCAAAAAGAGAGTTTAATGAGAAAAGAGGGCTTGCATAATTTACACTCACAGGACATATTGAAGTTAAGAGGGACGGAGGGATATAGCGATTAACCTACCCAAGAAGCTTCGATGACAGAGCAGGGATTCGAAGATATAGTAAAAAGACCAACATTGCTGAGACCTACAAATAATAGGAAGCTGGGGAGAGTCATGATTGCGCACTTTATCTGAATGCACACAGCATATAGAAGAAGAGAAATTCCAGATGAATCGTCACTCCTGAGTTGGAAATGCTCATCACAATGACAATTCCAATTTCTCAATAAATTGATATTTCAGTTAATTTTATAGGCTTTTATAAATCAAAGGTTAAATTGAAGAATAAGATCTGATATATTCTCTACTAACGGCATTTATAAAAAAGATTTAATATTTTAGCTCCATGTGATATTAATTCAATCAAATATCTTACAAAGGTTAATGGAAGAAATGTTGCAAGGTGAGTTACAAGCTGTAGAATCTGTTTAAAATTAGATCCAAAGCTGAAGAAGATTTTTCTTCCTGCTTTCTAAAAATACAGTGTCTATATTTTGCATTGGAGTGTCTGTTTAATAGTTGCTGAAAATATGTATTATTCACCAGACGATTTTGAACTATTTGAGTCTGCAGTCGGATATTCTGTTTACAGGCTCTATTTCGTTGAGTGAGGGGCGAAGTATAAGTGACGGCTGAGTACAACAGCTGTTTGTTTTTTATTTTTATTTTTTTTTTTACAGTGTAGTACACCATGTACAAGGCTCGGGAGCCGCTCGATATAGAGAATTACAGGGTAAGAGGCACAGTTTATGCGGATAGGTGGGGAACATAACGGTTAATCCTAGTCTTGAATAGGTTAAGATTCTCTTGGGAGTCTGTTCTTCAGAGCGGTGGTTCGCGAAAAGAAGCTGTTCGAGTGGGACTTAATTCTCACCAATGGAATACAGAGGGAATGAAGGTGGTTTGCTACAATGGATGTCCGTTAAAATCAATGTAAAGATAGAAATGACAACTTGTTTTATAAGACTATTGTGAACTTTGAACTATATTAATTTTTGACTACTATACCTAAATTTAAGTTAATTTTGATCGCACTTGACGGATCATCATTGCACAATCGTCAGCAAACAGCGTCCATCAAGAACAAATTTAAGCCTCCAGCGAAACTCGGACCAGCGTACTTTATCATCGAACGCTTATCATTGAAAGCTGTAATTACAAATATTAAGGTTATAAATTATGAGGCAAGCCCGTTGCTATCATTCTTACCGCTTCCTATTGATGAAATAATTTTATAATAGATTTGAAAATGATCAAAAGAAGCAAGCATCACACCAGTGAGAAATTACAGACAAAATACACAGAGAAGCACCAAAATTCACGAATGAAACGCTTGGCGCATTCTTTATCATTCTTCCCCATCTTAATATTGGGCTAAATTTGCCGTCAGAAATAGAGATTCCGTCTAAAAGATATCGATTGATTAATTGACATCAATCCCAATCCTAAAAATACTATTTGTAGTTTATTTCTTATTTCAAAACCTAACAAAATCAGATACTTCTTTTCTGTGATCAAGAGACATAAGTGCAATGATATCGTACTCAAGAATTCATTGTTGAAGTATTTAAAATGAAATCTAAGAATGTGATTCTCCCAAAATTATACAACTGATATTAACTTTATATTTTCCGGTACATAGAAACACTTGTCAAACAGAAAGTTAAAAGAAGTTAGATTATTTCAGATCAACTTCATTTCAGTTTGTAATAAACCAAGATATTTTGGCTCAATTGTGAAGTTTTCCAATAATCACCAACTTGACGCTTTACAACACCCATAGCACTTTTTAATTTAGATCAGAAAAAAGAACAAGATATAAACATACGTTAGTCAAGATTCATATGAAATCTAGAATTAATGCACACTATATCTCCAAAGGATTACAATGTTATTCTAGTTTAGAAATTTCTCGTCAAATTATTTGGCAATAATTGTCGTTCTTTTCTACAAATAATCATTATTTCCCTTCTACATACAATCATTCAATAATGTTTTCCTTTCTTCTACCTCAAACCTTCTGAAACCATGACAAGAACATCAATCAAGAAATACTAATGATATCTCTATTTCGAAGGACACAGACAGTGTAATCTTCTTCCATTCGATTAGAAGTCGTCCATTTCACATGACTGTCAGCTATAATCGAAACAAACTACTTTTGTCTACTTTTGTTACGTTGCATTCAATATCTTTCTCTCCTTGTCTCTCGTGTAATCATTTATTTTTCTATTACTATTCCTCATCGTTTATATGCGTGGGCGATCCTGGCTCTCTACAACATCCTGCCTTTTGTTGATCTAAGTAACTTAACTATCCCTCCTCGTCTTTGTCCTGCCATTCGTTCACTGACATGGTGACATCCATTCCCTTGTCAAGCAGCTTACTCTCCATTTTTACCTACTTCTCTTGCCTTCAAAATGTCCTGTGAATATTACATTCTTCAAGCCCTCTTTCTCATTACGTCTCCCAGGAATTTCAGCTCTTTTTGATTGCTAACAAAAATTTTCTTGTAACTCCTATTCTGCTTAATAGTTTCTTCTTTTTCGATGTCAATGTTATACCCATCACCTTTCTCTAGAAGCACATTTCTGTTGCTTCAAGTCTTCTTCATCTATGAGAAGATAGTCCAGTATTCATTGAGACTAGATATTACATAACACTTCGACACTCTTTTCTTTGATTTTAAGGAGATTTTATTATCTCTTAATATTTTGTTTACTTTCTGAAAGTAACGATTCCCGATTCACTCACGATTCATCTTCCAATGTCTGTTACACTTTCTATCGTCTGTTGCTAAACTAGCCAGAGATTTAGATTTCATTACTTACTCGAATTCAACTTCCCAATACTAAGAATGTGCTGTTTCGTCTGATGATAATGATGAATTCTTTTTTCATACAGTTAATAGTTTGCCCCTTTCATCTTGCTTTCATCTACTACCGTGTCTATTAATTCTTTCAGTTTTATTACTGAATCTTCCATTAATATAATATTATCTGCGTACCACATGGTGTTAATTGTATGTGCGCCAATAATAAATCCTGATAGGTATTCTAGTACTCTTAGGATCGTTTCGCTGTACAGTTTAAATAAATCCGATGAGAAAAAAGCATCTTTGTCTTCTTCATTTTTATGCTTTTGTGTATTCATCGAGCGTGTTCTCTAACCGCATGCAGACTGATTGTTTCCAATAAAGATTACTGCTTTCGCGAATATCTTTCCCGTGTAGATTTTATGATATTTCAAGCAGAACTTCGAGTCAAATGCCGTTATATAACCTGTAAAAGAGAAGTATAAGTCTTCCTATAATTTCATTGATCGCGCTGAAATTATTCACATTATAAAGATAGTAGTTTTTGTTCCAGTGTCTTGAACAAAATCACAATAATTTTTCCCTATTTCAGTTTTAATATTGCTACTAGCTCTATTCATTAGAATCATATTTATCTAGCTCATTAATCTGATTGTTCGATGCAGTTTGCATTCATTTACGCCCGGTTTCTTTGGCAATGCTATGAAAAATAAATTACTGGGTTCTTCCGGTATTAGGCCGCTGTCATATATTTATCATTCCTGTAGTCATATCAATCTAAGTCTGAATGTATCTTTTTACAATCTCATCTGGTTCTGCTGCTTTGTTCCTTTTCATCCTGGCTAATACCGATCTAACCTCTGATATCAGGTCCTTCCATGTTTTTATTTATTGTAAGTTTATCTCTCTCCGATGTATACGTTCTATTTCTGTATTTTCTTTTCTTTTTCCATTAACTATTTCTATTACCTTAATCTATCTATAGAGTCTGATCAGTGATGAAGTATTGCGTTGAACACAATAGAATCTTATGTTTTCATCCTGTTTGCTAGTTGGAGAGGCGTATAACTACGTGCAAAAATGGAAAGAAGACTCAAGTATTTTTTTGTTCGTAATCAGGACATGTATACAATTGTTTGCCCTCGTTCTGTTTGGAACATATGGTAGAAGTAAAGACTGAAGGGCCCCGAGGTGTGAGCAGTCGTTTCCGGCTGAACGTTATTCGATATCTTGGTTGCACTGTTAGAAAATGTAGAGTAAAGGAAGTTTTAAAAAATAGCAAATTACAATTGGTTATTGTTAACCTTCTTGCAAAGCAGGAAATATTTCTATCAATACGTGTTTTATATATATATATATATATATATATATATATATATATATGTGTGTGTGTGTGTGTGTGTGTGTGTGTGTGTGTGTGTGTGATATATATATATATGCACACACTACCACACCCAGCAAATTGGCGACCAAGAAATTTATCTAGAATCAGAATCTTTCTGAATATTTTTCGTAATAGCATAAATATGTCTTCTAAACGTTTTCTGTGTTTAAAAAGCCTATAAAACTATTTTACGCTCGCCATTTGCATTCTTACCTTGATAGCAATGGGGTTTATTTAGCACATATAACAATCGAAACTAAACCGGCGAAAGTTTAAATGAGTTGACTTTAAAAACAAACGAATCGTGTATGGAAACGAATTACAAACTACATAGATACATGATCATTTTTCTTTCCTAAATTGCAAAATAACTGAATTCAGTTTTTTTTTTAATATTTTAAAACAAAGACCCGTCAAAATATTTCTTTGAATCAGCGTCTAAAAAACTTTGCTCTGAAAATGGAGCTTGTAAATATCATTCAGGAAAACAATTGATGGATAGTGTTGGTAAGTTATTAAAAGAGTTCTGAGTTACATCTTAATTCTTTAACACACATCCTAATGTAAACTATGAAAAATGTTTTCCAAAAGTGAGGAAGACGTGACAGTCAGAGAAAAAGCAACATAAACAGACAGAGGAGATGAGAAGTGTGAAAAAAAGTTGTTTGAGAAATGTAAAAATAATTCTTATTCATAATCGTAAACTAAAGTATTAGTGTGAAAATGAAAGAGACAAATATGTCATATTTTATCAGAATTTGTATATAGCAACATTTGTGAGCTTGAGTTACAAAGATTAATTATTTTATACCTTTTTTACTTGGGTGTTTTTATCACAAATACACTTAAAATTCTATAAAAAATAAGCAGTAAAATATATTTGCTCATTTATAAGTGCGTTCGTGGTGGTTCTTTTGTTTTTATGATAAAACATACAAACAAGACAGTGAAATATAATCAAGTTGTACCTTGATAATTTCTAAAAATGTTACTTAAGTCTTCTAAAAGAATGTTAAATACCTTAGTTTGGAATGGTTGGAGTTAATCATTATTGCTATTTAAAACTGTTTTCTTTGCAGCTGTGTAGAGTGGAAAATCTTAGAAAGAAAAATGACACCAGTCGTTTTAGAGGTAAAAAAATTAAATGCACATTTCTGCAAAGAAAGGTTTCAGATTTATGGATCAAAGAGTCCATGATATACAATATAAAACATGCTTAAACATCTAGGAAAATCTCACTTATAAATTATTTTTGTTACTAGTTTCTCAGTTCAATTTTGTTTTAAACTGAAGCCCAACTTTCTCAAAGAATAATGAACATGACACCGGTCATTATAGATTCAATTCTGTGTCAGCATTTTTAATTAAATATTAAATGAATATTTAAATATTAAGTAGATATCTTTTCATAAAACTTATATAGAATTGACAAATGAATTATTTTTAGTTTATCTTTATAGTTAATGATCAACTCCGTCCATTGTTCTTACACGAATAACAAAACTTAAAACAAGAAAAGTATTTTTGCCTCTACATAACAACTACACAAATCATTGAAAAGTTTACAGAATTTTTTTTCTTCTCTTATTTTCTCTAAGATCAACTTCTACTTGTTTGTGTTCTATTTGCATTGTACCGTGTTTCAGAATTCAAGTAAACTGCATAAGAGGAAGGGTTAAGAAGCTTAGGTCACTGTGTCCACATCAAATAAAATATCCGTTGCTCGTTTGGCACTGACACGCCAAGGATATACACGAAAACCTTTAAACATTCAAAGACACACCAGTCGTTTGGCATCTGAGAACGAGTGATGCTACTAATTGGCGCATCTTCAAATACGCGGAGATAAACACGTGTGTGAAGTAAAAGGCTTGTGCATGGACATACTTGATGGTTAATCAAAATCACTTCCACACTCAAGCAATCTTATATGGTATATAACCGTAGCAGAATAACTGCCTCCACTGGATGAGGTCACACTGTATTTGGGTTTTGTACACGTATCAGAATCTCTAGATATGATTGTTCACCGGAAGAAGTGTGCAAATACAAATCTGGGTACATGCAAACATACCGATGCGCTTCAAAAGCTAATTTGTAAAAACTAAAAATACATTATCTTTTCTTCTAGTGAGCTATTAGTAAATTAAACAGACGACTATTACTTTTACCTTACTAGCACTGTATGACAGTCTTAGCAAATTTCAAAATAACAGCGAGAATCTTGCTGACTTTAACAATTCTGCCTATAAATATTCTGAGAAAAGTCTCTAGAATTATCTCCATGATTCCAATGAGAGAATGGTTACGATCGTTATTGTTTTCAAAATTTACATACTCGTAACTTTTTGTTTATTTTCTTTCTTTCACATTCACACAAACATGGAACCATTAAATGTAAATGCTATTCCATGTATTCAGTTAGTTGTTTAACTCTCTTCACATATTATTTCTTAAGTTTCTTTAACCAATTTCCAAGAAACTGTAAGATTTGTTCATTGAAATACTGATTTTAAGAAGTGTGCTGCGCCGAGAAATTTTCAGAAGCCCTCGCATCCCAAACACACATATATTTGTTCATAGATACATATTGTATACAAATACACTCTACAACACGTGTATGTGTAATGTTATATCATTTTTGCCTCAGTTATTGCCATCTACACAAAGTGATGCACTTTCTTTGATATTAGGGCGTGGTAGCAGTTTGAATTCAAGAATAGATGAGCAAATACCTTCGTAAAATGTTTCTTTACCTATTTTTTTAAAAATGGATATGCGTATATATAAGTAACAAAAGTGACAATTTAATTCCAATCTAAATAAAAACGACGCTAATGTTTTTACACTTATTCAATATCCATCTTGCAAAATCACACATTAGAATAACTTTTAGCTGAATTTTTAAATTTTCTAATTATTTTCCTAATTATTCAATTATTTGGATAACATGAGCGTCTTCCTTCTTATTAAAAGATTCCTGCGGAGGCAAGTCTGCTGTAGGTATTGGCTAATTACTTGATTTTCGCTTAGATACAGGAAGCTATTTCCGCTTTCCTCAAAAGTTGGTCCTGCAACAGCTTTTTAAGTCATAATTTTGCTTATAATCGAAACGCCATTTGTCCAATCTTTGACTGCATTATCAGACCTTACAGGCAAAAATAACAAAGCATATGAAGAATATTGTCACTTTTTATTCCTGACAATCTTTATAAATAATGTTATGCTTTAAAAAGGAATTTCGATAAATCACGTGATCGTAATGTTAAAGTAAAAATTTCCATTTGGTTAAGATGTAGCAGATTTTTAAGTATCTTTGTGTCATTCTAATTTTTTTCTGACAATAAATAGGATATTTAATTAAAAAAAAAGAGAGTATTGTCATTATCATACACAAATGACCTGACCTTTGATATCTGGCTGGCCTTTCATATTCGCTAACGTTGGGAGAATTCTGATTAAATAAAGAAACCAGTTTGTAATTGCAAAATTATTTATTCCGTATACTTATTTTCTATTTAGCTTTGCCCTATCGTAACCTTAATATGAATAGTTCTTATCGTAATGTTTCCGGCCACTATTAAAAAGCATTCCGTTTCTCCTTTCAAATGTCCTCTTCGCAACTATAAACATGTTTTATCGTCAGCAATTCCTTTTCCTTTTCATGAATCCAACATTAATCTTCTTGTCAGTTCTACTTCAATTTTTGGCTACGCTAATCAGTTTTTCCTTACTTTGCCTTGTGAATCTCCTTTCAGAGACAAAACGAGACTATATTCCATAAGGATGTTTTTAATTTCTCCTTTTCATATTCCTAATATTTATCAATATGATCTCTCTATACATTGTAATCATTTTCCTCGTTTTTTTATTGAAATTTCTCACCATCATCATCATCATCATTTTCTTCTTCTTCTTCGTCTTCTTCTTATTATTATTATTTCCTTTGCTTTCTGTTGCATACACATTTACTTCCGGGTATCAACCAAAGATCTTAAGGTCAGAAATGGTTTCATAACATTTTCTGCCGATCATTTTTGTAAAAAAAAAAGATCACACACATTTTACATAGCTAAAGCTCTTCGTAATACATGAGCTGTACTTGTGAGTACATTTTTAAATTTCTTTAAGGCATGTGCTGTCAGAAATCTCTTCAATGAGTCTACTGGAATCTTTTCCAATCGATCCTAAAGCTCCAACTACAACTGGAATTATTGATGTTCTCGTGCGCCACATTTTTAAATTTCCACTTCAAGATCCTTGTATTTTGATAGTTTTTTTTTAAAGATCTTCAAAGATAGATTACAATCTGCAAGGACTGCCATGTCAATAAGAAAGAACATTCTGTTTTGTGGTCTTTGTTCACGATGTCTGGGCGATTAGCTTTGATTGTTCTGTCTGTGTGTATTGTAAAGTCACATAAAATTATTATTATTAGTAGTAGTAGTAATAGAAGTAGTAAGCGATGGTCTTGATGTTGCACTTCCGACAATGAAAATCTCACAGTTAATGACTGATCTCGAAAATTATCTTCTAGATATTTATACGAAATGGCATCTTTCAACGAAAACTGACTGTTGCTATGCATATAACTTTATCAAATGAATATCATGATATAAAAGTAAATTGCGTTCCAGATATTTATCGCCATTCACATTTTCATTTGCGAATGGCGAAAATTCATAATTAAAATTCTGGTCACAAAACAGAATGGTATTTGCATGGCTTCTAAATAAAAATAATTATCATTCCTGAAATTCTAATAACAGTGACAACCATCTTAAGACTTGATGGCATCTGATTGCATGTAGCTGCTACTAGACTCTCTGTATTTAGGAAGAAATAATATTTTCTTTCTGTACCTCGAACATCATCAGAAGTTTTTTTGTTTTTTTTTACCAACTGAAACCTTCCAATGGATATGCGATTCTTTTCTCTCTTACGCAGTTAGTAGCAGCACCATCACACACCTACACAAACATTCTTCTTAACTGTTGTACTTAATTATAACACGACACTGTCATTAATTGCATAACTGCCGGTAACAAGATGGTCTGGGACTATTGTTTCGAGTACACTCATTCTTTTCAATGGTAGCCTACGTATTTGAAAAATTGTTTGATTAAAAGTCGACAATAAAAACTAGAGTGTTATGAATCCACCACTCCCTGCCATCTGTAAACAAATAGCGCTGTAATCGGAACCGCTATCAAATGATTTTCATTCACACACACACACACAGCGCATGCGCGTGGCACCGCCATATCGTACAGATGCATAAACTTATACTCATAAACTAATTGCATTTTCGTTGATTTGCCTATGTTTTTCTTGTATCATACACAATGCGTGAAATGATTATTTTCTCAAATCTATTTTGTTAATTCCGTTATTTTTTCTGATTGTTTCTGTTTTTTGATTCCCGGATTTGTATGTTACATATTTCTTGAAAACCACATCTTACTTTATCCATCCAACGTGTGTCAATTAGGTAATTTTAGTATATTTTAAAGAGTAACATAATAGTTTAAAAGAGTTAAACTTATACACACACACACACACATATATATATATATATATACATACATACATACATACATATATGTATATATATATGTATATATATATATATATATATATATATATATATATATATATATATATATAGGTAGGTAGGTAGGTACCTCGAAAGATTCACTAAAAATTAAAATAGATGATGAAAAGTTATCGTCAAACAAAATCTTCGTTATTATATTATTAAGAAGAAAGGCCAAAGAATTTATTTTATTATTAAATTATAATTTTTAATCCTTGTGACAACCTTCAAAATTTTGGCTAAAAATTCTTTTTTTGTTTTTTTAAGGACATATTTTCAAGTGAATTATTTTAGAAAGATTTCTTTTTACATTTGTTACCTCCCCCACACTTCAATTTGTGAAAACTATAGAAAGTAATTTTTGTAGTGCTTAATGTTTATATTAGAGATAAGCACACGTTCTTGGAGAATTTAAATTATCATCTTTTTTTTATAAGACAGTCTCAAAAAATCTACTCTGAATCTTAAATTTTAAAATGCAATAAAAATAAAACTTTATTTAAAACTTTTAATTGCTTTTAGGAATATAATATTGTCTTGCGAAAAACAATTCACTCGATTGATAATGAATTTTTACAAGAATTACTTTCATCTTATTAAAATTTAATAATTTCATAGACTTTTAAATCTTAAAATTCTGTATTAATTCTTTGCTGTTAGCTGATAATGTTATTAAGTAAAACCTATATTTACTAATTCTAAATGGAAAGGCTTACTACAATTCAGTAAACCTCAGTATTTTTAAAAGAATTTTTATTTTTATGCGTGCAAAAACGTGCCGATTTTTGTAAATACGGACGTCTATACACGACATTATGAGAAAATAAGAGCGGTAAGTATAGTAAAGTTAAAATTTATTTGTAATTTTTTAACATTTCCTCAACAAACGTCTTCATAAGTAAGACTACGAAGCCAAAGTATATAAAATTCAATAAAATATTAGATTACCTACAACACTTTCCTAAAAAAGGAGCCCATGCTATAATTTTTTAAACAGTTATGTCCCCTGGAGAAATAATTTTCAAACATTAATCTATCGAGAAAGGTGTTAACACCTCATAAAAATACCCACCTCCGTGTAAAATGCTTTTCTGTGACATTTTAAAATAAAAGGAAGTAATATTTATTTTAATTCAGATTAATTAAAATTTAAATCAGCTAATCTTTTTTAAATAAATTTTCAGAAAAGTATATTTTATTTTTGAAATATTTTTTAATAAAGAGAGTCATCTGTTAACAGATTCGCTAAAACGGCTGACTTTTAGCGGTTTTAACGATAAAAAAATATAATTCCAATCAATTTAAATTAGGTTTGAAACAAAGCAAAGTCTTTAACTTATTGTTAATATTAAATTCAATTCATTAGCTTCAAATTAAAACTAAAAAGCTCCAGGAAAGATCTTTCATTTTAAAAAATGCATTTTAAACTTTACGTGTCACTTTTCTTCGCATTTTATTTTTACTAATTGTCTTACTACTGTAGCTTTATTCTATGCTAAATTCAATTTATGAATATATATAAAAATATAGAGTATAAAATTAATATGATGTGGTGTAGATTCATATGTCTATCTAACTATGCTTGGGTATCTAACAATAATAATGCTACACGTAAAATTATATAATTTAACGTACATCAAATTTAACAGAATTTCTGCTAATAAAGTGCTCAATCACTACATAATGTGTGTGTGCATACTGAATACTTGAATACAAGTAAATGTAATTTGTATAGAAACTAACAATATTTTAAATGTTTGCTTATTGACCTGTTAATTCGATTATGTACATAACATAATATTTGTCAACATTTATAAGACATCTACAATGTAAGCATAAAATATCAACATAAATATCGAGATAATAAAGCAAATAGTTTACGATAATGTTATGCTCTTTCTAGATTATATATAAAGTCAACGATAATTAATTACAGAGACTATGTTAAGCGAGAAAAATACCACATCATTACTCAATGTCTAATTTTCGTTCTTAAGTTTAATGATATTTTCATATGGTTAAATGTAAAATAAATCTATTCCTGTTTATGCCTAAAAGCAATATTCCGGCATTCATTAAATTTACTTTTTTTTTTTTTTTTTTTTTTTTTTTGTATTTAGCATTCAGTACGCAAAAATATTTGCTTAATAATATGAAGCACGCTACAGACAGATATTTTTCCCAAATTAAGACTGCAACCGACAATGTTATTTATTCTTCATTCTATACTGGACTTCTATAGTACCGCCTTTGACAATACTTTCCGGTGGTTTTACTGTTGTTAGTTTCTTTTTTTACATTTATTTAATTTTCACGATGATTTTGCGAATTTGTGAACAGAAAAGGTGTGGATAATAGATATTATCGTCTACAGAACTTTATGAACATATTAAGAGGCATTTATATATATAGTTATACGGGAAGTTGTGTAAAACTATGTTTGATCACGTCCTGAAAAGATATGGCGTATAAATGA
Source organism: Acanthosepion lycidas (assembly GCA_963932145.1). Classification (NCBI taxonomy): domain Eukaryota; kingdom Metazoa; phylum Mollusca; class Cephalopoda; order Sepiida; family Sepiidae; genus Acanthosepion; species Acanthosepion lycidas. Next base: position 56,216,119 of record OZ010586.1, read on the forward strand.
AGAAATGAAAAGTACTCCAGTCGACCTCTAGCTATTTTGGTGTCGGTCTACTAGTGGCAAGCTATGATCAGGATCGGCACACACTCCATCTTTTCTCGTTTCCATCATTCGCGTCATCACGATGAAGAAGTTTGAAATCTTTCTACCATCGTGAGGAATTCGCCAGTTTAAAAGAATGGTTTTCAATATCGAGTTGCCAAATAGAATTGTCTTGGACAGGGAATATAAAGCTGAAGCACTCATTCATAGAGTTTGGCACAGATGAAAATAATCACTCAAAGTTGTAGCAGCAGTAGCAGTAGAGAGAGTAGTAAAACTAATAATAGTAGTTGGAGAGAGAGAGAGAGAGAGAGAGAGAGAAAGAAAGATCTATGTAAAACACAGTTGCTGTAGTGTAGAGTAATACATTATATGAAAACTTTTGCTTACCATTAACAGTCACCGACAGAGTAGTCAAAGAGAAGGTAACCAATACCAAAAATTTTGTGAAATTCTCCATGGTTGCCTGATTGCTTGTTAATTGGTCCTTAAATATTTTTTCTTTTCCTCAATTTGAATGTTTTTCTAATGTTTTTGTTGACTGTTTTTCACCCTTGTTATATTTATTGTCCCATCCAAAATGAGTCGCTTGCCGAACTTACGTTTAAGTCTTACTTCAACTTTTCTTTCATGCGTGGTACTCAGAGTAGAAAGGTAACGAATACAAATTCAAAAATGGAAAGAAAGTCTCACGAGCAATAAGGAAGGAAGTAGATCCTTGTAGACGTGTAAAAGTAAATCCTTTATTCTTTCCTGGTGCTTCTTCTTCTTCTTCTTCTATACTTTTCCTTCCTTACTGTTTGTTATCCTAACTTTTCTTGCCGTTCGTGTTTCTCCGACCGGCACTAGACACAGCGAACGTACGAATCAAAAGCAGCGATGCTGACGATAGATATAATAATAATAATAATACACGTTCGAGAAACTCTATAAAAAGTTTGAGGTAGAGGCTGGAGGCAGCAGAACTTTTTTTCTTTTCTAAATGGGGTGGGGATTACTTCTACTGGAAGGTGTGTCAGTGGGCTGTACGGCTTCTGAATATCCCCGAGAGAGTTCTTCTTCTTCTTCTTCTTCTTCTTCTTCTTTATATCGATGCCCTTTCCTTTTACTACCTAAAACTATATATCGTTCTTTTTCTCTCTCTTCTCTCGCTGACTCATTTGTTCTGACTTTGACTCTTAACAGTTTCCCTCTTCTCTTAGTTCATATACTAATCTTTCTTCTTCTTCTTCTGTCTCTCTCTCTCTCTCTCCGTCCCTCTCTGTGTGTGTGTGTCTCTCTCTCTCTATATATATATATATATCTATCTCTCTCTCTCTATCTCTCTCTCTACTTTTTTTTGTTTCTTCTCCACTCATTTCATTACAGTCAATCTCCTCTTTTTCACAACAGGTTTTTTTCATAACAAATTTTAAATCTCACACTTAGGGACGAACTAGCGCGTGGTCGCCTCACAAAGCAACCGATGAAACTGTTGAACTTTCTCATCAGCCTTTATTATCTTCATTTATATTTTTAGCAAAAGTATTATGCAAGGATTTATTTTATAATTATTAAACTAAAATCACGAAATGTTTTCAGATTTTTTGTCATCACACCCTGTAGCCACACTGATAATCTTGACCATTTTTACACATGCGTTCGTATGTGCGTAAACATCCGTGCACATAGGTATTCAATGCTTTGCACATATATCTTTTAATCTTGCTGTTGAAATAACACCAACTTTCTAACATCTTCAAAATGCGCATCACCATAAAAGACATACAGTGCCGGGGGTTACTGGTTGGCGAGTTAGTCAGTATAACCATTAGTGTTCGATTCGCCTTAATGTATGCCTTATACTCGTGGGCATGTCCCAGAATTAAGCTTATCAAAAATTATTTTCTCCTGCAATGTTAAAAAAATCTTGTTCGCTTTAATCTGGGAAAATGTTTGAATTCTGGAAAATATTTTTGAAAAATAAATCAAACGTCGATATCATAAAAGTTTCTTGTTTCATTTTCCTTTTGTAAAAAAATTATTCAAGAGATGAGTAAGTAGCGTAACGGTTATTAGAGAGCCAAGTTCAAATTCTAATCTAGTCTGTTATATTAACTTTCGCATAAATTCCCTTGAGGAAAACATGAAACTGTTTTTTCTTTCTCTCCCTAACTACAGATTAAAGAAAACCGTAGACTGGATTCCTTAACCTTGTGTAGTGGCTAGTCTAGGAGAAGGACAATTCTGATTTCAGAACCGTGTAAAAGGCATCGGAAAAATGACTCCACTGTCTTTCCGAAAAAGTCACGGCAGTTCACACAGGTTAAGAAAAAGAAAGCTGTTGAGAGCCATGATCTCCTACACCCTGAAGAGATATGGCATTCAAAAATAATTCTAAACTTGTAAAGATTTCATCGTTAACTGACGATAAGTAATGCAGCTTGGATCTGTTAATAATCAGGTTAATCGAACAGAATTATCCCTTTTGGACGTTACTTTTTTTTTTTTTACAAATGTTCACCCAATATAAGGCCAAAGAGCCACTCAAGGTAGAGTGATACTGTGTGGACTTAGAAAATCATGAGAAACAGTAAAATGGAAAATCTAATTTGTGAGAATAGATGATAGAATAATAACAAAGTTGGATAGTCAAGATACAAAAGTTACATTTTTTTAAAAAAAATGATGTTTACCCTGTTCAAGGTTCAAGTGTCACTCGAGGTAGAGGATTACAGAAACACAGTTTATGGAAATATGTGAGAAAGATAACGGTTGACAGTAGATTTGAACAGGTTAAATTTGTAGTGATCGGGGAAAAAACAAAAGACAGGAAATTGTGGAGAGACACGACCGCCCACATCCTGAAATGACCTGGCACAGCATATAATTTCTTTCCTAACTGCCAATTTACTTTCGTAGATTTGTTATAAAGAAAATTCCTGTCATAAGCTTTAACTTTTCTCGATTAGCAAAGCATAAAGATATGGCGTTTTATGACAGAGAAAAGAAATTTCAAGATTTAAAACTAAACATAAAAATGAATGCTCAGTCATTCTCTACTATTCCTTGTACAATTATTGTTATCCGGAAAGAAACACTTTCAGGCGTGCAGACTTATCTAAAGTGGTAATCGGTAGGTGAACAGGTTCAGTTAGCAAAGAGAATAGTGTCAAGACCTCGATGCCAAATTGCATCAAATTTTGCAGGGTGGTTTGTGAAGTAATTAATTTTTTTATGGTATAACAAACATAATAACCTTTTTATGTTCACCAATGAAAGCTAAAATGTTTATAACTCTTCATAAAACTAAGAAGATACTGCTGTGTTGATCTGACCGGATTACAAGTGATTACAGCAAAACCACCGAACGATCAGAATTATGTTATTGGTGATAATATTTGGGTTTATTAGGTTGGTGCAAAAATAATGACGTAATAATGTCGTTTTTTGACGTATTTTTTAACGTCAAAAACGACATTATTACGTCATTATTTTGCACCAACCTAATAGAAAAGTTATATGATATATATATATATATATATATATATATATATATATGACAATTTGGAAAAGTATTTGTATTTAGACCGTGACTCTGTGTCATCATAAAGATCATTTAATATTACATGAACAAAATGTACTTTATCAAGGCGAAACATGATTAATGTTAAGTGTCTGAACACTTGAATCTTACTTTAGCCGTATCGTTTTAACTAATTTCAGTTCAATATTTTAAAAGTTATTTATGGTTTAATGCATCCTACATTCAGTAAGAAAATGAGGTGTATTAAAATAATCCGGGCGTAGGAAACTCATAAATCATAGCACTTTCAAGACATCTTCATCTGAATAAATTATCTCCACTTTTTATTCAAACGACGACGTTGACTAGACCAAAATTGTAATCACGATGAGAGAGAGAGAGAGAGAGAGAGAAGAGAGAGAGAGAGAAGAGAGAGAGAGAGAGAGAGAGAGAAAGAGAGAGAGAGAGAGGCGGGGTTTAAAATGCTCAAATGTAGCGAAACGAAACGATGCGGGACAAGAATAGATGCCGTACTGGTGTTCCAGAAGCGTTAATATAAATAACGTCGCTCTTAACATGAAATGAGCGATTTAGTAAATGACCCCAGAACATCTAAAGTCTTTATCACTAATAAGAATATTTTTGGAGGCAATCCATCAGTGCTATTTTAACATTAACGACCCAGTTTGTGGCATTAATATTTCCGTCTTTCTACATTTTTCATTTTCCAACAGACAACGTCGTTAAAATAAACAAGATTTTTATTCAATAAGAAATGAACGTAAAACAATAAAATAATTTTGCTGTTTCTATTAGGTTGGTGCAAAAATAATGACGTAATAATGTCGTTTTTTGACATTAAGAAATACGTTAAAAACACGTCAAAAAACGACATTATTACGTCATTATTTTTGCACCAACCTAATAAGAGAATATCAACAAGTGATCAACTAATTAAATTTTGAATCGAAAAACTTTTAAATATAAAACAGTCATTGTATCTTCATTCTGGAGTATGAATATTTAATATTACGTGTTAATTTCAGCATTTGTTTTTCATTTGAAACGTAAACATTAATAAGATATTGCTGAGTATATTCAGCATTGCATTTGCATGGAAAGCGGCCCACACAAGTAGAACATTTCATTCTGTCAAACAGGTGACAAAACATGACAATTTTTACGAGGGTCAGTCATTCAAAAATAATGCTTTTACGAATTTAATTTGAAAAGTATATATCAGAATTCTTAATTTTTTATTAGCTATAAACTATAATATGCCCAGAATCTCAAGGGAAAAATTTCTCCAGTTAGCTTCTCTTTTCCTACCCATAATCCTCTTTAAAAATGGCTGTTACTCTGAACACTTATCGAAATCAATGAGCTGTCACAGAATTTCTATTCACGGGAGGATAGTGAATTTTTATAGGTTGCTTGTAAGCATAGTAAGGACAGGAATCAATACAGTTAATTACAATCTTAGAAAGAAAGAACAAACTTATTTTAGTGACTGACCCCACAGTGAAAGTTTTAGCTGCTGCTTCTGTGAATGCAGATAAGGCCAAACATAAAATATGCCTTAATTTTAAATGGGAAATATCACGATTGAGAAATAAAGACATTATATTGAAGATTAATAGTTTTTAGAACATTACGATCATTTTTACATCTTTGAATACCTTTATTATTAAATCGGTTGTAATTAAAGAACTATAACCCTAGACATGCCATATCATTGATTAACAATAATCCACGATTGAAGGTTATTTGCAAGTAAGCATTGGTTATATTAAAATTGACTCCATAATCTCAATTTTCGGAATAAATCTTTTGCTAAGAACATGGTATTAACTGACAGATTATCTTCTTTTTTTCTTTTTAAACATATCAAATACGATATTTTTCGACCTGACTCCTACTTATTAGTTAAAATTTGATCTAAAATGTTAACCTTTTAATATTCGATCTCTGATAAACCAGTGAATTACGTGCCATGTAAGCGTACTATGTAAAAGAAACGCTTTTTATCATTATGCCATGAATTGGGTAATGTTTCCATGTATATTATACTAGGGTATTTATATATAATAAAAGGCAAATATGAAATTATATTAATTATGTTATTGTGTATCGAATGAAACCAGCGGTGATAATCCTTTCTCTCTTTTCAAATCTTTCCCCATAAAATTATTTGCATTTTCTTTTTAGATTGTTTTGTTTGTAACGCGTCTGATTGTTTGTGTGTATGTGTGTGTGTGTGTGTGTTGATGAGAGCGAGAGACAGTTGGGGAAAAGTAAACAGAGAGAAGATACCAGAAATAACATCAAAGGGTCATAGTGATAGCCAGCATCATCAGACAGAATCGTGATGTTGCTACGAATGAGTTAAAATTACTAGAGGCATAAGTATCTCAAGGTATGTTGTAATTATTCTGTTTATAGCACAACAATTTTATCCCAACTCAAGTGTGTAGTTTAAGAACACTTCATCATCGCTTCATTATGTTCGCTTTATTATTATTATTGTTGTTGTTGTTGCTGTTGAAATTTAAAAGCTCAAATCGTTTAAAATGCAATCTCCCTCTTAATAGAAATGGGTTTTTTTTTTTAATATTTTTTGCACTAAAATGTCATTTTGTATCACTTCTTGTAGATATCGGCGATTGTTCAGTTCATTTTGTAGCGACTGCGATCGCCTTCCCGCATTTTGTTGTGCAGAGAATAAAATAACGAAAGACAAACACAGATACCAACAAATAGTCTCTTCTATTTTTGGCAGAGTGAAATCCGAGACTCTGTTAGCAAAGGAAGACGAGAGGTTCAACATAATATTTACACAATGACGGAGACGAGAGAAATGTCTACGTTTGGCCTGCAATAGAGACAATCAACACTTGACATTTCAATTGAACTTAATGAATAATGCATTAAGCACTTCGTCCGCAGACTAATTAAAAGGAAATGTAGGAATTGCACACAAAAGACATGTACTACAGATTTAATTTTTTTAAACCATTTCTATGGATTATATAATGATACCAACAATCTTCACACACACACACGCGCGCGCGCGAGCGAGCGCTACATAAGCCTACATCTCTCTAAGTGTCATATTCTTCCAGAGCATGATGGTTTATGGCTCTTCACAGCTACCTTAGAAATGCATGATACTTTACGAATCCTTTTTGCGCTACTTCTTCAGCCATCCATTTCACTTCTTGCCCAGATTTCCAAAAATGGCTTAACTTTTGTTGACAGAAACATTGGTATAAAGGGATTTGACATCTAAACTATACATGAGTTTATTTATCCTATTTATTCAATAGGTAGACTGGTCGATGAGCGTAGCACAAAAACAGAACTTTGGGGCACTCGGCGAGGATTGAATTCACTACCAAAGAATAATGGTCAATTAGACTGCCTTTGAAATCACTACCGAATGCACTGCGCGTTTATGGTTTCTGAATTGGTTTTAACTAACCTTTCTGTTTAATATTTGCAGGGAGAGCTTAATTAATCAAAATAGTCTGATTCCTTCAAAATAAAAACAGTTGGCAATTAAGAACTACACTTGAAATCTTCAAAGAAAATTTAGTCAGAATAATTGCGTTTTTAATCAGTGACGTAAAAATAAATCAATTTTTTTTTAAATTACAATTAAAAAAGATTATTTTATGCACTTTTTAAAATCTCAAATGTTGTCAAAATTCTTTTCATATTATTTCAAAAATTTTGTCAACGTTTTTCAAATCTTGTTATTCCTTAAATATGATAAAAGCAAATAATATGCTTTGATTTGATTTTGTATTACTAAAGACGTTTTCGAAAAAGCACGTGTCTACATTTACAGATATAGAATTGCGAATACCTGTTTTACCCAATTTGAAATGCTCTGAATAGATTATCAATATTTAGGTAGAAACCATTAAAGTGTGAAATTACTTTAGAATTTTTTCAGTCTCAAAAAAAGAAAGAATCATTTTCTATTTAAATAACGAAACATTTGTGGATGGCAAACATTAGAATTAGAATGTTATAATCTATTTATCATATAATGAAGCAGAAGATAATCTTATGTGTAGATAACAATCATCTTTAAATTGAGGGAGATGGCGATAATTGGATAGAAGTCAAAGTAAAAGGTAGCCTCGATTAAGTTTTATAAGAACAGCATACTGCATACAAATCAAAAACAGTTAATTGACAGATAGAAATAATATAGAATGTAAATGAAAATGTCTATTGCAGCAATAAGTTCATTTTCATCCATTTTTATATTAACGCTAATTTTAAAATGAGAATAATTAAATTCCGCGGATTTTATTAAAACTAAAAATTAGTTATGTTTCTGTTTACTTAATGCCCTTCTGCCGATTGTCCTGTTCAGCGATTTTCTGGAGAGACTTTTGATTAACGATTTTCTAGAGAGAGAAATGCTCAACACTCCTCTGGAGAGAGTTTTGTTCAATGCTGTTCTTGAGAGATTTGTGATCAACACTTCTAACTTAATTTTAATTCAATCTTTTCCTGGAGAGACTTTTGTTCAGTGTTCGTCTGGAGAGACTTTTGATCGTCGTTCTTCTGTGAAGTCAGTTGTTCAATGATCCTCTTTTTAGGTTTTATTCAATGTACTTCTAGAGTATCTTTCTTCGTTCTCTTCTGCTGTGTATTTTGTTTAATGTTCGTTTCGAGAGAGGTTTTTCCTCAACTGAATTTTTTTCATTCTATTGCTTCCTAGAAGACTGCGAAGACAATATGTATATTTATATGACAATTAACCATGCTGATTTATTCCAGTTTGCAGTGTTCTAAAACATTTTAAGGGGTTTCACTTGAATATGAAGCAAACACTTTTCTATGATGCATCAATAACTAAGGATTTTAAATGCGTAATTACAGTAGGCATTTCTTTTCTTTTATGTGCCATGTCCTTTCAGAAAGGCGATCATGGTTCTCCACCCCCTCTATCCATTGAAGCTCTTAATAGGTTCCTTCCCTCTGCCCCCCAACCCCACAAGACCACGTTCGATTTGCTTAAGCCCGTCAGGTGTCACGCGTTGTTTTCCCTTGTCTCTCTTGCCCACTATTCGACCTGTGAGTATCAGATTCTCCAGGCCCTCTTCCCTCATTATGTGTCCCAGAAACTTCAGCTGCTTTCTTTCCTTGTTTGTAACCTCTCTAAGACCTCATCGTTGCTCACACGCTCAGTCCATATCATTAGCATCCTTCTTTCGAGTCTCTTCTTCATCTTTGGCAACATTTGCTGCCGTAAAGAAGGACAGATGTCACGTCCTTTTCTTTGTTACCAAAGAAATCCCCCTGTCTCGCAATACTCTGCCCAGCTTTTGGAATATGCCTTTGGTCATCGCAATCTGTCTACGAATCTCAGTGTCACACCTACCATCCACTGTCAAAACGCTTCCCAGATATTCAAACTTCTGCGGCTGTTTAATTCTAGTCTTCCCGACATGCAAATCGCATTTCGGGCCTGCGTATTCATTTACGATTACCATTTTAGGTATACAGGACATTTTACGATTTTAGAAGATTTTATAAACATGTAATCATTTTTACCTAATGTTAATATTTTGTTTTCGTGTGTATAAAATCACGAGTGAAGAGTTTTTCTTCATACCAACCAATACACACATAATTTGTAGGGATAAAGAATATAATCATGTATTTTAGGAAAAGGAATAAAATTAAATTTTCTTTTATGAATGTACGATTCCATAAATCCATATATTCGGTTTCGTGAATAAATATCTAATACTTATAACTTGGAATTTTGTCCATGCACATATTTCTACACCTATATGTGCATAAAATATACGTATATATGTAAATGTATACAAAGACCTCTCTTCCTCTTTCAATTTCTCAGCACACACAGACACACACCAATGCACGCACACACACAAACACACACAGAGAAACACACACACACATATATATATATATATATATATTGCACATTCTCAATAAGATATATATTGTGATATATATAAGAATGTGCAATATGTATATATATATATATATATATATATATATATATATATATATATATATATATATTGCACATTCTCAATAAGAAAATATCATCAGATAGTCCACAGGCGAAATATGTTTCATTCAAGTTTCATAAATATTCTTTATTTTGGAAAAAGAAAACATTTAAAAATTTTCTCATGAGAATTATTTCTACACGCATCTGGCACTACAGAAATTAATGCCTGAAAAAAGTTGTTAGAGAATATTACTCTAAAAATCACAAGCGTAAATGTTAACGATTGATGTTGCAACATTTTAGCATTCAACGAAATATTGGTAAATTTCAGTAGAATTTTACCGATTTATTCCTTCGGGAATTTAATGTAGTTTTTAAACGATTCCCCTGCAATGAAACCTGGAAATATTTTTCTTTTATGTAAATACTCAAATTTAATTATTTTTATGAATTTGCTAAATAATTATCTGTTTGCTCAAATATCTTTAATATTAAAGACATTTCCTGAGAAAAAAAAATCTCCTTCTATGACAAGGCACTTAATTCAATTGTATATATTAATAAAATAAATCCAGCATTATGCACATTTCAGATAAAAAAAAATAACTAAGAACGACGGATCTATTAATCCCCCCCCCCACCCCCGTATATACGATGAGATGCTGAAACGTTTCCGTCCTGGCCTACGTTCCCAAATCAGTATTATTTTGGCAAGGGGACCAGTCCGAAAACATTTCAGTGCCCACCTCTTATGTACATGCACACACGTATTTGTGTGTTGGCTTGTTTGCACACGCGCGTTTATGTGTATGTGAATATGTTGAACTGAGAGAATATTCATCAACTGCGCACTTTGAAAAGATGAAAGGTAGATATCTGCATGCTTATAATAGATCACAAGTATCGATGCAACCAACTGGCCAGCTTTTTTTTCTGAATGCCTTCACAGTTCACCTTGAGATGTTGATTTCCTTTATCTGACCCAATTTGTGTAATCTTCTAACAACTGGCAATTCATGAAGTGTCATTATAGGAATAAAGTGTCCCAGCCGACACTGGAGTTTCGATTCAGGTTTCAAAACGTTGTGACAAATTATCCTCGTTCCAAGAAGTTGGTTCACTGGCTCATACAAATATGTACAGTAGGAACGGAACAGTAACTCTTTCTATTTTGTCCTTCATGGCAAGTAAAGTAAATGCTTATGATGCTTACATACATACATACATACATACATACATTTAATTTTTCCAGGATCCTTACATTTTTCTGTTTTGTGGGAGTAAGGAAGTATAAGAAAATTTCAACAATTTTCTTTGAGCCAAGCGCTTTCAACCACTTCTTTAGCCATTATAAAGTGTGTGTGTCTTGGGGGGGTTAGTTTTTCCTCTAGTTGTTGGCTCTTTAAGCTGTATTTTATTTTTGTGTTGTTTTGAATAAGAGCGTTCATTCTGAACCTTCGCATGTTGAGCACAGGTGAAATTCGCGTGAGCATCTTTCTATTTAAAAAATGTTTAATACTTTATTTCCACTGTTAAATGAGGTGAGGTTGATAGTAGGAGAAAGATGTTTGATATGCAGAGCCTCTCTAATAGCGAGATGTTTCTGATAATGTGAATTATAAAGAATTTTAATGTTTTCGAGCAGAATTTTTCTTAAGGGTTCTTGTAAATTGTGGGTTAATATATATATATATATATATATATATATATATATATATATATATATATATGGGGGGCTGGGAGGAACATATTTTGATTTTAAGACTTATGCTTATGCGGTTGTAGTCAGATGTCGATTTGTCCTTTACACTTTGGCTTTTAAATATCTGTCTGATTTCCAGTTGATTTTTAAAGAATTAAAAAGGGACAGGCTTCAATAGTGCAACTATAGAGAGACTGTACCTGCTTCTACCTCGTACCCCTGTAATTTGATGGAGAACCAACAAAGCCTAGTGATATCACGTGGTACTTCTAGGTAACCTAGGCGGGTGGTGATGAGGCAGTCACCCTGAAATCATACCTGAATCCAGAGTCAATACCTGATGGCTTTGCCGGAGGAACAGACAGACAGACAGATAGATAGATAGATAGATAGATAGATAGATAGATAGATAGACAGATAGATAGATAGACAGATAGATAGATAGATAGATAGACAGATAGATAGATATCAACTTATCAATTTGTAATTTTTCCTAATTTCTAGTAAAATAATGAAAGGATTTACGGAAATATTTGCATTATTAATATGCACGATATTTCACATAGGTTTGAATTATAAAAGCCGACATATCACTTTTTAAGATATGAGAAAAGTTTTATGAATTTGTCCGGATTTTAACCAGGTTACTGAAACTTTAAGAAACATTGTGACACAACATGCACAAAGTTTACAAAGACAGTGTCATTGTAATGGCCATAAAATTATAAAGATTACATTAAATGTGAAACGCATTTCTCATCTTAAACTAATTTCGGGGTTGATTAATCCATTGATGCTGTGTTCAATATGAAACAATGTACGCTATCCAGAATAGCCTTCCAAAGTTTCCATTTGCTGATAAATTGAAAAATATCCACAGATTTCAATCGGGTTAAACTTGGCAACTTCATCAAACTATGGTGTTTGGAAACCATTTTATTCCCATATTCTTCAGTTTACTTCGATGAATGTAACAGAATATTGCTGTGCATAAAATCATCTTTCTGAAAGCGTTTTTTTTTTTTTCTTCAATCATAACTCAACGAAAGCTCAAAAATCAATGTATGTCTGAACTTTAGCTTGAATACTATCTGGAATTCGCCATGAATCTAGCACTACAGCGTCTATAATCCCATTCGAAAACATCACACAACCTCTGCATTGATGACATCACAGCCTATGCTAACGATTCCCGCCAATAATTTGCTCCACCCGTCTTACCCATAGGAGCAAAATGTCATAACTTTATAATAGAGACCTCCATGAAAACACGATACATAACGCGTCTAAAATTAATTTTTAATAATGTTGAGACATAATGTTCCAATAGTTTTCTTTTATTACATGCGAAAAGATTTTCAAAGCTATGTCCGATAAAAGCTCGGCTGGGTTAATATCAGGTGAACGTGGTGACCATACTGTTTGTTGGGTGTTCTTTAAACACTTCTAAATCATTTAGGCCCAATGACACTATGCATTATCCTGCTGGTATTACCCATTATTGTTGGTGTACAAGGAGCCTTTGAATAGGTTCAAATAGCCATGAAGCGAACTACATAGCGATCACCGGTCAACGACGTGTTTAAATGGACAAAAAAAATAAAAATATCGTTATGGTGCCACCACCACCACCACCAGCCTTTGTGATGCCTTGTTGACAGTTGAGATCTGTGGCCTCATAGGGACCTGTGTTACGCTGTTTATCACCAGCCATCCAACGATCAATTAGCGATGTCCCGATCCCATTTAAGGAGCTGTGCCTGGTTTCGTCGTATAAACAAGAACGCAATGTCCTATTGAAGCTAAAGAGCGCTAACATAACCTGTTAAATCATGCATCTGGCAAATCCTGAATTTAATGTGGATATAATTTGTGTCAGTGTCGCTTGTCTGTTACCTTAGACAATTCTATTCAGATGATCATTAAGGGTCCGGTGGTCAGAAATTGCACTGTCATAGTAATGCCTTCCATCATATATTTTCAGTTTGCATTTAACACCGTAGAACGAGGGATGTCAATTTCAGAAATAGAAAGTCCTACCCATACTTCATTCAATTTCTGATAATTAACTTTGCCTGACTCAACATATGACAGAATAAAATTATATTTATCTGGATATTTCAGTTATGTCAAGATGCAGCTGTGCCACCAACCATAAATATTCGATACTGTCATTCCATGACTTTTGGCATGTCATTGATAAACATTAAGTGGTTAATAATCAGACAAGCATTATATCTTGGTTATGGCATTAAAATACAGTCGGTAGGGGTGTTTTTCAAAGAAATGTGAAGGAACCCTTTATTTTCCATTACTATTAGGTACACAATGGCCCAGAACTCTGGGTCAAATAGATACATCTTTGGAAAAACGGTCGGTGTCCTGCTTAGCTCACTGGGAGAGATAGACTCCTAGATTTTGTTAAGTTATACATCTAGGAGGAAGAGTTTTTTATAAAACCTGCGAGTTTGATTCAATGATGTAAACGAGTTCTTTTCGGGTAAATGCTATCATTGTTCAGAGAGTATGGTTCTTCACGTACAAGCCTGTTTATCACTTTAAAAAGCTTCAAGCACAGGCGTTGCTTTGCTAAAAATATAGTCATTGGAGTGTATATGTTTAACGCGCAAAGGCTGTCCGTAGCCGAAACTGGTCGTGACTCGACTAAAATGCTGTGAAATGGTGCGATATCAAGGAATGTCTACGCTCAGCAACGAGAAGAAGTAATCATCACTTTGACCTGTAACCGACAAATTTAAGCTTAGATAAATTAAGTAGACAGAAGAAAAAATTGTCGAAAGATTCTTTTAATAAAAACCAAATTTAATTTGGATTGCTAAAAGCATATATGGTATTTAAAAATAATTGTAAAATCATAACAAAGTGTTTATTGTATTCTTTCTTGAACGCTGAAAGTTTTGATCACCAGAAAATAACGAAAAAGACAATTGGATGCTGATATTAGTAAAAGAGATTTTTAAACTGGCTGCAAAAAGCCTAGGCTATAAAATATCTAGTATTAGTTTCAACGCTTTCACGTGTAAACACTATTTGACGTCATTATCATGACCCAGTCAATTTGTTTGATAAATTTTAATACCATTAGAAAGCTGACGAAGTTTGAAGATTAAAACTTTTTTGCATCTTTTGGTATTGAATCCAAAAACACCCCCTCCCGTAGAGACACCGTGTAGCTAATTTATGAGTTGCGTTATTTCCGGTACAGATTAAACCCTTCTGAATGAAAGAGAAATATTTAAGTAAATCAACATGATTAATGTCCTTTCGAAATGAAATATTTTATAATGGGATACCACTAAATAAATAACTCATAGGTTTCTTACTTTTCTTACATTGCGTTTAATCTTTGCCGGCTTTAAGATTCCTCCCCAAAAGTCCGTTCTAGTCAACTTGCTTATACACTGTTGTTAACTATATATATATATATATATATATATATATATATATATATATATATATATATATATATATATATATATATATATATTGTTCATCTATTTATGGCCTTCGCAAAATAAGAACTTGACAATGAATTTGGTTTGTTGAGTGGGAAGCATTAGAATCAATTTCAAAGCCAGTGTTCACAAATGCTGTAATGTGATGCTGGCAACGGAATCAGAAAAAGGGACGATATTATGGAAGAAGGAAGATTGAGTGAGTACAATGTCTATATTATATTCGTGTACATTAAGAGCGGTATAAAAAGCAATGACAATTGCCAGTGAAATAGATGTGTGGTGTAGTGAAAGGGAAAATGCATTCAAAAAAGAAATTCCACGCACGCCAGCCAAGGAGAATAGCTGCATGATCAACAACTAAGAATTAACCAGAGGCAAGAAAATGTTGATTCTGACCGGTCACAAGTATATTTTGTATTTAGGAGAGTATTTCTAAAAAGAAAAGAAAAAATCGAGAATTAAAAGCGAAAACAAGTTTTTTACTGAACGATGCTTTGAGGTTTTGATAGAAATCAAATCATGACGTTATACCAACAGTATTCTCAAAATATCTAAATAAAGTCATACAAAAATATCTAAATAAAGTCATACAAAAATATCTATATAAACCTGATTATGTTAGTAGCTTTGATATATTGCTTCCACATGAATAAGGCGAATAAATACTGGGCTATATTTTCCTTTGCGTTTCACTATTTAAATGTAACGAAAATTATCCGTTTTTTCAATTCTGATGGGTAATGAAAAGTGGATACTTTACAATATTGTGGAACGTAACTGTTTCTGATGCAAGTGAAATGAACTACCACTAACTTACAAAAAGGTGGTCTTCATCCAGAAACAATGACATTGTACATGAGAAAGTAATTCTCTACGAACTTAGCCGAAGGTAGCAACTGATGGAAATCAACCAGAATTATTTAAGAAAAAAGACAAAATATTCCATCAGAACATCGCTAAATCGCATGTTTATTTGGTAAATCGACATA
>OZ010586.1:56234339-56466949 GCA_963932145.1 Acanthosepion lycidas
TTTGTATATAATCTCATGGGTTAAGCATTTGTTGTTAAGTGGGAAATTTTCTTTGCTTCTACAATTACATTTAATGGTGTTATTTTGCTGAATGTTATTGTTATTGTTGTTATAATTGTTATTGGTTTTGTTGGGTATTCTTTTTGTTGTGCTTAGTTATTATTTTCTCCTTGTTATCCATGCAGCAGCAACTAATTTTGATCGTATTTTATCGATAATTTTTGATAATTTACTGTTTTTACGGAAGTGTTTCTCAATTAGCTTACAGAATATTTTGCCTATATTTATTGTAGTTCGGTGGAGACGGGTTGAACCAAATTATATTTCGTTTTATGTTGTTTTTGTTATTGTTTTCGTTTTTATATTCTAATTTGTTTGAATTTTGTTTGAATATCAGCCGTTTTATAGGGCTGATTCGTATGATTTTTTTTTGTTTTCATTAAATATTTTTAAGTCGCTGGAATTTGTTGAAAGTCTTTTATTTATAGATATAGTTATTTGTTTTAATACGGTAGTTGTTGGCAGGAATTTTTGTTAATATATATTGGTTTGTTATTAGGTTTACTGAGTGGTTTGTATGTTGTGTTGTTTAGGTTGAAGGTTATACCTAGAAAATTTATTATTTTTTGGTTAGACTTTATATTGGTTATGAATTCTATGATTTTGAAGGATTTTATTATTTCTTATTTTGTCTGTAGTTTCCGTCACTACATTTTCTTAGTAGTTTTAGTCCATCGTCTTTGTACAAACCCAAATATTTTTTGTTAAATATATTGGCTAATTTGTTGATTATGTATATGCCTACGAACTCGCATACTTCTGCACCATCACGGCTACCCAATTAGGTAAAAAATTGTCATTTTGGCCATTTTTGGTTCATATTTTTTATTGTAGTATAATATAGATTTTCTACAGTGTTTTATTATATTTATATCTTCATTGAGGATAGTTATATAATGTTTTACTAAGTTTAGTGTATTATTTAATATATTCTCTTTGATAGATGAATAAAAGTCTTTTATATCGAAAGAATATAGTTTTCTTTATTGTTAATGTTATTAATTGTTGCTTTTGTGCTTTTCCATTGGTTTATGTTAAATATATTTCTTAGGTTTGAGCATATTTTTCTACTATATGTTTCCTTGGACAATTTTTTTTTTTTTTTTTTTTTTTTACTATATGCTTATTTTCCTAATGTTTCTTTCTATGGGGTTTAGTAATCTGCATGTTGGTTTGGTTAATACATTTTCCTTATGGTCTTTTAATTTAATAAATGGTTCTATTTTTGCTAGTTGTCAAATTTTAGTTTATTGGCTGTTTTAGCTTTCTTTATATCACTTTCTGTTTCGTTATTTGTGGTTTTGTAAAATGTAGTAACTTTTTTTATCAATTAGTTTGTTGTTGTAATTGTTGATTTTCATTTTGTAGATTATCCTGAATTTATTTGCTCTTATAAATAGTTTTTTAGTTCTTTATTATTTTAAATCTTTTTTAAGTCTTGTTTTTTGGAAATTATTGTTCAATTTTCTTATTTCCAAGTTATTGATTACGCTTATTAAATCTCTTTCAAATACAATGAAGTTGTTTTGTTGTGGTGGGCATTTCGTTTGATGTCAATCCAAATTTGTTTATTTTATTGTAATTATTATTGCCGTTGTTGCAAATACCACCAAATATCATTGTCTTTGTTGAGGAAATAAAATACTTTCCATCTTAGTAGACGTTTTATAAAGTCTTCTATTTTTTCTATAAGTTTGATTTTGTAATCATGTAGATTTGATGTGGGTATATTTTTGAAAGAGTAGTTAAAATTTATTGATTATATGTTAATATTAATTAGTGTGTTGATTTATTTGAGAAAAAAATAATAGCTGAAATAAATGAAAAATGTAAAAAGGGATCAATATATATGTGTGCATATGTGTGTGTGATGCTTTTAAAGAGCCCACAGCTACTGCACTGATCCTTATCAGAAGAGTCGATGTTGCAGCCCATATTAACTCCCTCCCAGAATGTATCCTTGTATAATTATCCGAGTTCAGAATAACCCTCGTGGTATGATCCTGGCAAGCCGACGTCATATCTCAGGCTATCAAACTGATTAGTCTAAACTATATCCTCCAAACCAATTTATATCCGCAACTTTTTACTAACAATATCAACAACTTTTTTCTTAATTTGAATTTTATACCATAGCTCCATTCTATAAATCGGTAATAATGTCTGATATGAAATCATTCAACAGTAAACAATATTTCTAAATGACTTAATAGGCGTTAGTTTAATTAATGTGAAAACCAAGGAATCGGAATCAATATGCAGACTGCAGAATGCACTCTCGAAATCCCTGAGGGCGTGTACCATTACATGATCCAGAGTATCCTATCTGAATAAAAGAAAAGATATACGTATATTCTAGCCTAGCACATTTTATACCCGGGGGTACGAACTAGCGTAGCTTTACTTATACCCCATGTATAACAGTAACTAGCTTAAAATCAAAGTCAAGTACCATACGTGATACACGCTTTGGTGAACATGTCTCTTTTGACTTAGGCAGAAGATTTTCTCGCAGTAGGCTGCTGTTTCTTTCGGCAGTAGACTGGTTGCCAATCAAAACTATAGGACCCAATTTTTCCTGTTATTCAATCCATAGTTGGGGAGAAAGAGATGGATTCCGACCTTTCCCAAGGGTATTTAAATGAATTTAACGAACCCGGCTGAAATTCGAACTTTGCTCTCCGATTTCACATTCCGAGCCGTTATCCATTACAGCCTACCGCCCATCCAGCTTCAAATAACTCCACGTATAATCTGGGCTGGGGTGTATATTATACGCTGTTACACTAGAGGGTGTGACACTTTGATCCGTGGTAGAGCACAAAGATACACTGATCCTTGGCAGAAGTCCTGATTCATACGTAAATAACCGCGTCAGTTTTTACTGGTATTATGCTAGAATCAAATGAAATGCAATGAGTAATCATGTAAAATTAACAAAATTATTTTAACTCGGTCAGATGATATACGCAGCGTATGATGTAATTGTAACAAGAGCCTTGCAAAGAAAGTATCACAATTTCAGTCTGCTTAAATAGACAGCCAATTTCATTAAAAGTTATTTTAAAAGGAAATACTAATAACGATGGCTCGATCAATTCAGCTAATCTTTTGCTATGAGAAAGCGGACAGCTGTGAAGATTTATCAGATTCAAAATGGAATTTACTTTCGTTTCTTCGCTACTACCTCATGTTTCCTCCAATTTCTAACCACAGGTGCGTCGAATGAGATAGCAGCTCTAACGTATCGCATTCATCAACACCTTTTTTTCATTACGCGCAAGCACACACACGCACGCACAGGCTCGCACGCACAGGCTCGCACGCACACATATATGGATGTGTGTGCGTACAATCCAAGTGTAGAGACAAATATATGTGCTTATGATTAATAAATATTCTTTGTCAACTAATAAATTACTAAGTTGGTTTCGACCTGAAATTTTAATTCTTGCAGTCTATCAGTCTGCAATTTTTGTGAGATACGCTTTTTTAAAAAAATCGTTTGACCGAACAAAATTCAACGATACAAATTCTACAAAGTTGGCATCTTGGGAAAATTAACATTATATAATAATAGA
Organism: Acanthosepion lycidas; assembly: GCA_963932145.1. Lineage (NCBI taxonomy): Eukaryota > Metazoa > Mollusca > Cephalopoda > Sepiida > Sepiidae > Acanthosepion > Acanthosepion lycidas. The sequence continues at coordinate 56,237,981 of OZ010586.1, forward strand.
TATGTTATCGTCGACTTTAGAGTAAGGATTAGTCTCGCTGATATTTCTGTGTTCGATTATGCTTTCATTTATATCTCTGCTTGGCTCAGTAAAACTTAATAAATAGCACACACACACACGTATATACATACATACATACATATATATATATATATATATATATATATATATATATATATATATATATATATATATATATATATATATATATATATATATATATAATGTATCGCTGTATAAAATGCATTTGAAAAAGACCATTGCAGTCTTTGAAAACGACTCGTTTTATTATCTCCTGCAGGCCGGCGTTTCTCTATCAGTCTTGTTATTCATATCTGTTCAGAGGCAGGCAAAATTTCAGAATTCAAGTCGATTTATTTTGTTTTGAGCGCAATTATCACGCAGTAAATGTTTCAGTCTATTTGAAAATCTATTTCTTCAAATTATAATTCTTAATCGATGGACGATTTATTTTTGTTGTCCACACACAATGATAACTTATTAGACACTGTAAGTGAATCGGAATATACAACCAAGTTATTAGGTTGGTGCAAAAATAATGTCGTTTTTTCACATATGTTACAATGTGAGAAAACCTAATAGATTTTGTATAGTACGTATTCAAGATTTCAATGTTAGAATTTAGATTTCATGAGTATTGTAGATTTTTATGTGTTAACGCTGACTATGAGGGCCACTAATAAAATTGTACATGTGTGTTCTCTAAATGAAACTTGCTATACATCAAAGGAATTTACTAGATAATTTGGTATTCGGACAATTTTTTAGGGTTCTGTTTTTTGCACGAGAACAAATTACTGGGGATTTCTCTTGGGTTTCTACACTTGGATTTCACACTCATTCTATATGTGTATCAAACAAATCACTCACAAACGGAAAGGTTTAGGAAAAGAAAGTAATGAAAGATTGCAATTAATAACTGATGTGGGTGCCAAAGTTGGGCCCACAGAAGTAAAACACGGAACACGGATTAGAAGTATGAAAGATATATTAACAACAGGTTACAGAGATAGTGTAAGCAGAGCTTACTATAAGTTAGTGTCCAACACTGGTAGTCGTACGAGACTCTCACTGTCTCTCTGTGTCACTCTCTATCACTCTCCCTAGAGTGCTATGTCGCCTACTTAATATAGGCCTGGAAGAGTATTGTGTAGGTAGTTTCCGGTCTCACAATAATAACCATATTAACTTGCTTAATCATTTGATGTTTACTCAAAATAAATGAATAAATAAGGAAGATCCGATACTGAGAAGAACGGATTTTGTTTGGTCATCATCATAGACTATCCTAGTAGAAGATTCATAGCTTTTCCGAAGAAATTCTTTCTAAATGAATGCAGTATATATTATGCGAATCCTACATTTGTTTACTTTTCGAATTCAAATTTATTTTTTTCTTAAAATCGAATAAACAATTTTTATTCTCATGTTCCTCTTCAATTTGAATTGGCTTTCTTTTATTGCTGCTAAAAATCTATTAAATTATTTGAGCTTTCGTGGTATGTTTTCCGCTGACATGAAGTGGAAATATTGAATCAGTTTCTAGGCTTGCTGCTAGGAATGTTGGTTCAATGTAACGTGATACACATTTTTACACGACAAAGTTTATTTTACAGATTTATAAGTCTACCATTCATCCATGCTTTGAATATTGCTACCACATCTGGTCCAGTGCTTCTGTTACATATTTAGAGATTATTGGTTAAATCCAAAGAAGAATCTGCAATGTTGTTGGTCCTAGCCTAGCATTTCAGCTTCAATCACTTTCCCAGCGCCGTAACATAGTTTCACTGTGTCTTTTCTAGAAATACTTTCATGGTAATTCATCTGATGAAATCACCTCTATAGTACCTAGTTTTTTTTTTAAATCCAGCTTAGTACTAAACAGACTATTGAAATGGCTGAGATGTAACCGTAATTTCTATGCTAACAGTTTTTACTCTCGCATTTCTCGCTTGTGGAACTGTCTTCCGGCTTTTTGCTTTCCAGCCAAGTTTGATCTTCAAACATTTCAATCGGACGTCAATCGTTATCTTCTATCTTAATTCCTGTTCTTTTCATTGTTCTCTCTCCTTAATAATATTTTCTCACACTCAGAAACTCCTAGCTTCTTAGTGGTTTTATTGCCGTGAAATAATTTACAAAAAAAAAAAGAAGAAACCTCTAATTCTTTAACTGGAGTAGAAAATTTGCCAAGACCTTTTTAAACATGGCTGATTGGAACAAAGAAATGCGTTTGAACCAAACCGGATTCTCTTCACAAAAGAAAGTTTTTTAATGCTGCAGAAATTGACGCTAAGATTTCCGCAGTAAATCTCAACAAATTCATATTTTCTGTCTCGTAAGTTGTTGACGACTACTAGTACCATTAGTAACATTCTAGACAAGACCAATGCAAATTTGTTTTCCAGAACTTATCAATCATTTTTTCAAGAATCTCTATGCTTGTTAAAATGTTTATCAAAATAAAATCCAATATGCTTAACATCTAAAAATAAAAGTACTTTCAAAGCTTCATTGTTAAAAAAGTTAATATAAGTTATTTAGTAGAAATTTAGCGAAGAAACCAAAATGACTGAATGTTATCAGGAACAACCGTTCCTTTGTATCTAATTGTTAATCCTTTTAACATTAACAGACTGAATCATAATTTGTGTTAATAATATTTTATATGACCGTCTGAGAGGTGTTCCTGCTTTCAAAACATCTCATATCCTATCATTTTGTTCTGTTTTCATGTTAAGGAACGCTCAAAGGAGTAACATAATCTTATAACCTGTGCTTCTTCTTGTTACGTTCATAAAACAACGTCTTTCAGTAACTTAAGTAGCTCTTGAGTTTTGTATTAGGTGAACAGTTAGTAAACAATAGACTATATTCATATGTTCTTAAGTGTTAATTTTCATTGCATTGTAAATAAAAGATTTGAATAACAAGAATGAAAAAAAGCTTCAGAAGAAACCAGAAAATCAATCCTAAACAAAAAACAAGAGACAAACCTCTACACCAGTTCAAAAAACCAGGGAGGTGTATGAACTGGACGATAGGCAACCCTATCTACTCCTATCTATTTTAATGTCAATAAAAAACATTCTTTCTAAGGGAAGTTGATCAGGGATGACTGACCTAAATATGTACTGGGCTTAACCTAAGAGATACCAAAGTAGACTTTGCATTTAGTGTTACACCAGATCATCAGAGAAGCGAGGTATATTAGACAGTTGAGCTGAAAGATAATCTCCTAGCCACTAGATGCTTATTCGCGTTTCATGAGATGTCAGTGGCAGGAACATATATTTGAGAAACAGATCCACGTTTAGAGAAAACCTGCAACGTCACACACCCATTAGTTGCTGTTAATTGACGAGACCCGGGGCTGAATAAACAGTAATTTGACGGATTTAGTCTCGTCTTCAAAATAATTCAACGACAATTTTTATGTACATCTCCATTTTAACGCTTTTTCAGCATACCAACACATAAATAGAATTGGGTTTGTTGAAATTTTCTTCCAAAATAAAAGAAAGGCATTCATGTAAACAAAAACACTTCCGACAGATTCGTTTCGTGAGATTTCGATGGAAAACTAAGTGGCAAAATAGAAAAGGCATTTTTTATTCCTTTGACTGGCACAGGCAAATTATCGATTCGTTAAAAGTTACTACAATGTTAATATTAGACAGGAAATATTAGGTTGGTGCAAAAATAATGTCGTTTTCTCACATGTGAGAAAACGACATTATTTTTGCACCAACCTAATAATTAATTGCACTTGCAAGTAAGTTTGAAGCTAAATAGTTGTGTCAAAATCTGATATGAAAATATACATTTCGACGAAACAATCAGATAATTCCCAAATTGCTAAATTAAATAATCTGGAAGACCAATTTGAGAGCAATGAGGTGTTGGCGTGCCATACGAGTTTAAGGATCGAATAACTACTACTACTACTACTACTATAACCATTACTACTGCTACTATATATCTACAACAAATTATCGATTCAAAAAGGTAGTATTATTATTACCTTAATGGAATTTAACTTTTACTGAATATTTGAATTAGTACAAGAGAATGTTTATAAGAATTCCGTATTAAAATAGCCAAAATATTCTACTAGAATTAATTTATGAAATAACATAGACTTCAAGTAAAAAAAGATTACAACCAGGATGGATAGTTGAAATATTTTTACTTTAGATTTTAAAAACAACTGTTTTTACATTTGCTAAATTTGTCGAGGAAAAAATGTTGAATATAACCTACACTATTAACTATAAGTGTACATAGCAATGATAGAGTTTCATTTTTTTTTTATTTATGCTCATATTTTATTCATTTTTGTCGGAATATAGAAAACGCTGACTGATACAACACAATTAAAGGCTGACACATCTTTTATACCCCATTAAATGTTGACACATCTGTGCTATCCAATTAAATGCTGATATATCTGTCCTATACTATTATATGCTGACATATCTTTACTACCTTTACTACTTTTTGCTTATATATCTTTATCACCCCATTAAATACTGATATATCTATACTATCCCATTAAACTTTGATATATCTATACTATCCCATTAAATGCTGATATATCTATACTACACTGTTAAATGCTGATTGATACCAATGCTTTTTACGAATTAACTGAAGTTGTTTTTATATTCTTTGTTATTCACAGCGCTTAAACGATCATCACGATTCTGTGTGAGAATTGATTTATCTTGGCGGACATCTGCTTTCTCGTCTAATTCTATTTGGCAACAGAATCAGGTCAGCGGTTCAACGTTTATTATGACTGCAAATATTGGAAAATTGAAGTAATATTATTCGACAGATAAATCACTTGACTATGTTGCACTTTTTATAGGCGCATAACTTCCAAGCTTCTAAAATAGGTATCAGATATTATATTGGACTCATCAGTGAATGTCTTTTACAAGATGGCGTTACTAAAAAGAAAAACAGAACTATAGAATCTGATGGTCCTAAGATGCGATATTTGAAAATTAAAATACTTCTTCCCTGTAATATACGTCCGATGTAGCGCATTTATTGTTGTTGTTGACTATGCACTGTACACCCATATAAATCTGATGATATTTTCAAAATAGGAATACTTTCTCCATTAGTTTCTTGTGTTGTCATTCTCCACTCAAGTTGAAATAAGAAAAACCTGTCACCAAATTACGATGCATGACGCTTATCGACAAGAATGATAATCCAATTATTTGATAGATCATTCACCATAGTCTCTTAAGTGGATACTCGTATTCAATCGCATTAAGTCTGTATTTTTTATTAGCTTTCACTTCGATAAACTTCAATAAATGTTCACTTTCTACATGAGAACAATGTTTTATAATTCTCTTAAACAATTATCGTGCAGCCTCTCTTCACAAGGCCAGTAGAATGAATATTGATGTGTGATTATTTAATAACAACTTAGGAATTAGAGGCAAGATAGAGTGAAGAAGTAAAACTCAGGGATGATAATATTTACGATCCTTTAAAATATTTTAATGGAAGGTAGAAATGATAAATAGTATCAAATAAAATAAATTAAAAAGGCTGACTAATATTGAACTTGAAACCTTATGCAGAAGGCTGTTGCGGTCAATCATAAATGTCATAAATGTATGTCGGTTCATTGCTAAAGGAAATGACAACCACCAAGGTGAATGCGAAGCGGGCAAAACAGTTTGAAAAGCAATTTGTACTGAATGACATTCACAGTCAGGGGAAGATAACTGTTGTAAAAATGTACCCCAGCGCAGGAAAGAAGGAAGGCACAAAAGTAAGTGAAAAGAAAAAAGAACAAAATAGGGAAATATTTAAATTTGTAAATGTAGGAAGAAATCTCGAGTTTGTAAAAGTTGTGACGATGGGAATGAAAGAAAACATCGCTTTTAAAAACCGCGAAAAAAGAGGCAATGCGCAAGAAATGCCGGGAAACTGCTATGAACGTATCTGTAGAGATGATTGTATAACCGGACGGTAGAGGAAGAAAACAAAAGGGTTAAATTTGAAATTGTTCCACGTATATTTACCTGGCCTCCCAACTAAGGTTGTATGTGACACAAGGTATTGTGGGGACCTACCTACAAATGGACTCTTCCACACCTATATAATATAGCTACCAACTCTGAGTAAAGGGAGTCACCAAATGAGGGTCACCGAGTAGTAGCCATAGAGTGAGTGAATGAGTGAGTCAGGACACCAGTGAGAGAAAGTACTCTTCAGTCCACATTTACCTTTGTACTACGTTTCCGAGAATATACTATTTAACCTTATATCCGAGTCCGTGTTATCTTTCTATGGTCCTCTACACCATAACACAAGGTCGTTTTAACTTGAGGAACGCCATAACATACTTATGCATATGGATCAAGAACAAAAATTAATTTTTGCCCACCCAACCTTTTTAGTGCGATGAGGAATGTGCTGCCGTAGGGTTGGAATCCCCGTGGATGAGCAACTTCTCCACATCTAAAATGAGGAGAAATATAGCTCCACTTACAACATAGGGACGTTAACCACGCCTCAGTAAATCCTCATTGGCTAATGGTTAACTTCTGTGCCAGCTGAATTAATGTCGGTTCGATATTTTTTCAAATCATCTGGATATATCAGCGTCTACTTCCACTTACTTTGTCTCGGGAAAAAATGACATTGAAAACTAAAGACTAACATAGAAAGCAAAAGCAATTCTCTCATCTGTAGGTAGTTTTACAATACTTTTCAGTTATTAGAGTAAAAAAAATACAATATTCAATTCATATCGTTTAATTAGAGTAGAGGTCAGCAAACTACTGCCCCCGGGCCGGATTCGGCCTGCGATATCAGTTCATTCGGTCCGCCGACGCACTGTACCACAAATGAGCTAAAATATAACTATTTATATGAAATTATCAATAGATTGTAGTTAAACTTACTAAATACAAAAAATTAATATCAATGTAAGTAAAAATGACAAAATTTGGCCAATCTGATTTTTGTATCTGACAATAAAAATGTTTTAGGAATATCAGTGAAATATGAATTTCGGTGATTTTTTGCGAATTTTGATATCCGAGTGCTTTTTGTGCAAGTGCCTGCAATGAAGTTTCTAAGAAAAGCGATACAAATAGAAGAAATTTGCCTCTGGTATGATATCAGTGTTAGGAAATAACTTGTCTGTAAATAAACAATTTCAAAAATGAGGAAAAAATCAGAACGAGGTTAACTGATGAACTTTTAAAAGCAAAATTCTCTTGGTTCTGAATTCTGCATCAGCAGCAGTTCTAGAGCAAATATTGAAAAGGTAAACGCCAGATTCACAAATCTCACTAACCTTTTTTTGCTGCTTAGTTTGTGAGATTCAAATATGCGCGTATTGGATGTAATATAACTATTTTATTGCTAATGTCTACTTCTTTGATAACTTTTTGGTAAATAACTTTTTGTTGTCTTTATTTTTTTGTGCATTCAGTATATTGTATTGAACAAAATGGTGAACCGACCCGCACTCGTCATTCTCTCAGTTATCTGGCAACCTCTGTGAAAAAAGTTTGGTGACCTGTGAATTAAAGCAACAGAATTTTTTAATCGTTTCATTGAGTTAAGAGTTAAATCAAGGCCAAATTATATAATTTAATATGAGAAAAATGAAAAGCAAAAATGCAATTTAAGTTCCGAATCTGTAGAAATTCGAAACTTCTATAAAGTCTTTCGAATTTTTCAAGAAATAAATTAACGAAATGAATACAATTTCCATTTTTTTAATATAACTTTCATAAAATAATTATGGGTGGATACCAAACTGTTCTCACAATTTGAGCAAATGACTTCTGGAATCCTTTCTTTTCGACAACTTTTCAGAATCTTCATATATTATCTATAATTAACTAACTTTAAAAACTGGATATTCTGTTAACTGTTTCATTTCTTTGGCATTTAATTTAATCAACAGCAATTTTATCCGATGTATTTTCTACTGATTGCAAATAGGCACGTAGGTACAAATTTCACACTCGATCATCGGTAATCAAACTAAATCCTAAACAAATTTGGAAAATTTACAGAAATTTGAGTCGTAGAAGGATTCTAAATTACTTATTGCTATCATCAGTTTTTCTTTGTAAGAACAATTTTTGGCAAATAAATTTTGCAAAAATCCATTTTTATTGCAAATTTCACAGAGTAAACTTGTTATTTGCTTTCATTATGTACATATGTAGGTATATATGTTTCATTATATTGTAGTGGATGGGTTAATTATGTGGTAATATTTGTTGAGAATAAGTTGCGTGTCAATTAACTATTTCCACTAACATCAAAATAAAATACAAAATTCAACTTAATTGTTTTAAAACGCAACAATTAGATTTATTTAGGTTGGTGTACAACATGCGAAGAAAAGGTAGGACAGAGTCGTATCCCTTTGATTTGGAAATATTTGTACCAGAGTTCATATTACGAACAAGACATATTTAATTAGAAACTAATAAAACATTCAAAACAATGTACAAGCAGAATATTTGGTATATGTTATGTTGGCAAATATGTATGATGTTTTAGGTTTCAGAATGTCTTTCTTGTAATCGTTCGTTAATGTTGATATTAAAGTTGTTAATATTAAGTGTCTTTTAAATAGAAAGTTCTTAAGAAGTAATTTACCTTTTACTGTAATATTGAACTTGTAATTCAGAAGAATAAAGTTTGGAATTGTGAGTTCTAAAATTGGTAAAAGTTCAGGAGTGATTTCAGAGTTCATGAATGTTGGTAATTGTCTTAAAAACGTCTTGTCAGCAATGACTAAGACGTGCGAAAGAGATGAATGAAAATTACTAATCCTTTCTCTAAAAAGTTCACACGTGTTTTTGCTTTTATACTGGTCAAGTGGCTCCCAGCACATGAGCGGGAAAACAGATTGGTCGCATGCAGGCGGTTTGATTGGTCGTAACTGACCAATCAACAAGCCAGATTGGAGGTGAATGACCAATGAATACTTGTTATATTGTATGAAAGTAGAATTTTGCTTATCAGATAGGAAGAGTGCATTTCCTAAAAAGAGGTAAGGCTGGTTGTGTTGTGGAAGATTCTACAATATCTTACATATCCATTCAAGAATCAGGAATTAATTAAAGAGAATTAATAAATACAGCTGTCCCTATCAACTGTTTTGAAATTCTTCATTTGACTAATGGAAAACTCACCCTCCTCCTGGCAGCAAAAATAATATAAAATAAAATACAAACATTCACAAAACCATTGAAAAATCCATTACTTGGGAAAAGCCTGTAGGCTAAAAGTGTTTGCATAAACGAAATCCACTCTAGATTTGTTTGTTGTTACTGACCAATAGGTTATCAAAATACACAAGTAAAAATGTAGAACTGAATCGATTTAGTCTGAAATAGCAGCTTGTGTCGCCTTTACTGCTGCTTTGCAATCTCTCAGAGATCTTCACACTGCCATTAACGTCAGGTTTGGCATAAATAATTGATTTGCTTCGGAAGTTTATGACTGCAAACAAATGAATACAAAAGGCTTTTAAACGTTACACATACATTTACATATTTGCAGGATAGAATGAAAGTATTTCTCGCTAATCTAACTTACAGTATTTATTAAATTGTCATTTACGTTGGCAAAAATAATACTCTCATATTCCTCTTTCGTTTAACCATTAACCAGACGTTAACATCATAAATCTAACCAAATTTTGGCAAGATGTAATTATTTATTTTAGTAGGTGACATGTTTCCAGAATTATCACATCCTTCGAAAATATCCTGGCAGAAAATTACACACCCAAAACTTCATAATAAAATGCTAACTGATAAACTTTTCTAAATATTCCTTACTCTGTATTTCAGAGTTTCTGTAAGCAACATCAACAAACTAACTTTACAAATATATCAAATAATTGACTTAAAGAGAATTATGGAGAGTTTATGATGATAGACTGTTCTGATTATTTTCATTTTACATTTGTAGCGAGATTTTTGCTGTTCTTGAAAAATACACGTTTTTTAAGCAAGTGCATCGACTGCAAATGGTAAAAGATTGAAAAGGCAGATACATTTTATTCTCCAAATATTAGTCTTATTCCCTTAGTTTTAAAAATAATTTGACTGAATATAACAAAAATAATAAAATTGAAATAATTTCTGAAATGTCTAAAAGATAATGGTGCGCTAATTTATCACTAACATTCTTTTCTTTTTGTGGCAATTACAGTAGATTAAATATCTAGTTATGAAAAGGATCATAAAACTCATTCAAAAAGATAACATATGGTAAAGTATGACGAAAAATGTCGTGTCTAAAATTTCGTGCAAATATAAATGAAATGGGGTGAAAAGGAGACATACGAAAAAAGACATGGAAGCGTTGAGGATGGAAAACTCAAAGCAATATGGCATTGAAAATAGAAAATGTACAACAAAATAAATTAAAAAACAAATAAGTCAATGTTTGCGACAGAAGTGTAAAATGCTGTATAAAATGGGATTTATACACAGAAAAGGCAAATAAAAAGCAACACCACAGACAGCCGACGTAGAAGAAAATTAGGTTAAAGAGAAACAATAATATGTGGATGACTGGATGAATGTGATATTCATTGATGAATCAAGAATCTGCATTGACTAAAGTGATGATGCTGGGTCTTTTGTCTGATGCCATTTAAATGAAACATATAAAGATGACTGCCTGAAGAAAACAAGTCAATTTCTCAACTCATTCATTATATGGAGTTTCATGTTATTTAAAGGACCCGGGGAAAAAGCAATGATTACTTCAAGAAATGAGATATTTAAAAGAGGAAGGCATTTATGTAGGCCAGTGATTCTGCTGCAGCACAATAGTAAACCGCACGACCCTCTTAAGTGTACCACAAAATATTGCCACAGCATACAAAAAAAAAAATCATGCACAGGTTTCATACTAAATAAGCTGCACAAATAGTTGAATGGAAACATTGAAATAAACTCGGTTCATATTTGTCTGTGTATTTTCTAAAAATCTATGGATTTATTTTATAACATTTAAATTTTTAAAATTAAAAAAACTTTGCTAAGTGTGCTGTGATATTTTAATTTGCTCTTAGGTGTGCCATTGCTTAAAAAGGTTGAGAAACACTGACGTAGAACATAAGAAATCAAAGCAATATGCCTTGAGAATAGAAAATGTACAACAAAATAAATTTTAAAAAAATTAAGTCAAAGCAAGTGTCAGTGTTTGCGACAAAACTATAAGAAATCAACTGAATGAAATTGAATTTACATCCAAAAATCCAAACAAAATCCAGAACTGATACACAAACGGAAAATGAGGTTAAAGTGGGCTAAAAAGAAGCAATCATGGCCTGTGGATGATTGAATGATAGTGATATTCGTTGATGAATCAAGAATCTGCACTGACCAAGGTATAACATGGGGACTTTTTTCTGATGCCATTTAAATGAAACATATAAAGATGACTGCCTGAAGAAAACAAGTCAATTTCCGAAATCATTCATGATCTGAAGTTGCATGTCATTTAAGCACCAGTTGGAAGGGCAATCATTGGCTCAACAATCAATGTGCATTGGAAGCATGGATAATTTCTCATTCCATCGACAGGAAACTAGTTTGATGATGATGAAGTCGAATTTTTCAGGACAATAATGCACCTTGTCACAGATCAATGCGGATTAAATGTTTAATTCTGACATAAGACATAAATTCAATGATCAGTTTCAATCGAAATTTAATTGAAAATTTATATTGAAAATTATAAAAAAAAAAAGAATATTGCTTTAAATTAGTGAAACCGATGTCTCAAAAGTTCTCAGGTCGAGGAGGGCAATTAAATTTTAATTATAATTCTTTATTGATGAATTTTTTACTTTTCCCCTTACATATTAGCTTATTCTATATTTCTTTGGCTTGGAAAAACCTATACCATTAATTCAAAAAAATTTAATCTGGTTAATTTAAGATAAGTTTTATGAAGGCAGAATGTTTAGCCATTAAATATATTTTGCGTCTTATCTATAATTGGTTGATCATCAGTGAACATCCGCTAAGTGTGTTAATTCCATAGTTTCTTTGCTTTTTTGTCCAAAGTAGTAAATGCCTTTATTGTAAATTTCGTTGTTATTTTCATTTGAGAATAACAACGATCCTACTGTTATGAATTTGTTCCGTTCTTTTGTTCTTAAATATTCTTAATTATGAATATTAAACAGAAGTTTTGATATTAACGAATAATTAAAATTTTAGTGTAGCATAAGGACAGTTGTATTTCTCCGGTGTTTCGGTAAGTAAGAACCTAGCTGCTTTAAATATTAATATTTAAATAATGGGTTTTTACTAAGTCTCAAATTCCAATCAGTGGGTTTTGTGGCAGATATACAGCTATCAAAACTGAATTTGGCAGATTTTTTTCAAGTCAATGAGATGATTCCATTTCAAGGATAATGTTTCGTAAATTGGAAATTCCTGTAAGTACCTACGCCATTTTTTTTAAAAAGCTTCAAACTGTAATTGTAAACTCAGAAAAGAATTAGTAAAGAAAATGTATTATTTATGCACATAACAAAGTAGTCATTTATTCACCCTTTAGGGCCTGAATACATATAGCTATTTGTCTCGTGGAAGTCAAAGTAATGTTTTTATTACTTTCAGAATGTTCCTTATCTCCCGTATTTGCGGGGACAGGCTGAGGTTCCCTAAAAGAAATAATGAACAAATGACAGTTAACCAGAATTTTGTAAAATGTTTGTTTGACTTAGCTGTGTATTTTAGTTGCACCTCTTATAGTCGCATTATATACAAGCAATGTATGATGCAAATATTACCGTACACAAGGATATGAAATATCTTTTGATCGACGCGCTTATACGAGATCGAAATTATTAATCTTTTAATAAAGAGTTTACAGGGATATCTCCCTCAATCTCGACCTTTCCTCCTAATGAAAAAGAGCAACCAAACAATAATTACAGAAAAATAATTTCTTATTTTTGTTTCAAGGTAGAGTGCAAAACGGCAAAATGGAGAATAGTTCGATCTTCATACAAAATTATTCATCACATTAGAAGCTTTTTTCATATACAATAAATTTTCTTTCTCTTTTAGTCCATAATGCAAAATCTGCGGTGATCAGTTTGTATAAATATAACAATCCTTCGCTTTCGTAATCACTACAAAGTATATATTAATTATGCTTAATTCTTAATTTCAAATCTATAAAGATTACCATATATCGTAAGAAATATAAAACCTCAGGTACTATGGAATTAGCACACTTAGTGGATGTTCACTAATTATCAACCAGTTATAAATAAGAGCCAGTCAAAGTAGAGGGTTATTGCTAAAATGTTAAGATGAATGAGGTTTTTGATATAAATGAAAACACTTGTCGCAGGAAGTGAATATTATGAGAATCAGGGGGATAAATAACTATTGACCGTTGACTTCAGGAAAGTTTTCAGAGAAGTGTCAGTTCTTGGAAAAAGCTGAGTAAGCCATTCTTTTTAGCTTTGGAAGACAAAGGCAATGGGTATGTATCGACTCGGCGGACGTAGCACGGCACATCCAAGCTCTAAATGTCTGAACTGATGAAACTAAAGAATGGAGCCCGACTGAACTTTTGTCATAGAAATCGCGATAGAACAGCGATAGGCTTGCAACGTTGTGTCTGCGAGAAAGAGGCACCAGAGTGGAGAATGTTTTCTTTCACAAGACTGTGTAAATGATTTTGAAAGCTATAAAGTCTGTAAAGGTATGGACCTGCACATGCTCCAGATGCGGCAGAAATACACAGTTTTGTTCTAATCTGACTCTTGTAAAGATACAGCATGGCAATCAAGGAATCAGGTACATCCAGGAATGATAGAATGAGCCGACCATTTTCCAATCATCTTTAGCAGTGTATTGTATATAGAAATTCCACTTGAGATCTGGAGGGAACTTGAGATACAGTAGATTATATAGAGTCTGATTGAGAGTGCAAACGTTCATCGTGATTGGAGAAAAGTCGGGTTCTGTGACGATGAAACGATACGAGCTTAGATTTGGGGGTATTAAAATGTTTTTAATCATTCCATTCCAAGGAAGGCAATAAAGTCACTAAGACGCAAGGGCGGACTGAGTCTAAGAGAATATGAGAAAAACACTATTAAGGCGAGAAAACAATAAACAGGAATTAAGAAGACAGAAGATAACGATTGACATTGGATTTAAATTTTTGAAGATCAAAGTTGATTGGGAAGCAAAAAAGTCGCAAGAGAGTTCCACAAATGAGAAGTGCGAGAGAAGAAACTGTTAGCAAAGAACTTACGGTTACATAACTGTTAAAATGATGAAACCTTGCTACCTTCCTAGTTCTGCGCTTAAAGTCATAAAGTCTAGGTACCATAGGGGAACGTTCATCAGAACACTTACCATGAAAGTATTTATAGAAAAGGTAGAGGGGAGCTACATTACGGTGGTAGGGAAGTGATTGAAGCTGAGATACCAGTTCAGGATCAATAACATTGAAGATTCTTCCTTGGATTTTATCAAGAATATCTAAATACATTGCAGAAACACCAGCCAAAATGTGACCGTTATATCCAAAGCATGGACGAATGGTATGCTTATGGCGAGAAAGATTGTCTAGCACGATACAGGAAACTAACAACAGAATTCAATATAATCTTTCCACTTCATGTCAGCGGAATAGGTTAGTCACTCCCCTGGAGGTTAAATCAGCCATGCTGGTGGAAAGTAAAACCTGAGCACTTTCGTTTTAGAGACGTTAAAATTGACAAGTTATTCTGTGCCACAGTTAAGATCTGCTGCCATTTTGACTTTATCGAACCAATCAGACTTACTATTAAGACAAGCGTAAATAGTTGTATCATCAACATAGATAAAGAGTTGAGAAGTGATAAAATCGGAAAGGTCCAAGAATAGAACCCTGGGCAGAACTGCATTATTACAAAGTGGCCACTCAAGACAACTTTTATTTCGTGATTTGGTAAGAAAGACGGAAGCAGTTCAAAAATTCACCCAGAAATAGTATAACCTTTAAACTTGAGAAGCATGCTAAACCTTGTCAAATGCTTTCCAAAGCAATAGCCCGAGCTTCACTATTCTCATCTAAAGCTTGTTAGACTCTTTCAGCAGTAATCAATAATACATCAGCAGTTGACCTAGAGAAGCGAAAGCCATATTACTTATCTGAAAGATGACTCTGCGAGTTGAGATATTTAACCAATTCAGAGTTGATTAGAGTCTCTAGTACTTTGCCATAAAGTGGTCGAAGGCCAATAGTTAGAAAGATTGGAAGGTTGGCAGCAAGGCATTTATTGTAGAGTTTAAAGAGAGCAGAAGCAGATATCTTAAGGATTATTGCAGTTATTCTATCAAGTCCATATGCTTTGTGGGGATCCAGTTTAGAGATGATAGCAGATAACAAGGACGGAGTTTTCTGCATTTACCTTGATAGAGTCTCAGTTCTAAGTCGGGCAAAGATACTCCAGATGAGTCACGAGCAGAATTTGAAGATAATTTACGAGCAAAACATTTTGCTTTATCAGCAGATGTTACCACCTCAAACATATTTAACACAGAGCCGCCAGTATTCACGAGGACCAAACTTGTTAGAGACTATACCGTACCTTATTCTATCAGTAAACAAAAACTTAATCTCTGTGAGGTCACGTTTATAATTATTTCGATCAGAAACAAATAGGCGCATTTTGTTTTAGGAACTCTAACGCTGGTATAACCGTAAAACGTGATTCCTGTGGGCTATAACGGCTGAACAGGTAGATGTGAACCAAGAAGATTGTGGTTCCACACGCTATTTCTGAGAAGGTACAAAAGCATCGATGCCGGCATTAATCCAAACCTCAGCGGCACAATTCTCAATAAAATGGTTAAGAATATCAATCCAAGCGGAATCTCTAAAAAAAGTCACAAAATGAATCCTAATCAGTACGCTGGTAACAAAATTAAGTCTTGTGAATGAGAGCTTCCTGTCTAATAGACGACTCAAAAGAAATATCAGCAGATATTATAGCGTGATCCGAATTGCCAAGAGGACAGAGTTGTGATGCTCTACAAGAGCTAGGAGATGACGTAAGGAACAAATCAAGTAAAGGAGAATGTTCAACAGATTTATTCGGGAAACGAGTAGGCAAATCGACAATTTCAGCGGAATTGAAAGTGTTAATACCGGCAACATCAGTAACATTAAAATGATTAATCCACTTGACGTGAAGAGGATTAAAATAACCCAAACACAAAGAGCTTCGTAGATAAATGTAGATAGAGCTATATTGTCAGAAATTTTGTCCTATATGTTACAGTGCTGAGAAGAAGAACAGCGATAAGGAAAAAAAAAGATAGCTAAGAGAGTGTAATAACAAAAGTCGAAAGCACATGAACTAATCATCTGGTGAATCAAGAGACGATCCTCTTGCAATTAGATGTTCCCGAATATAAGCACCAAGATAATGCATATGTATCCTAGAATCTTTTCGGCAAAGAGGATGATAGTCTGGAAGAGTGAATTCATTGATAGCGTTAAAAGGATTTAAATTTGAGTATATCTGGAGCACGTTTCCAAAAAGATACTACAGAAATTGATACAAACATCACGTATATTGGACAAAGAAACTTTGACTGGGGTAGGTGATTTTTTTGTTTACTGCTTCACTCGTATTTCTTTTCCTTGTATCTGTCATAAGAAGATTTTGTTTTAAGAACATTTTTATTCCTAAAACAAAATCTTTTTATGACAGATGACCAAAATAATTATTACTATCATCTATGACAATACAAACTCGCCAGAAGGAGGCTAAGACTCAAATATAATGTGGCCACAGGATTTCCCACGGGAAATAAACTTATAGATACGCAACATGGCACTACAAATACTCCAATATTATGTAACTGTTGATCAGAGTAGCCTCTCTAATTGCTATCAAAGTCTCCTTCCTACCAGTCGGATGCAGCAACTAGAAAACTGCCAACCCGGTACGCTCATAATGAAAAGTCGCAGTCACCGATCAAAATTAAGACACTTAAATCATTAAGGCCATGACAGAATGAACCGGTAAACCATATCCTAGACAGGAAAAGGATAAACTTCTGCTCCTGTTCAAATTACAAGCCAGTTATTTCCCTATTGAGCTCTTAGAGCAAAGGATGTGCAAAAATACATATTTGCATGCGTATGAAATATTATGGCTTATTTACATAACCTATGTGAATATTATGGCTTATCTACAAATAATGTATAATATATTTTGATATAAATCTGGTTGTTTCGTGAACAGAAATAAAACTGAATGATTTTTCACTCGATACACTCACGGCAATCAGCGCGTTTACTTATGAAACCTATGATATGGATATACATTATATAGATATGTATTAATCTTGATATAGTTGCACATGCGTATATAAATAGGTTGAATATATTGTGTAGAGGCAGATGTTCGATTGTTACACTTAAGGCTGACACAGATGGCAGAAATTAGAAGCAGTGATAAGATCAGCGAGCCTGCTTATATATTACGTATACAGAAGAGATATGCGGTTATTAAATGGGTTTAAAATTAACTTAGATAACAGACAAGAGACAGAATAGTTGCTATGAAAGGATGAAATGTGAACTATTTTGCAACTTGCAACATTGAGATAAATACAATGTTCGTGTGTGTGTGCGCGCACGCGCAAGAAATTCAATAATAGGATATTATTTTTAAAGATAATACTTTAATGAATAAATGAGTGTTGTTATAACTTTCATTCCTACTTTAAAATTATGAAGCAAGCTGATCAGTAAAAAAATGAATAAACCCAAATCATTTAAATAGTAATTACATTGAAACTTGAAGACAAAATCTAAAGAATATCGTAACATATATACACTTTCGTGTATGGTAAAAGTTTGTTAAAATTTCCAAAACTATCAGAACAAATTTTCAAGTAAAAGGAACTACGATCGTACTGAAATATTGAAAAAAATATTCAAAATATTTGGCTGTGATTATTGGCTGTAGAAGGTAATCCTAAAACAAAATCGAGTCTACAGTAATAGAAAAGCGATTGGAAAATAGATGACTTTACATGCGATGTTTGATGTATTAGAATATTTATGAATACATCGACAGAAAACAGAGTTTGATTTCAAACATTTATTATTATTATTATTATTATTATTATTATTATTAATATATTTTCTTCTTTGTCATTTTCAATCCTTTCGCTTCAGACCTAAGTGAATAATTTGGATTCATCCTTGGCATCCACAATCTTAACAATATAAGACGTGCAGATGACACAGTGCTGATAGCAGACACAAAAACGAAATTAGAAAATCTCCTACAGAAGGTAGTGAAGGAGAGCAAGAAGAGACTACAAGAAGATAGAATGCATGGTCGGCAGTAAAAAGATGAACCTGAAAGGTGATTTACAGGTTGGGGACACTAAAATCATGCAGGTGTAGAAATTTAAATATCTGGGAAGTGTTCTGATAGAGGACAGTAAGTGCGATGATGAGATCTGAAGATGTATTGGGATGGCCAAAGATGCATTCCAAAAGCTAGGCAGAATATTACATAATGAGAAAGTATCAAATTCTCCAAGCCATCCTAAGAAGGTGAATAGAGGGAAAGAGACAAGGGAAAGCAATGTGTGACATACCTAGTGGGCTTAAGCAAGTGGATGACAGAACAAAGTCTAGAAGTAGCAAAGTGATAAAACTTATTGAGAGCTACAAGGGATAGGGAGAAGTGGAGAGCCATGATCACCTACATTGTACATAAAAGAAAAAAGATGAGCATGATGGAATCAAGAAGATAGAATGCATGGTCAGCAGTAAAAAGATGAACCTAAAATGGGATTTACAGGTTGAGGACACTAAAATCATGCAGGTGTAGAAATTTAAATATCTGGGAAGTGTTCTGATAGAGGACGGTAATTCCGGTGATGAGACCTGGAGACTTATTGCGATGGCCATACACGCATTCCAAAAGCTAGGCAGTGTTACGAGCCGGGAGGTTTTAGTTGGTAACAAAGAAAACTGTACTGAACTTCTCCGTGATATCTGTCCTCCTTTACGGCAGCGAATGTTGGATGGTCTCCTGAAAGATGAAGAAGAGTCTCGGGACAATGGAGGTATGTTTACACAGAAGGATGCTAAGTATACATGGACCGAGCGTGTGAGCAATGATGAAGTTTTGGAGAGGATGAAAACAAAGAGGATGCTTATACCTCAGGAAGAGGGAGCTGATATTTCTGGGACACGTAATGACAAAAGAGGGCTTGGAAAATCTGAGAGTCACCGTGCGAATAGAGAGGGAAAAAGAGAAGGGAAAACAACACGTGACATACCTAGGCGGGCTTAAGCAAATGGACGACAGAACAGGGTCTGGGTGAAATAGTAAAGGGAGAAAACTTATTGAGAGCTGCAAGGGAAAGGGGGACGTGAAGGGACACGGTACATAGAAGAAGTTGAAGATAAACAGGATCTTCATCTAAACAACCTCGTTGAAAGAGAAGACGAAATACCAACAAAGGAAGATTAAGTATGAAGAAAACTCTTAAATAGTCGACATTTTTTGCGAGCATGATACCCTAATATTGACAAATTATCCGAACTTTTAGTTTTCCTTCATATTTTAATGTACGTTTTAGTTGATTTATGTTAGTAAAATGATTTAACATCTAGTCATTTGTTAGTTTAAGGTATCAGTCAATTTCAGTTTTAATAGAGTTCTAGTTGGATCAATGGTAGGTATGGTCGATCTATATCAGCTTTCAGATGATGCATTATATATATAGTCTAAAGTTTTCTTATTTTTTTATTTATTCTCTGCACCTCTTGAAGATTTCAATTTATTATATTAAAATAATAAACATAGTAGATGCTAAGGGGTTAATAACTTAGAACTTCTCGCTCTTATTCGTATAAACAATTCCTTTTAAAGTTTTTCTATCATTCAGGAAATTCCAAATTACTTGTTCTTCATTAATTCTATTTAAACATTTCTTTCTGATCCAGTTCACAAATCACGGCTTCATTAACTTTTAAACGTTTATCTATGAATAATAACCCTCTTTTAAAAAGTGCCTTATCATATGTGTCTATGCCAAATTCAATGGTAACATCATCACTGAATTACTTTATTAACAATTTCAAATCATCCGCGTCAAAGAAGCTCATTAAATACGTAATATCTATAACTGTGTTATTTGATTTTGAGAGACGTCTTAATGCAATACAGAATAATAAAGGCGAAAGAGAGTCTGCTTAAAAACATCCGCTGTTGGTCTATAAGTTATCACATGCAATTTTTCCATTAAGATAGTTGAAGAAATTTGATATTAATTCTTAATGACTTTCTTATCCAATTACTTGCGACATGATTAAAAGATTTTTTTTGTCGTCTATTCCTGTATTTCTTAGCTTCTTATTTGTTTGAATTGTCATTTTACATCGACATCTTGATTATCAGTGATTGATCTTTGCCACTATCAGAACCGTTTTTACACTGTTCTTGCTTTTCGCTGATATTAATTTCAAGAAATTAATAAATTCTTAAAATGACCAGTTTTGTATAAATACGCGACTGGTCGTTAATTTTGTGAAGGTTAGCAGTGCTCATCAGTTTTAGGGATTAAATAAGTAATGTCTTCGGTTAGAAATTGTTAGTTTTGTTCTCGGTTATTAATAGCATTACGAAACAGATCTGCTAATGGTGTTTGCCGAATGGAAAAAAAAATCGGGTTAGTTACGGTATCTATCCCAGGATATTTCCATTTTTTTTTTTTATTATTGATAACTTTTTGAATTCATTTAATGACTATATTATTCGGTTTCTCTATTCATCTATTTTTCCATACTTCTGTTCAATATTCTTAATCCATTCTATGCTTTTCTTATAATTTGTATTCCTCCATATCTTATTCTATATAGAATTCTTCCACTTCATTTGATTTTGTTTCTATCGGCTTCGTTGATTTCGCCATTTTCCTTTAGAATTTTCTTTGTGAGTTCTGATAGTTTTGTTTATAAAATTTATTTTTCCCCATATCTCTTTTCTTTTTGCTTTTAGTCGAATTCATTTATGAATTCATTTTATGATTTTTTTTTTTTATATTTCGTATGTAATTTTCTTTCTTTTTTATATTTTGTATTTACGCTTCATTTTTAACAATCTCCTGTTTTTCATTTTTATTCCTTTTAATATTTTATCCATTATTAAGAATTCTCTCTGCAGAACTTCAATTGTTTTTCTCCCATGTTCTTTTCCATAATAGTGATTTATGTTTTCTTCTTGTGTTAGCTTTTGTTTTCTTAGGTTTTCCCATTGATCTTACGACGACTGCAGCAGAATATATTACTTTATTTTTCAATATGTTTGATAATTTCTAGTTAGTAAGCATTGATCCTGCACAAGAAGAATAAAGCCTTCACTTTTAGCTTTTAATCCTTCACTACGCAACCACTGATGTGTATGAGTTTTGGCTACATAAATTCGTTTAGTACGGACAGATTCTAGACCATGAACAGGTTTATCTTACCATCGCTTGTGCATTTGGTCCATTGCATTTGATTTTACATTTTTTTTATGTTCTTTGCCACTGCAGTAGATAGATGATGGTTTATGTGTTCTTCTTCATTGAAATTCGCTTTTGAATTTGTTGGCTTTCTTTATTACGTAATAGAGTTTCTTATTTCTCTGACATTTTTGATGCAGATCATCATTCAGTCTTTTGTAGCTTCTAGGTATCTTATCAAACCGATTATAGTAGTTTTGTACGACACTTCCATTTGAATTTGGTTCCTTTACAGACGATCAACATCAACGTTGGGAAGTGAGATGATTTCTCGTTTTTACATCCATTCGCTTAATGTCAGCTATGATCCAGTTAAGGATGTTGAAACACGAACAGCCAAAGTGTTTATGGCTGGTGTTCTATTTTTTGAATTCAATTCGGTATTTAGCACCAGATACACACACTTGTAGTATTTTTTTCTTATTTTCCCATTCATTTGATATGCTATATTCAATATTCTTCGCTGACTCTTAGTTATTTATTGCCTGAGCAAGTCTCCTAATCTTTGTGGCAGAATTCTACCGAATGTGTTTCGGTAATTATAACTATGTAGAGGGGGCAATTATGAATAATGAAGATGGTATAGCGGCGTGTGAGAAAGAATACAGAACATTGGTTGGAAATCTTATTTACGTCATGACATCAACCAGGCCGGATATCTGCTATACAGTTACTAAGTTGTCCTAAAACTTAAATAAACCGGGGGCTGTGCATTTAACAAGAGCTAAGCAAGTATTACGTTATCTAAAGGGAACTAAGAGTCAGTGCCTAGTATTTCGACAATCAGATAAACCATTACAATTGGAAGAATTTTGTGATGCTGATTGGGCAAATTCACCAGATCGTAAGAGTATAACAGGCTATTGCTTTAGATTGGCAAAAGATTATCCAATAATTGGCTGGAAATCTAAGAAACACGGAATGATTTCACTTTCTACTTGTGAGGTGGAATATATTGCATTGTCGCAAGCAACACAAGAGGCTTTTTTCTTAAATTACTAATAAAAACAATTACAACACTGATAATAAGTGAGCCTGTAATTATTTACTGCGACAATCAGGCCAGTATTGCTTTGGCTAGAAATCCAATAATACATCAAAGATCAAAGCACATCGATATTAAATATCAATTTGTAAGGGATCTGGTACAAAAGAAAATAGTACAAATTGAATATGTTCAATCGGAAAATAACGTGTCGGATTTATTTACAAAGCCAATTACAAAATTGAAATTAGGGGCTTTCATTCCTGTCATATTTGGTACTTACTAGTTCTGGGCAAGACGTAAAACTGCATCCATTAAGTCTCTCTAAGGTCCTTATTAGTCTTGGGCAAGACGTAAAACCGCATCCATTAAGTCTCTCTAAGGTCCTTATTAGTCCTGGGCAAGACGTAAACCTGCATCCATTAGTTATTGTCTTAAGAAATGTCAGTTTTTGCTATGAATGTGAGTCCTTAGTTTCGGGGTATAAATGTAAATAGTCCTACTTTTAGCACAATCCTCCTTTGAATGACCCTCAGGATCACTCTGACCCGGAGTGATAGTGACTGTTTTAATGGGTCCCAGGTATGGGTAAAGTAACAATTTTTTCCACTATTTTGTTGTGATCACAACCAAAATTTATAATATTGTTGTTAATAATTATTAACCTGATGTACTTAACAGTGGACAAAATGATATATCTAATTTTTGTGGATATTAATTTTCTTTAAAAAAAAATCATTTTATGAATGCTAAAAAAAAATAAAATTTCTGAATACTAAAATATTTGTTCCATATGAATATTGACTTTACTAATATTTTGAAAGAAGATTCCACAATATGCTCCAAAATGAGGGGGTGTTCCAGTTTTTTGTGTATTATGTACTAGTGAGCCAGTCAAAATGAACTGACTCATTTTATAGTTCACCAATAGAAGGGTTAACCAATCAGAAAGCTCAAAATATTCAATGCGACGTGTATAAAGGGAACCATTTTGTTTTTTTCTCCCAAATTATACTCAGTGCCAACCTGATATCGAAGACTTAAAGAATTAACAGCCGCTACTTTCTCCGAATCTACATTGCCAACCTCTGATATTGAAGAGATTACGGACTTCACTGGATTCCAAACATGGTCAACACGGTGGAGTAAAGGATAGCGCCTCGAATTCGAATTCCAGTCGAATCCATTACATTCATTTACGTGTTAATACTCTTGGGAAAGATATAAATCCTCTTCTTCTCTCACCAGCTATGGGCAAATAGCAGGATAGATTCTATAGCCTTGGATGGCAACTGGTCTACCGCAGAAAGAAATGACAACCTAATGCGGAAAAAATCTGCCTAGTCAGTCATGTATCGAAAGATACATGATCGCCTACGCGTGTATCACGCATAGCAAATAACTGACTGATATTTATGCTCTCAATATCAGGGATAGAGCTTGTGTAAATATAAAGTGGGCAGTGGGGTCAACAACGAACTGCGACAGTCTATTTTATTCTTGAAAGCAATCATCAGCCTATGTACGTTGCGTTCTAGCATGAACTTTTACACACACACACACATAACACATACGCACAGACACAGAGACACAGAGACACACACGCATACACATATATATATGTAATAAAAAATATATTTTAAGCTTTGTTATATTTATGAGTTAGTGTACGATTTCAGGGATAGAGTGTATGTAAATATAAATATAAAAAACGTAAAACAAATGTGGAGAAAATATCATTAAACTCACACACCAATACTTCCCCCATTAAGCACTCTCCGCAAGATATTCAACAAAAATGCATTAAAAATCAACTACAGTTGCACTGAGAACATGACACAAATAATAAAAAAAACACACACGAGTAAACAACCAACAAACCACCCGCACAAAGCAAACTCAGGTGTAACTGCAGAGCAAAGAACGAATGCCTCTTAAATGCTAATTGCTTACAGAACAATGTAATATACCAAGCAACTGTAAAATCAGCAGATAACGAAAGAAAATATATATAGGAATAACTAAAGAACCCTGACAACAAAGAAACTACGCACACAAAAATTCCTTTACAAATAGCAAATACGCGAACAGCACAATGCTTTATAAACATGTATGGGACATTAAAAACAAAAAACAAATATCACCAAAAATATCTATGATTACATCCCTAGACCAACACAAATTACTTTTTACTTTCTTACTTAAAAATCGAAAAATGAAAACGAAAAAAAATAAAAAAATAAAAATAAACAATTATAATAAATAAATCCAAATAAATAAATAAGCAAATAAATTAAGTAAATAATAAGCAAATAAACAAATTAAAAATGCACGCATAAATACAAGTAAACGTAATAATAACAATCAACAACAAATAACAAAACAATCACTAATAATGTTAACAAACAACACTACAAAATAGCCATAAAACTGTATTAGGATCCACAATTATTTCTACTCAATAGACCCTAGAATAATTTGAAACATAACTGTTACCGCACTCCCAATACACATAATGCATTACAGACCAGCATATATAAATAGTCGATCCAAACACAACGCACATGGCTTGGCGATTGCGTTTAAACATGAAACAGATTGTGTTGGATGCTGGCCTCAATATCCACCTTTGTATGTATATATATATAACGCAGTTTTTTTGAGGTCCTAGTTTGTTTTTAATTTTTATTAATGACCATCGCGATGGCATCAGCTCTCAACTAGGTGCCTACGCTGATGACACAACCATTTATTCCTATCGCGATAGTAACTGTGATCGATATGGTCAAATTAGCAGCTGATGTCCAAAATGGCGTTATTAACTGGGGCAAATCATGGCTTCTTAATTTTGACACCTCCAAAATTAAATTGCTCAATTAATCATCTGAGAGATTCCTTTCTGCCTTCCATTAGCATGGCTGATGTTAACCTCCAGGTGATTTACTCGTTGCACTCGGTTGACATGAAGTGGAAATTCTATATTGAATCTATTGTCAGGTCAGCTGCTAAGACAGTTGGTTTACTGTGTAGTGCTAAACAGAATCTATCATACACATGTATAAGTCTACCATTCGTCCATGTTTAGAATATTGCTACGACATATGGTCCAATGCTCCTGCTATTTATCTAGAGTTCCTTGATAAAATCAAAATAAGAATCAGCAACATTACTGGTCCTGACCTGGCGTCTCGGTTTCAGTTACTTTCCCGCCGCCGTAAAGTTTTCTATAAATACTTTCATGGTAATTGCTCGGATGAGCTCTTCGCTATGATATCTAGAATTTTTTTAAATTCATGTGCAACACTAGACTAGCGACGAGGTCTCACCAATTTACAGCTGAGTTGGTTAGATGTAACAGGAAGTTCTATGCTAAGAGCTTCTTTTCTCGCACGTCTCGCTGGTGGAACACCCTTCCAGCTCTATGCTTTCAGTTTAATCTGCAAAAATTTAAATGCATTCTAAATCTCTATCTACTGTATTGCTGATTACTCCTCCTTAGTGATGTTTCTGCGTTCTAATTCTTCCACACTTAGTAATCGTTTGTGGCCTTACTACCTTGCTTGGGGCGAATTCGGTTGATATATATATATATATGTGCGTGCGTGCGTGCGTGCGCGTGTGTGTGTGTCATGTGTGCGTGTGTTCTGCGTGCGTGTGCTTTGTATGTGTGTGTGTGGACATAGAGAAAATCTTAAACACAAGATTGATGCTCCGAAAGTAGTATTTCCTATTTATTACCAGGGAAGCTACAACGGATAACCCAACTTGATTTTAAGTTATCTACTGTAAGCATTTAAAAAAAAAAGTGTGCAGTATTCATAATTCATTTTATTAAGGTTTGGTTCCATTTTTTTAAATATAGATAGCTTCGAGAAGTTTTACTTTATATTTATTATTTTCGTGAAAAGGTTTTGATGGATTTTCAATGAGAATTTTTCTGAATTGCGAATGTGGATAGGTATTTTGTTGTAAATGTTTAGAAATGTTGGCCGAATCATTAAAACTCAGTCGCCGAGATAACGTGGGCAACATAAATATTATTTTTTGTGTTGGAGATAAAATCTCGCAGAGGACATTTAAATTTATAAACAATGTTGGTTTTCTGCATCGTGTTAGTTGGTAGAGAAGAGTCGTTACGAATGTTTGAATTAGATATACTAAATTTAGTGTAGCTTAAAATATCGATGTTTGTACTAATAGTTTTAATACTTATTTCTTAAAACCTCTCGACGACACCATACTTAGTTACCTTCCCTGAAGCGTTAGTCAAGCCAATCAGAGTACTCACTCAGTGTTCTTCACTTCACAAGTAAAAAATTAAACTTTCAGATAAACACAGCAATTTTGACTTTGAAAATGATGAACAATAAAATATTTATCTCGAAATAAACAGCACACTGATGATGACATTGTGATATGTCGAAAGTATACGGAAGGAAATAATATGTATCAACATATATTTTCTCTCTTCCTTTATTAATGACACAAAAAGCTTATCCGTGGATTTGAAAGGATTCAACTGAAAATAAGTAGACAAAACTTGTCAAAATTATTCAATGAAACATGTCTCAATTAAAACATGCTGCCAAATATAAGCAATATATATATATATATATATATATATATATATATATATATATATAACCACAATTTATTGTCATAAGGCTAATATCCGGTTGAATTTTATAAAAGCTCTTCCCTTTAAGACAAATACCTTCCTTCCTTGATCACTCTCTCGTGACTTTCGTCTAACTGAAACATTCAAATGAATAAATTCTGTAATAGTATTTCGACGTTTTTTTTTTTTTTTTTTTTTTTTGTTTTGTTTTGTTTGGCTTTCACAGTTAAATTTCTATTTCCGAAACGGACTCAATCTATACCGGGGTTGATGAGACTGACGAATTATATTTTCGTCTGCCTAACTAAGCTCATTCCACATTTGAAGTTATTTTGGATTTTATTACGTATTAATTAATATATATATATATATATATATATATATATATATATATATATATATATATATATATATATATATATACAGCATATCTTCATTCTAACATATTTCATTAAATAATATAGACGTCTTATGTTTATTTTTATAATAATCCTTTCTAGCTCTCTAATCAGTTCCTCGATGTTAAGATGAAATTCATCAAAGAAGGCGCTGATTAGAGAACTAGTAAAAATTGTTATAAAAATAGATATAATACATGTATATTATTCAATGATATCTATCTATCTATCTATCTATCTATCTATCTATATATGTATATATATATATATATATATATATATATATATATATATATATATATATATATATATAGATATAGATATAAGCACGCATACACAGGGATATATAAGAGGTGCTGAAAACTTCTTAGCCAGACAAAAAACCTGATTGGTTATTTGGTCAGATATTGTCCCTTTATAAGTATATATTCATTCATTAGAGCTGATCAAGTGCAGATCAGCTTCTCACGACCTTGTACCAGACAGACATAGGTTTTATGTTTTATGTGTGTATTCTCACGCTTATCCCTCTCTGGAGATTTTAAAGAAAAAGAAATGATAAAATAAAGTAAATCTAGTCAAAAATAATAACAAAACTCCGTATCTGCATCCTGACTGCAGACAAAAATCAATATATTTTTGATAAAATATGGATTTTCCGAACATGACAGATTTTAAATTTAATGAAATCAATAGTTTTTATCAGTTATTCATTCAAGATAACAATTTAAATTAGCGTTTCAAGAAAACATATTTCTCCTTAATTTAATTTTTCTTTTCTATTTCTGAAAGAGTTCTGGGTTATGAAAATATTAAGAACGCCTGTAGGTTTGGATTTAAAAATGTCGAATTCCCGACATTTAGCCTACTTCTACTCAGGGACAAAGGTCTGCCTGTTCTCAAGACAATCATATATATATATATATATATATATATATATATATATATATATATATATATATATATATTAAAGAAAAAAACGTTGATAGAACCAACGGACAACTAACCAAAGCCTAAAACTATTATCCCGACTAAAACCTTCAATGCTGAAAAAAGAAAGAGAAAAAATGTCCCAAAAGCAAACTTACCTTTTCAGTAAAGTTCTCGAAACACAGATTGCTTACCCCGAATAAAAAATGCTTACTAACGTAAAATCCTATGAAAGGAAACCTCTAGTAGCAACTCGATTTTCACGTTCACGCAATCTTCAGACGACCTGAACGGCCTATTATGCAACTGCATTGTTTTACTTCCCTTTGCTTGTTATTTTTTTGTTTGACCACTTTCGATTAGCCCTTAGTCTCACCGGGACCCTTACAATAAGAGCATAACCCCCCACCCCAACCCCCGGAACGTCGTTCGTAGTTTTATCATCATCTTAATCTTATCCCAATATTACGATCACCGGTATGTAGTCTTTAAAAGCTTTTCTATCTGCACTGATCTATTTTATTAACATGTTATTATTTGGACATTTGTTTATAGTAGCCATATTTTATGCGTTTGTATCTCTATTTACTGCATGTACCACTGTTCACACACTGTTGTTAAATGTAACTTTCTTACCGTGAACTCACTGCAACATTGAAATGAATTCCTGTAGCAAACTTTACATGTAAACAAAGTATTCGCTACATATATTTACCCATTTATACAAGGTCCAGATGCTTTTTCTTTGTTAACCATATGTGTATTTATTTCCTTTTGGCTTTTAATAAACCTGCCGATTAACAGGATTTCGTCTTCAGTGTTAATTGCCTTAAAGCGTTTAGCTGGCTGCCTTGAGGTACACACGAGTATGAAACGAGTATGAAACGGACGCGTACTCACGAGGACAGAACAATATATATATATATATATATATATATATATATATATATATATATATATATATATATATATATATATTAAAACCGGTACTGAACAAAATCAACAAATGAATACTGCAGTAATGTTCTGAAATGCCTGTAAAGGAACAGTTTTTTCACGCTTTAATGCGCTCGTACACACACACACACACACACACACACACACACACACACACACACACACACACACATATATATATATATATATATATATATATATATATATATATATATGGGCTTGTCCAAAACTTCGCTAAAATGAGTATACCGTGATGAAAAAACGCCCCAAACTCAATTAAACAATTTTTTTTTTATTGTCTAAATTTTTATGTCATTATTAAAGACCAAAGTAATCTTAATCCTTTCTTGTCTTTTTTTTTTTTTTTTTTTTGAGTCATCAAAATTGACGCAAAATCTATCCTGTCAGCTATTGTCTTGTAAACAAAAGTGAAATTCTCTGTTGAAAAATCTTGGAAAATTCAATTATACTTTTTTCGAAAGTTATTTTAGAAAAATAAGAAAATTTAAAGTATGCTTAATGTAATTTGATGGTAGGACATACGTGACACGATTTGTCCTAATTTTAAGTGAACCGAATTTGTAGAGTTAAATAAAAAAAAATACACTTTTCAATTCTTTTTTTTTTTACCTTACGTTTGAAGAATTCTGGAATAAGAATAATATTTAAAATACGAAAAATACATTTAGAATTTTATAACAGACAAAAAAAGAGTAACCTACTTGTTACGTACGCCTATTATAAAATGTTATGGTATTTTTTTTAAAATCAAGTTTTATATTGTCACAGTTATAAAATTTTTCCTGAGACAATATGAAAATTAAATAAAATACTATTACAATTATTAAAAAGAAATAAAATCTTATTTCATAATTGAAACAGGTAACTCATTTATGAAATAAGATTTTATTTCTTTTTAATAATTGTTATAATATGGCAGTCATGCAAATATTAAATAAGATCAATACATCTAGCACATTTTTTTAAATGTTAGTTTTAATCTTAAATGCTAATATGACATTAATGAAAATTTTATACATTTTCTTTTATATTTTTAACAATAGAAGTAAAATATCAAATTTTATGCAATTGATTTCAGACTTTCGTGAAAATGTGATAGCCCTTAAAAAAACGAAAAACTTTGAAAATGCTGCGATGATGTTAAGTCAGAAAACTTGAGACGTGCTAACAGAACGAAAGCCAAGCCGGTTTTGAGGCAGATCGGATATCGCTATCAGGGGAAACAACTCTAGCATACATGACATTATTTCAGAATTGTGTATCTGCATTTTTGTTGGAGATGATTTCTAATACATTTTTGGAATATTAAAGACTTATTGCAAATATGTACTCGCATAGCAGATTTTAATAAACTTTTATGATCTGTAAAAATTGATAAAATAATAAGAGCATTTCCATTGACTCACGGAAACAAACTTAATTTTAAAATATTTAACAACTTTTTATCATATTATGTATTTTAAATTGAAAAAAAAAATTAAGCAATTCTTGTCAAAAATTCATTTTTTATCGAAAAAATAATTTGGTTTCAGATAAAAAAAAGTCCTTAGTATATATTATTCAGAAAAGCCATTAAAAGCTTTTTGAATTAATGTCTTTATTTTTATTGGGTTTTATATTTTACAATTGAGCTAAATCATCGATTTACAAAAAAATTGATGATTTATATTCTGCAAAGTCGTGTGCATTTAATTAAAAAGAAACATCTACTCACGGCTTCGAGTTTTTCAAGTTTTCATAAAATTAAGTAAGAGGAGTATAAAAGATGTAAAAAAAGAAATATTTTTACGATGACTTTCTAAAAAACAAACATTTCTAAAATAATTTCATTTATTTTTTAATAAGTTCTTAAAATTTCAATAAAATTCGTCAATTATTTGATTTTTGCAAGAATTTCTAAATTAATGTGTTTTTCAACTGACAAAGACGCTAAAAGAAAACTAATGGTAAATATTACACTAACGGTGACCTAAAAAAAAACAAGATTTTCAACCTAAATTTCAAACGTGGTGGAAAGGAATAAAAAAAATTTAAAAAGTAATTAAAAATAGTTTGGTCTTTCCTCTTATTAATAAAATAAACTTTTTACGGTAAAACTTTGTTTTTGGGTTTTGGGGCTTTTTTTTCATCATGCTATGCTGTTTATTTTTTTGTTTTTTTTTTTGCGAAATGTTGGATAAGGATATATATATATATATATATATATATATATATATATATATATATATATATATATGCTTATCCAACATTTCGCAAAAAAACAGCATATATATATATATATATATATATATATAAAATATAAAATAATTGTCGGATTTAGTCCATTTCATAATATATATTGTCATCAACGGAGGTACGGTGGAGTAATGGATAGCGGCTCGGATTGTGAGGAATCGGAGAATTCCAGTCGAATTCATTACATTCACTTACGGGCCAATTACTTTGGGAAAGGTATGAATCCTCTTCTCCCCACAGATTTAAGTAAATAGACCGGGTTCTCCCGCAGAAAGAAATGACAACCTACTGCGGGAAAAATTCTCGTCATGTATCGAAAGCACATAACTGACTGACTGACTGTCATCCACAGAGAGACTGTTGCGCAGCTTTTCAGTGTGGCTAAATCCGATTGCCTCAAGTCAGAGATTGGCGCACGGCAGGGATGAAGGTAAATTTAAATCTATTTATTTTCAGACAAACACGCCAGTATATATATATATATATATATATATATATATATATATATATATATATATATATATATATATGAATGAGTGCTGATGGTTTAGGGGTAGAAGCTGCGACTGACACTGCGACAGTCGCACTGAGGAGCTGTGATACAGCGAAACAGTACTGATTACAAATCGTTCATCAAGCTCTTCCGACACATCAATATTCAGTCGGAAGAATTCCAAACAAGACTGGAAATGGTGCAGCTTATGTTTCATTTTGCACCTTATACTGCTGTAACTTTCAAGCAGTTCTTCAACAAAAGCTTTGTAATTCCCCGCTTTCTTGCTGCCCAGGAACTCATTGATAACTTTCTTCATTATATTCCAAGCTCTCTGTCATTTCCTTCTCCAGTGTTTCGGATGTAAGAATCTGCTTTCCTTGTGATCCAACAAAAACACCAGCAGCAACTTTGGCGTCTGTCAATTTCTGGAGTATAACTCGCATTCGGGCATCAGCTTCACCATTGCGACCTAATGGCGCCAAGAATTGTTTTATTAAGAATAGTTTTACGTGGAAGGCAGAAAAAATATCTCTACGAACATCATTGTACTTTACATTGAGGGTACAACAAAGCTACAGAGTTGATCTTTCTTTTCTCATTCTCACTTCACGTAATGGTTTGCCATGTCTCCAATATCTCACAAACAAAAATAATGATGCATATTATACCCATCCTAGAATCCGAGCAAACATCATAACCTCTTGAAATTGTCACGTACACCCTATTTGTATTCATCATATTTCGAGCAAGATTTTTATATTTCTATAACCTTCTTTTAAGTGCATGCCTGATAGCTGGATGCTGGTTGCTGTTGGGAAGCAACTCTGCTTTTAGTTTCCTTGTGTAGCTGTCAATGAACATCTACCATTGATCAAGTTGATGTCTCAACCTAGCGTTTCAAACAGAATGCTTACAGAAGCATTAAGTACTTAAAAAATTCACGTTTGCCCCCAATAGGTTCCCCTTTGATGCCAACAGCTCTGTACGAAATTTAGTTATTCTCCGGCTGGTTTAAAAAAAGAGATTCTTCACATAAGAATGCTGCTTCTCTTTCCAAATATCCGTCATGATCCAATTTTTCGATGTCATCTGTGGATTAAAAAAATTGGATGAGCTGAAACCGACAGTTGTTCGTCATGACACTGATGTACATGATGATGGCTTATCTGGATTGTCCAGTTTCTTTCTATCTTGTGATCTTTTATATGTAAATAAGTTTACCATATAGAAGTAGCAGTCATTTAAATATTAGAAAAATCTGTCTGTTCTCACCAGAATCTCGGAATAGTAAACAATGTACATTTTCTATTGTCACGCATCCATATGACATGTGCAGACTATGGCTTGTCCTGGTCTCCAATAGGACAGCCAAATTACTTTTCATAGCATTTGTTCCCTGGCGTAATAATACATTTGACTTGTTTGGGGCCAATATAATGTCCGCACGCGAAACCGAAGCAGTTGACTGATATCTTACAGTGTCTAAAAGCTATTAGAATTTAATCTGTCGGCGGAGAAATACAGAACTCATTGCAATATAGTTATGGGAAACAAGTGTGGTACGGACAAACAAATTTATACATGATAGAAACTAATTCTTGATATAATTGACAAAATATTGGGATTGTGATGAAACGAGTTTTAAAATCTTATTCCAGAAATATACAAAAAACATAAAAAAATCAGGTGAAACAATTTTTGCTACATATTTTATAACTTATACATTTTTATTGTTAATTAATAAAACTGAAATACTTAAACTCAAGATTGATTTAATTTAATTATAATTGCATTTTCTATTATTGTAGGTGAGTAGTTGTTTAAATAAAATATATGGATGGCTGATTTATAATTTTGTAATTTGAATTATATAATTCATTTAATATCTATTAATTCATTTTATATATATATATATATGTGTGTGTGTGTGTGTGTGTGTGTATATATATATATATATATATATATATATATATATATATATATATATATATATATATATATATATATATATATATATATATATATATATATATTATATATATATGAATTAAAATAGATAGATAAATAGATAGATAATTCAACGTGCCGAGTTCGATTTACGCTCGATTCTGTTTCGTTCTCTTCGCACTTTTCACTTGGAAAAGGCATGAAGCCACCTTTCTCCAACTATGGGTTAAATAGCAGTAAATGTTTTGTCCTTACAACACTAATGGTAAATTGAACTGGATCTGGTTACAGAAATTGTTTCCACTACTTTCCATTTAATCTGTTTTTTGCTACCCAGAAATGAAATGACTGGAAAATCCCCTTGGGCCAAAAATATAAAATATATAATTGCTTCGAACTGATCATTTTGGTGGCCAGTTACTAACCTGCAGGAGAAAAAAGTAAGCCATTTACTATTTTATTTTTATATTTTTGTAGAACAACTTAAATAAACATTATCTATTTTCATTCAATAAAAAAACGAAATAAAATGATTAATATTTGCTTTTGTCGGGAAACTTTCAAATATCTCTTCACCTACATTTGCATAAAAACGATGATAATTAAGAGCATATGCGTAAAAAATGTCTTCCTAATGAATAATAAAATTTGTCCTGGGCATTTTTATTCTCTAATTGAATCTAAGAAAACAGATTCTTAAATCTACCGATGAAAACGAAAAAATGCCGTTGTGCCAGAGTCATGAAGATTGCTATTCATTAATTATAAATTAGATCATTGTCGAATTTCTTGAAAGCCTCTTTTTTAATAAATGAATTTAATGAAGATTCGAGCAGTCGGTTTCAATGTTGGTTGCCGTTTCACATTTAAACAACTGACTACAGATTTTGTAACCCACGCAACAAGTAGGAATTAAAGTTTTTAAAGAAAACAAACAAGTCTTTTAGTAGTCGTTATCACTTGCTAACTTTACATTAATTTCAGGTCAGAATTAATCATTTTAGTTATTTACTCCTTCATCTTAAGAGATTTCAATTTTATTCTGTGAAAGGTTCTCCTGTAATAAGTGACCTTTACGGTGAAACACCCACATCTAGGTAAAACAATTGCCTTTTTGTTACCCTGAAAGATCGTCTTGTCATACAACGACTGATAACTTTTTCATATTGGTTTCACAGAATTTATTTATCTAACTATGAGAAATAACTATCATGGTTACAAAACAATATTACGAAAATATCAATAAAACTGTCGAATGAAAGTATTTTCCAAGTAATGTGCACACTCGGACAAAATGTACGTACTTCTTCTGTTCTATCAATCATAAATTCTTTATATATAAAACACATGATCGACCAAAAAAATGTTTGTCTAAAAATCAATAAAGCTAACAAACTTACCATTTTCCAAAATTTTTTTTTTTGATATTTACTTATTCCAGATTAAGGTGACATTCTCACAGCAAACCGTAGACCTATAGATCGTTATCAAATCATACGTGTGCAAATTAACTTTCAACAAATAATTCTTGAAGATCAATTTCAGCCAATGCTCAACAACAGCTTTTCGGTTTAACGAATCAAATAATGTTTGCGACATAAACACTAATAATAAAAAGAAC
Source organism: Acanthosepion lycidas (assembly GCA_963932145.1). NCBI lineage: Eukaryota > Metazoa > Mollusca > Cephalopoda > Sepiida > Sepiidae > Acanthosepion > Acanthosepion lycidas. The sequence continues at coordinate 56,273,809 of OZ010586.1, forward strand.
AAAACGTTGCTGTCTTCAGTTGTTGATTATTGTCTTTTCTCCTTTCAACAGGACACAAAATCAACATCTTTCGAATTGATTTCCCAAATTCCTATCGATAACCAAGACCGACGTGACTTTTAGTTTCACTATCAAAAAACATTTGCCGATACTGGAGGTGTTCTTGTATAATTAGTTTTAATATTTATTCATTTGTTTAGTTGAATAAAATCTTCATTTTATTAATAAAATATTCACCATCTGCTCTAAAATCGGGTATAAATATGCAATATATTTTAATAAAAAATGCGACAGGAAGATGTAAAAGTTCTCTTTTTTAATGATTTCGCAAAAGGAAGTATTTTAAAGTTTTTCATTTGCTAAAAGTGTTGGTTTGGCTCAGTAAAAATACCAAGAGGAAAACTGAACCTTCAAAAAAAAAATATATATATAAGCAATGGTTGTTCCGAACATACAGACGATAGTAGACTAAAAGATGCTGTCACCTGTGTCACCTGTGTAAGATTCGTAATACATTAACTGGATTATCTAAGCATTGCCACACAGAGGAATACTGATGATGAACAGTTAAAACTGTCCATTTTCATTTACAGTAATGTCAATGATTATTGAAATTAAATGTCATGATCAACGTTGATCTCATCCAATTCGATTACAACTTTTGATGACAACGTATTTATTTTAAGCATAAATTAGATTAAATTGAAAATTCTAACCCTAACGATAGTTCAGTAACTTGGCGTTTTGTTAGAAAGTTACAATCTAAAAAAAAATTAAACGGGGGAAAATATAATTATAAATTTCCAAATCAGTTTAAACATGCGGAAAGTAATCGATTAGGCAGTTCATCTTTTAATGAATATTTGCAAATAATTCTTATGCATTCGTTAGGTTAAAGAAATCCAATTTCGTATCGGATAAACAACAAAGCTTGATTTGCATCTTGATAAGCAGAGGCATGGCAAAAATTGTCACCTTTATTTTCAAGCAAGAACTTTAACCCAACGACCTAATCAATCCAAAAACATTTTATCATGCAAATGACAGATTAGTGGATTGGTCATGAGTCAATTTTACAGATTTACTCTTTTACCAGATGTGCTATCTTCATTTTCAGAAATGCGTTGAAAATATGAAGTCTAAATTTCTGCAATGGAAACTGATTTGATCATGAGAGTTGATTAATGCTTTTTTGTATTTTCAATTCTCAATTTTGTTTTATAGCACACGGTTCCATCTTCTATGAAAATGATGAAGATCTATCTCTTGCTATATGGGTATATATTTTCTTATTTTATAACTAGACACACCTTCAATGATAAAATTTTCTTTCTTCTTTCCCAACCAAAATCTACCATTTTTGATAGTGAGTTGCAAGCCGTTCTAAAACAATTCTTAGATGATCTGTTGAGCCCTATTCGCCCGTTGTTTGAAAACGTAACGCCTATAAAAAGATGATAATGTCTCTAAATATCGGCGGTCATCAGTCACAATTGCCCACTACCGTCGATTCTGGGCTAATTTGGGACAGGCATCTATAACTATGCAACGAGGACTTCTTTCAGTTTCCACTCTCGTTGCATGAAGAGACTTTCTAAAGCAATCTAATTCTAATCCAATGCTGAAATTTCGATAATATTTAACACTGATTCCTTTAAAAAAAATGACCAGCATTTACCTTTGTATTTTCTTTCGAAATCAACGAAAGAAACAGTCTTCTGCAGTTGCCTAACAGTACGTTCCCTTCTGAAATGCTTTTATACATTTACAAGTTATTGGACAATTGCATGTTTATAGTAAATTGCGCAATTCTTAATGAGTATGTCTTTATTAAATATATAATCTGTGTAAAATAATGGCGTCCATTTACTTATTGAATTGGTCCTACAAAAAAACGCTTCCTAGGTGATAAAACGATTTCATTTTCCTTGTGACAACATTTAACTGCTTTGGTTACATTAGAATAGTTTATCGAAAGCTTATCTTGGTTTGGTGAAAGCCAAAATTGTCGCGTATGAAGCGGTAGTCAAATTCTCAAGTTACAGTTTGTAAATTTGGTCCTTTGTTAATAACCACTCTACGGTAGAAACCCAAATTAATTTTTGTCTTATATTTTATAAAATATCTTTACAATTAAGGTGCTAATGGGTTGTTTAGCTCGTTTTGATAATTATAAAGACAAAGATCTAATAACGATCTAGCTTTCCTGACATTTGAAATTATTTTCTATTTATTTTAATAACTGGAATCATGTAGTTCTACGTTGTTTTAACGACTTAATTTTGACACAAAATGGTGGAAATTTTATAACATGAAACTTGTTCCAGAAGAAAATCAGTTGGCGTTAAGTGTATTTCTGGTTGTATAAATCAGCAGAAATGGTGAAAAATGCAGAATTCTCTTTCAACCAAATTATTGATTTGTGAAATCGGCTGATTATCATTTCCCACAAAAAATAAAAAAATAAAAACATCGTGTGCGTTAAACTTATGCTAAATTTCACATCTGCAATCTTCAATATTCCAACTTTTTCTTTCCAGTTAACTTCTCGATAATAATGCATTTGAGCGAAAAAGAATCAGTGCAAAATCACCACAACGTCTCTGCCAAAAGTTATTTCTGTTTCACTACATCTGTACAGAAACAGGAAGAAATGATGGCGCACAAAGAGGTAAAAAGATTGATTTTAACAAAAGAAGGAAGACTTCATAAAAATCACTTCTGTAGATTTTTCTTTTTTCCTCATTTTCCCCTTTTCTTTCTATTCTTTCTTTTCTATCCATCTTGTATCCCTTTTAACATCGAGTCTGTTGGTCAATATGGCGAGAAGAATTATGTCAACTTTTAACTTCTTGTTCTTAAAGGATTAGATGAAAATCACTCTACGATATAACTTAGGTTTTAGGATCGAGTAGATATTTTTACAAATTCTATGGCCCAATACTCATTAAAATTACGTTTTCTTCGAAGATTAATGTCACCTGTTTCATTATGTTACCCCATGAGGTAGGAGATAGGTGTCAGCGGGTATGGCAGTAGAGGCTGAAACTTTCCCGCCATTGAGCTTTAATTTTTGCCTTGTTACGGATAAACGCTGACTAGTAAAATGCCATGACACAAAAAAGCGTAAGAAGCAAGAGTGCCATTGAATTCCTTCACGCGGAAAAGTGAATTCATTAACATTCATCAACACTGAATGTTTATGGAAACCAAACAGTATATTCAATTCTCTGGCAATAGCGCAACAATAGCACAAGCCGAAAAAGAAAATTTTTTTTTTCTGTCAACCCTTGTATTATATGTTTTATTCCCCACCTAAATCTCTTGAACACATGCAAGAGAAAAAATAAAGATATGTTAATTTTATTTTACGAGCTGACTTTTTCTTTTTTGATTTTTTTTAACAAGAATTATTTTTAATGTTTAATATATGCAATGCCGTAGTCATGTAAATGTAAGATCATTTTGAAAATTTGTTCAATATTTCATTCAATTAAGCTGAAGCACATTATCTATGGAATGTTATTAATCTAAGTTATGATAATTCATTACACTTTGTTATTGAAGATTTATGTCTTAAATATTACTGGTGTATTTTTCTACATGAATTCAATGCAAAACTCAGGAAATTTGATTATTATCTGAGTCAGACATGGAATCTGACTTAAGTAATAAAAGAGATTTAATCATATGCATTCATTTTTGAAAATGTTTAATGATATTGTGAAATAAAAATTATGAGAAATGTTCTTTTGCAGAATTTATGAAAATGTCCTCCGTTCATTTCTGTTTCCTTTGATAGCAAAAAAAAAAAAAAAAAAAAATTAAAATGGTTTTTCCTGACTTCTTTTCTATTCAAATCAAATTTATATTAAAAAATCAACAAATTTTATTTTATCTTCTGAAATTTTGACATCTTTTTTTATGTTGCTTTGCTAGTTTCGTAAATTTCGGTTTTGTAAATTTATTTTTTTTAGTAAAAAATTGAGAGACTTTTCTTATAACTTGACTCTATTTTATTATATCCGAATTCATAAAGGAATGGAAAAAATTCTATGAAAAAATAAGTCAGACTTGTATGTAAAAAATGTCCAGCAGAGAAGTTCATTAAAGATGTAAGATTCATATCAAAATAAGAACAGTGCATTTCGGCATTTTAATCTAAAGTACACATCAAGTTCAAATTCCGAGAAAGTCTGTTGCGTTCCGTTTCACATTATATCCTTGGGAAGATAAGAATCCGTCACTTATAACACCCCCACCAATCCAGCTATGGGTTAAATAACAGGGTAGATTTATCTCTGTAGTGTAAGAGAAGGGAATCTCTGGATTCCTAACTGTAGAGAAGGCAGCTGCAAACCATTCCACTATCTTTACCAAGAATGCATGGCAATTTACAGATAATAAAAGAAAAGAATCTGTGGAGAGTTATTATCGTCTGCATCCTGAAGAAACGTGACATTAAAGGGTAAAAAATCCTGTATTGAGATTTTTTTCAATATTTATCTCGTTTTAATTGATACTGATATAAAAGTCTGCGACATAATTGCAGGATGCAGAGTTGACTCGATGCCAAACATTTGAATTTTAAATTAAAGCCTTAATGGGAATCAAAAAGCTCCGATATTTGCAAAGTTTTCAGATTTTATTTTAAAATCAGTTCCTGTTTATTTTATAGCTGTTAAAAAGCCCAAAAGCTGACCCTTCGAGAATTAACATTATATATTGGTTGTGTTCTCCTTGGCAAGCTAAAAATTTGTTATGTTTAATATTGATCTTCGAACTGCTATAGTCTTATGAATGCGTCAAGAGTGAAAATTCTGCAACCAAAAACATCCTTATCTTTGCTTTCCACAAAACATTTCTCGGTAACAAATAAAGAAAAATGAAGAAAAAAAAAACAAGAAAAGAAATAAAGGTGTCTCGAAAAAGAAGAGAAACAATAACTTTTTGAAAATATTGAAGAACTCGTTATCAGTGGAAGTTAAGACATAAAAATGCTGCTTTTTTTTTTATTGACAATCGAAAATGTTGTTTTCCCAAATTTTTAGTAAATAGGAAACGAATAGTCGCTTAGTACATTAATTTCTGTCTGTTTTTAATAAATTTTTGTATTCAATCATTCTAGGCATAGATTGGAAGAATAAGTGCCATAGAAAAATACTATTTCTTAGTTTGAACTTGTTAGGGGACCTTACCCATAAGAACATAATGAACTATTTCATACGTAATAAATACTGCGCCTCAAGAGGAAGCAGGGAGTTCCGACTGAAGTCTAGAGTCCCGTCTGAAGTCTGGAGTTCCGTCTGAAGTCTAGAGTTCAGTCTAGAGTTCAGTCTAGAGTCTGGAGTGAAGTCCGTCAGAAGTCTGTCAGTCAGTCAGAGCGAGCGAGTCAGTCAGTCGAGTCAGAGGCAGTCCGAAACAGAGTCGTGTTCAGACAATTACTACTAAACCTGATTGTTCGTACTAACACTTTTCTACCTCTCTGCATATATTCCTGTTTGTAATATATCTGTGTTATTCCATATCCGTGTTCGAGTTCTTCTTTATTGGTTCTACCTTGGACTATCACCGTGGTACAAGGAACCGGACCATAACAGAACTTAAATTTTATGAATCTCACAAACTAGAAAATTAACACAAGTTTTGGCCAAGTTTGTTTCATAATTCTGCTTGTAAGAAACATTCGGATTAAGTATTTCGTTATTTCATTCAAAACATCGAACAAATAGAATCTCATTTTCTCGAGTAATACTTGGAATATTTCCTATTATTTTAATTCTAAAAATCCTTGTGTTTCTCATTTTTCTGTTGCAGACTTTGTTTATTTTTAAGAAAGAGTAATCACTGTAGATACACTGAGGGAAAATAAAATTGTAACACCTTAAAACACGATGAAAGTATATTTTATAGTAAAAATACCAGCAATACATTCTCATAGTAAACAAAAAATACCAGCAATATATTTTTGTAAAATAAATTACTAATGCTTCCAAGAAAATTAAATGTCGGCATTAAATATTCCTGTAATATTTTTACGTTATTCTATGTGTCTTGTTATCTGTTGACGCAGTGAAGCAACAGTTTCAAGTGGTGAACGAGTCGAGCATCGTCCTATTGTGTCCCATATATGTTTAATAGGAGACAGGTCTTACAATCAAACTGACCAGAGAAGTTTTCGAACATTTTGCAGAGAATTCTGAGTAGCATGGGCATCATGTAGGTGGGCACTATGCTGTGGAAACAGCAAAAATACCCCCTTCTGTTGCAGTAATAGAACAGAAGAAAAACCAGCGCTTCTCAACATTTTCAGCCCATGGACCATTTCTGTCTTCAAAAAATTCAAATGTCCAACTCCTACTTTTACTTTTACGCTGTTCAGTTTTCACACTAAAATACTCAAGGAAAAGACAAAGTTATCTATTTACACTTTAAATTTTATTTTAGTAAACAAGGATAAACACAGGATATCAAAATCAAGTTTGATGATGTCATTCAGTCTTAGTCGATTCTTCTAGTGACTACCTTGATCTTGAGGTTTCTGGCACAAGATATAATCAATTTTGATAGTGTTATTCAGTCTTAGTTTGATAGTTCCTCTGGTGTTAAGATCTAATTTATTTCTTTTTCTACGGAAATCCTCGACAACAGCCGAAAATCCAGCTTCCATCATCCATGCCGTAGGGAAAGAAATGATGCTTGCTTCTACAAGTTAAAAATGTTTGGATTTGATTCTTTTATCGATGTGTAGGAAAAGACGCTTTCTTTATCAACTCTTCTCAGTTTCGCATTCTCTTTCAAGTCCAGCAACATTTCGGCCAACTCATCATTTTCATCTCATGGCTCATAATTAATTTTCTAGGTCTACAAACCAAAGTGGATAATCCATCTTTAATAGATCATTGTATCTTTTCTCAAAGTCTACAAGAAAACCTTTAAGATGGGGAATGCATGCAGAAATGCATTCTGATGTAGGAGCAATGTTGTTGAAATTTTGAATTGATGCTAAGTTTTTTTCTCAAACTGTTTTTCCAAAATTTCAATTTCCCCTATATAGCCTTTCTTATCTTCTGAGCACAGACTTCTAACTTGCATTTCCAAGTTAAGCAGTTCACTGTTTTTAAAATATCGTTCAGGTAGAATATTTTTGATTTAAACTAAGCAAGTCTTTCCAAAATTTCCTTAGCTGTATCAGCTTCTTGGAGTTGTAATGAATCATTTGAGACTTTAACATGAGAAAATTGATTAATGGTTCCCAACAAATTCACTAGTCTTCCAAAGCTCAGTCCTTTTGACAACCATCTTACTTCTGTGTGAAGCAATAGGCTTTTAAAATTTTCATCTTTACAGAATTGCACAAAAAATCTATCATTCATTGAGTTTGATTTGACAATGTTAATTGCAAGTATGTCAGTGTTGAGTGCTTCTTGCAGGTATCCTCCTATATTCTTAGCAACCAGATGCTGTCTGTGGATAATGCAATGGATATAAAAGATGTTAGGAGCAACTGATTTCATTCTAGAAAAGAAACCCTTTCACTTTTCCTGTCATGGTAGCAGCTCCATCTGATGCAATGTTGATCAAATTAGTCAATGGAATATTTTTATCATTAAAATACTCCATTACTTCATTCAATATATCCTCTCCATTAGTAGTTTTAGGCAAACTTTTAATGAATAACATTTCTTCCCTTATATTTCATATTTATATTTCTTCATGGATGAATCTGACACAGACCAGAAAGATAGCTTGGTTATGAATTGTGCTCTCATCAACCCTAGATAGAAAACTTTGTCTTTTGTAGAATTTCCACCATCTTTTCCTCAACAAAATTAGACATTTCATCATATCTTGTAATAGTGCCATTTGAAAGTGGAATTGTACTCAGGGTAGATGGAGCATCTTTTCCCAAAACCTCATTTGCACAAGCTATCATAGCAGGCTTGACAAGTTTCTCACCATCAACCTGAGGTGCTCCAACCGTGGCAATAATTTCAGAGAGCAAATAACTTGGTTCGAGTGTCTTTTCTTTTGCAGTATTCATCTCCTTTACAAAATCGGATAGTTTGACTTTTCTTTTTATTCTCAAAATATTCCCCATCTTTACCAACAGATGATGGATGCTTTGATTTTTGGTGCTGCTCCAGTTTAACTTTCTTCATGGAATCATTTGTCAAGATGGCACCACATTCAAGACACATAGGATTTGAGTCGACAGATACAAAGCTAAACATGATCAAAACTTTTGCCTTTTTAGCAGTTGGTTCATACATTGTTACAACTGTCCTGAAAAAATAATAAAGTAATAGAAATATCAAATTTATTATCAAATAATATTGTGTAGTGATCTATTAACATAGAAATTATTTTTCATATGAATAAAAAAATTATATTATATATAGCATATATAACATTATATATATATATATATATATATATATGATAAAAAATAAAATAGATATACATCTGCATAATACCTACGTAATTTCGAAATTTTCAAATATAATGGACATATGTGTAATTAAACAAAATATAATATTTAATTCTTCAAAGTATGAATAATTTAGATACATTTTTGTGAAATGACTACAATTTTTATGGGGGGCAGAATTAATACCAACTTCACCCACTGCGATGCGAATGAACCTGAAATTTTATTTTCGATAACTCCAAAACGGTAGATTTTATAAAATTTTCTTTGTTAATTTCGAATTAAGCATGTACATTTACACCTAAATGGAACTGTTCGGGATTTTTTTTATTAGAAACTGAGCGCTTGAATTGCAAATTACCCTTGATTTGAAATTAGTTCTGTCACCCTTTTTTATGGCTACGAATTCTGTGTGGACCACTAGAAATGCTATGTGGACCACTGGTGGCCCACATAGCATTGAGAATCACTGCGTTAAACAATGTTCTGGGCGTATATGGCACTGTTCAACGTTCCCTCTACAAACACCTTATAGCACTTCTCACCATAGTGCCAGGCTTGGGCATGTGTGGCATGGGCGAATATACTCTGGAAGATGTAGCTTCCCAGGTTTAAGTCGCATATGCACACGACCATCAATACGAAGGTAGAACCTGGTCTTATACCTGATCACTACAGAACACCCTTGGATCTCCCGAGTGATTCTGTTTCTTGTACCACAATGTTGTGGCATAAGTGAAAATCTGGCTAGAGGCATTAGACTACTGTTGCCAACGCAAAAACATCACATCCAACATGTGCAGTAATTGTCCAAAATGGCCATTGTTTCTAGAAGAACCACAATTCAACCCCCCTCGAATGCTTCTAAGTGAAGCGTTCAGCACAACGTATGTCACAGTCGGAAGTTCAGGCACGGGCAGTGCACAGGTAATCACAAGATGTCCGTTGATTTTGAAAATTTATATTAGAATATCTACCACTTCCTGTACTCAGATCAAAATTGGTATCTTCCTTCAGGGTACTGTAATTTTATTTTTCATCGCTATATTTTACCTCCTTGTGGAGATTTTTTGTTTTTCTTCTACTTTCTATCGGTAAGTCATTCTCTACTTTGTTTAGAATAAATCCGAAAGTTGTTTCAGAATTATTTTGGGACAAAATTTAATATGATTTAATTTAACTACAAATCATTATTGATTATGTTACATTGTCGCTAATATCGACTTTGGTTTGAAACCGACTGACAAAATATTATCAATCGATTTCAACTTTGAAATGTTGTACAAATTTCTTAATGGTTGATAAGAGTTTAACTCTATATTTCTCTCGTCACCAGTCCACTCATAAGATGGAGTAAAATTATTACTATCTTTTAAGCCATCTAATTGATAAGGAATTCGAAAAAGAACAATAAAAAATTTTCCAAAAGTAACCGCTTCAATTTCTAATAATAAAATCGGGAAGGAATATCATTCGTAGTTATGACCATTTATAACCACGCGTTTTTGTTTGATTTCATGAAACAGGAACTTATTGATGAAAGGAAAACCTACAATTCTGAAAATAAAAAATGTTGCTAAAAGCAGGTTATTACTGTGAAATAATTAGGTCTGTTCGTTTGTGGATTTGTGTTTACGTCTGCTTAGAGGCCTGTCGGCTGGCAACAATAAGATCAAATGCTTGTTTGTTGATGGAAAGTGAATTTTGAAAAAAAATACCATAAATAAAGTTCAGACAATGTTTGTTGTTCTTCGTTTATTGTAGAAAATGCAAGCTAAAACAGAGAAAAAAAATCTCATCTTTAGTTGATAAGGGCTAAGTTTTGACCACTTAAAAGGATAGATTCACTGAAACATACATAAATCATTTACTTTTCTTTTACTAGCTTGAGATTATAATCTACAGTACAGTGTGAATCATAGAGAATCCCCACCCCTGTTATATCACAGAAACATTTGCCAATATCTGATGATCACAAGTTATATTTTCTCAAGAATGGCGGGCAACTTCTTGAAAATTCACGTGGTTATTTTCTTTAATCCTTACGATTCAATTAACGAAATAATTTGAATTTTAAACATTGTCTTATAAAATCGGGCCAATGATTTAGAATCAAATAATCTTAGTCAACAGAAACATTAAATGATGATGACCGTTTTACTTCCATTTTTGTACGATATTTAACACTTTACTATCTTTCAAGTCAGCTTATTTATATGGAAAGAAATTCGTCAACTAATTTATGGAGATTTATTTCTTTTAGAATATTTTATGCTCATTCTGTTCTTTTTCTTTCTTTTTTCTTTTGGTCGATTGCCATTTACGAAATAGAAGAGTAGAAAAGATATGATTAAAAGCAAGAAAAGCTATAAATAACAATAAAACGCATGTCTTCATATATTAGCACTGATCTTTTTATCGTATGAAATTATTTAACAAAATTGCCTAAACAATTTCGAACCTCTTTCATTCGACATCATGAACTTAATAAATATTGCAAAAGTCGCTAGAATAAAGATTGTAGAACTGAATAAAATATCATTTGCCTAATCAAATCGTTAAGTCAGAAGATAATTCTTTCAATCTCATTCAGTCAAAATTACAACAGCTGAAAAGCGAATCTTTGTGCGAACATTTATGCATATATTAACACAAGAAAAGATTCATAACAGTAAAAATATAAAAAAACATTCCAGATTAATAGACGGTTGAATTTAATGACAGTTCAACCTTCATAGCTACGTATACAGTGTTTTTTCATGTGACTTTAATTAGCAGAAAAAATGTTATTGCTTGTAAGTTCTGGACTGCAAATACAAAAAGGGAAATAATAAAAACATTTGTCTGTGAGAAAGAGGATGTAGATTGGTACAACAGAATATTAAATGATTAAACATCCATCCATGATGTTTTTATGTCATAGTTTTATTTCTACATGATGTAAGAGTTATGCTTACAAATGGCGGATGTTGAAACATTAGAAATATATTATTCATGGTTTCTTAAATGCTCTATTTATAAATAAATCGTATATATTCAATAAGCTTTCGATTTCTCAATCAATTTCTAATGAACAATGACAATAATTACTTTGATAATAGGTATACCGTTTTCCTTCTTCCTTTTATAACAATACTTTCTCATACATATTCCCCAATATACATACATACACACACACACACGTATATATATATATATATATATATATATATATATATATATATATATATATATATATATATATATTAATGAATTCACCTCAAGCAATACGATAATACCACTAAGACGCAAGGGGCTACTGAGATTGAAAGAGAATGAAAAGACTTTAAAAGAAACTGGAAACCTAATCCCTTAATAGGGAATATATAATTAAAAACTAACTACTGAATAGAGAATATTCAAATGTGACGCATCGTTTAAGTATATTTTGAATATTAGTTTTAAAAGGAAAAACAGAGAAAATCCTGGTGCTAATCAAAATCTTTATCTTGGAAATTAACTATGTTAATTTATTTAACAACCAAACTTAGTAAAAAGACAATGGAAATAAATTATATTAGCCTTTTTAAAACATTATAAAGTAATGTTCATAAGATTTGGTACTAAATGTGAACCCTTTGGTCGAAGACATAGTTTTCTCTTAGTCTTTCTTTCTTTTTACATACTATATCGTTTCAGGATGTAGGCAATCATGGCTCTCTCTATCTCATGTTGCTCTCAGCAAGTTCCTTCCCTCTGCTTTCTCCCCCAGACCACGTTCTGTCATCCACCTGCTCAAGCTCGCCTGGTATGTCACGCACTGTTTTCCCTTGTCTCTCTTTCTCTCTATTCGAAGCGTGAGTATCAGATTCTCCAGGCCTTACTTCCTCATTATGTGTCCCAGAAACGTCAGCTGCCTCTTTCTGATGTTAAGTATAAGCCTTCTCCTTGTTTGAAACCTCTCTAAGGCTTCATCGTTGCTCACATGCTCGGTCCATGATATCCTTACCATCTTTCTGTAGAACCACATCTCCGTCGCCTCGAGTCTCTTCTTCATCTTTGAGGAAATTGTCCAACATTTGATGCCGTAAAGGAGAACAGATGTCATGTAACAGCTCAGTATTCTTTCTTTGTTACCAAAGAAATCCTGCTATCTCGCAATACTCTGCTCTGCTTTTGGAATGTGTCCTTGGCCATCCAAATACATATACGTATCTCAGTGTCGCACTTACCGTCCTCTGTCAAGACGCTCCACAGTCTGCTTGATTCTAGTGTTCCTGACATGCAAATCGCATTTCGGGCTCTTCCTCTTACTGATGACCACGAATTCTGTCTTTTTGTAGTTTATGCTTAGTCCTTTCTTCTCACTCTCCGTCGCTACCTTCTGTAGGAGATTTTGTAATTTATTTTCCGTATCTGCTATCAGGACTCTGTCATCTGTATATCTTATGCTGTTAAGTTTGTGGCCGCCAATGCTAAATCCCAGTAGGGTTCCTCTCAGAATTGCCTCGCTGTATAGGTTGAACTAGTCGGGTGAGAAGACGTATCCTTGCCTTACGCCGCTTTATTTATTGATTGTAGTTATTTAAGTCCTGTAGCCTCCGTGTGAAGTATAGAGTCACAGCCTCACGACAAGAGATGTTGCTGCTGTAGTTTCTGCAGCAAATAGGTTTGTACCGTTTAGATTCGCTAGCTTCACGTCCAACTAGGTTTGAAGTAAGAGTTTTCCTTCTCCTATATTCGGTGCTAAATAAGGCTAATAAGCTCAGTCTGCTCTGCTATTACGGTTATTTGATCGTAAGCTGGAGTTTGAATCCGGCAAGCCAATATCTCTTTCCGATAAACGCTACACTACGTCTACACCCTACATTAATAGATAAAAGTATAAATAGATAAAAAAAAAACGCCTAAGTTGATTATTTTTTAATACTTAGATTAGCTCAAATAATATTTTACTGATATTTTATATTGATTTTCATTAAGGACTTTCAGTATTCATTGATCATTAATATCTTTTAGCTTAAGCAGATCAATGTGTTAATCCATAAGTGTCAGCTATTCTCTTGATTCATGCTCAGTTGAGAATTTTAAACATTCATTGAGAAAAGCAATGATTAAAAAGTATCCTATATTTTACTCTTGATTAGAAATGTCCTGTCGGTCGAATTACCTTACATGTTGACAATGAAAAATTAATCGAAAAATTTGATATTGATACTCTTGTGTTAATAAAAATGATCAAAATATTATCTGACAAAAAACATGGAAGGTATTAAGTATAAAAACAAAATTGACATTAAGTACAAACTGTATAAACTCGTCAAATTCATTGTTGTATCATATATATTTCTTTTCTTTTTTTTTTTCTGTAATGAAAAACATGTTAAAACTTGATGCTATCTTAATTTTTTTCAGTTTTAAAAATGTTTGTAAACTGATTTATTTGCTTATTATGAAAAATAACTCTGTCAAATAATTTCTTTAAATGCATCAATGGAGAAAAATGATTTATCAATGTGAATATCGTATGTTTTATAATACTAAGTAGATATACGTTAGTAGAACACAAATTGTTTATTGTTTTACTGAGTTAAATACAAAAAAATGTTGATGGTGGAGTATCTTCATTGTCTTTTGAAATTTTCCACCAAATGTGTTTAGTTTGTACGTAATTGGCATTAGAGTTACAGCAAATTGTTTTCAAGATCAGTAGCTTCCGAGATAGCTATCAATCTATTGTTAAATGGCAGGCAACAGGACTTTCACTTAGGCCAACATGCTATGAGATATTAGCATGTAATCAGTATTATAAGCGTCGATGTATCCATCTTTAATCAAATGAACATATCAGCAAATCAGTGTGCCAGGAAATATATACAGACTTGAAAAGAGTCAAACGGTCCTGTATTAAAGATAAAAAAAGATTAATTCTAATACAAATTAATTTAGATATTTATTCCAAGAAGTCCATTTTAATGAAAAGGGCTTATTCATTGAACACTCTATGATAGACGCCCCAACAACATATAGAATATTTGATCACGTAATGAAAGAAAATATGACAAATCGAAAAAAAGTGCGTAGAATCTTTGTATGAACAAAATGTCTTTTGGAAGGTCATTTCGTCCTCCTGTGCCATTTTAACGTTTGTGGTACTATAAATCCAGTATTGGTTGGAAGGTATATGCGTAATATCCGTGTCTGTGTGTGTGTGTGTGTGTATATATATATATATATATATATATATATATATATATATATATATATATATATATATATATAAGGTTTTATATATATATATATAGGTGTGCGTACATGGGTGTGTGTGCGTATATGTGTGTGTGTGTGTGTGTTAAAGATCATTTACATCTAACGAAGTAAATAAATATACTTGCCTAAGAATACAATCCGTAATTTTGAGTATTACGATATTTAAATATGCCTAATATTTGATGAACTGTTTAATCGTTAGAGACATTTACCATGTTTAATCAAGATTATTATATTGTGGTGATTAGCCGACTTATTCTTCGGACTTTAAATGATTTTTCTTTCCTATTCCTAGCTAATCTATATACATGTAAGTATAATTTTCTCATTCTTTACTTTGTGAGCTATGCTGTTCATTAGATAAATATATATATGTAAGATTGCTTCACGTGTTGTATTCATGTATTTTGCAAGAGAACAGCCTTGTCTACAACAAGCCGTAACTCCAACAATATAAATACCTTTTTATAACTATACAATTTTGTTGACGTCATTAACATTTTTAGGTAACGTATATATGATGTATATAATAAATGCGAGCTCTCTAACTTTTAATAGCTCATCCTCTATATAATAAATGCGAATATAAATGTTTCATTGTGTCACACTTTTTCAATTAAAGAGATACAACTCTCTAACTTTCAATAGCTCATCTTCTTCTATATAACAAATGTGAATATCAGTGTGCCATTGATTAAATATTAATGCAATACTTAAATGCAGCGATCAATTTTGAGTTATTCTGTAGTTTATTGTTGCCTATTGCATCTACTCCTCCCTACCTATTGTGATGAAGAGCCAATGAAGAGCCCTCCGCAGGAGCTAGCTTAAATGCCGACCGATAGGGCAGCCTTTTAAGCTAATAAATAATAAATGTAATATATGTCAATGAATTCAAGAGATGTGTCTTAAAGGAAATCCATGAAACTTTGTCATAAGATAAATCATTTGTACTTTCATCTATCTATCTATCTATCTATCTATCTATCTCTGTCGAAAATTGAATATATCCAATCGATACAGTTTTAGAGACCCTGAAAATAATTGTGAAATACTGAGACAAACAAAGGAATTAAATCAAATTAAGAATGGAAGTTCATCTTTATACTAGAATGATGATGTTAATTTAAATTTATATTCGAATACTTTAAAGACAACAAAACTAAAGAAGATGCTTTTTCAACACTTCAAAGACCCTATCTAAGCCGTGTTATTTGTCAACATTCGATATTTACGGAGCTTAACTTAGCATGTACTTAATTTCTTAGTAAGGTCATATCTGGAGAAATAAGGGTAAAAATGTTGCACTACAGTAAGACTTTTAGTGAGGAGAGCGTGCTTTTGTAAATGATAACGCATACTTGCTTAGTTTTCTGACGCTTCCTCTATTGATAAAGTGTCTTTGGTATATATTGAAAGTAGCTTAATCTAATGCCACTAGTATGTAGTAACCAGTAAGGCTCAAACTGCAAAATAGTAGTAATGGTTTGTAAGGTAAGCTTGTAACCCCTGATCAACATCAAGACATTTTTGTTATTTTGATAATGCTTGCAATCCTGGCAGAAATCTAGTTTTGGTAATAAAAAATGATATGCTTTGCTGTAATTCAACATTATCAAAGCAGAGGGATTAGCAAAAGCAATGGAGGGAAGGGCAATTCATCAAATTATATTTTCGTAAAGAAACTGTATTGTAAAGAAAATGACGATCATGTTTGTTTTAACAATGTATTATTTTATGCATGTAATTTTTATTTATTTATCTTTTTAAATTATTCAGGCTGAAATAAAAATGTTCTATTTAAAAGATAAATTGTTTTATTGGATGAGAGGAATAGTCGGATGTGCTTGAGTTCTCAGCCCAAAACACTTCTTAAAATCTATCCAAATGACCAAGCTGAAAATTTTCTTTAAACAGGGTTGTCTTGGAAGGACATCATCAGCGTCATCATTTACAACCAGCAAATTTAAGAAAATGTGATTTGTTTTAAATGGAGGATATAACAAAATTTATATTTCTTTTATAACAATTTTAGTTGGGATTGTAAAATAACATAATCAACTTTATTTTCTTTTTATGCCATTTAATATGTTGCATTGTATATCAAACACACATTTTATCTAGAGATGAACATTTCATAAATTTGTAATAAATACACAAAGAAAACATCTTTTGAACTAAGCCAAGTAAGGAACATGGATGACATTCCAATGACATTTGAGGTACCAGCCAACAATATTTTTCTTAACATATCCTGCTGAAAAAGTGTGCACGTGCGTGCCTATGTATGTGTGTGGGGGGATTCTTATATGTCAGCAAATATGGTGCCATCTAACACTTTTGAGCATAGATTTAAAAATGACCTTTTTGCAGTTAATGTTTATTTTACCTACATATTAAATGTTTTTTCTGATAAAAAGGGCTGCTGAATATCACTTGGAATTTCTTGGTTACATCAAAATATACAAAACTGCTCCAATATTCTACTCATTCACTGATTTGTAATTGACAATGTTCCTTCTTACATGATTTCAACATGGTTGATTCTAACTTTGAAAATCCCCTTAAAATTCGATTAGTATAAATATGAAGATTATTAAGTCATTACAGTATGATTTATGGTAATTGCTGTTTTATATAAATGACATGTTTCATGATCAACACTTATTTTAATTTGTTACAATGATGCATTTCTAAAATATCTACTTTTAAATTGTTATATATATTCCCCTCAAAAATGTCCCAAATCATCTAAACTTAATTGAAGTGCCCCAAAATTTAGAAACAGTATAAAAACCATCTCAATTGTTGGCACGTGGGAGCTCCCTTACTTTGCTCGGTTCAGCAGCAACGAAAATAATCTGCAGGGTACAGTCCCAGGGGTCATATAAAAGCCTTGACAAGCCCTATTCAGCCTATTTTTCACTTTTCATTTTCAGCAGCATCTACCTTCAAGCCCGGCTCGAAGGGCTACACACAACCCTTGCTGCAGAAGACGAGGCTTGTCCTGGCAGCTTGACTCAGATTTCTCGTTCCTCCCGCGGAAACCAGCGGAGTATCTCCTTTCGAGACATCTACCAAAGGAAAACCACACACAACTTTTGCTGTAGAAGACGAGGATTGTCCTAACAGTTTCACACTCAGATTTCTCGTGCCTCCCGTGGGAACCAGCGGAGAAATCTCTCTCAACAAAAACAACTACTACTGAAAATTTTTGTTAACCGGGAATTTTTTTCCCCCAAAATACTACTGTTTTGCATTTTCTTTCAAACAGCAATAAAAGCTGTTGAAAAATTATTTCGTTTCTTGGGTTTTGTTCATTCCACTCATAGTGCCGAGCACACACACACACACACACACACACCTGCGATAAATTCCTTACAACATATAGCTAGCTAATAACATGTAGTTACTACCTTTCTCTCTTTGCTACGTAATAATATGTAGCTTCTCCATTTGCTGCCAAATAACATGTACACTCTCTTTACTAAGATCATGTAGGTTCACCCTTTCCTAACTAATAGCATGTAGCTTTTCCTTTGCCTGAATAATGATCATACATTACATAGCACGAAGTTGCTGTCTGGGTTATACCTATGTAGTTACATTCCATGGTTGTCCATAACTGAATTGTGTTTGTTGACTGTGGATGCAGGAAATTGAGTGTGCTCAAACATATTACCTATATAGTTCGAATGTTGTTTAAATCTGGTAAAGTGCAGGGAAGCCAAGAATAAATAGAAGGCTGATGAGTATTCCTGGAACCAGTTTTGTGTCATTTGAACATGATGGGAGTTTATGCTATTTTGCTGAAATAAGCTGTTCCATGTAAATATAACGAACACAAAACTGTGCACATGATCAGCGACAAGATCTGTGTATTTCAAACCTTAAATACAGACTCCAGTTTCACACGCAGTCCTATTGAACAGACAAAACTGCACACTATTAGAGAGTCACCACCAGCTTTCGCAACATATTGCTGACAAGCTGGATCCATAGCCTTACGTAGATGTAACGGGTGAGAATTATAGCAGAAATGTATATTTTTCCCGTTATGGGCATTATCATATCCGTGATATAATAACGCCATACTTCAAACGGAATGGAATAAATGAAAGGAAAAGGAAAGACAAAACCCGCTTTTGTTCTTTAATATACTAAGACATACACAAACTATATATACTATATATATGGGGGTAGGGTACGCACAAACATCCTCGAGCAACGGGTCTTTTAGTCCCCAAGTACATGATCAAGTTTGTCTCGATGCCTTTAGGTCTCGGACCGGTACAATGTTTCTGATTAAAAGAGGAGTTATGTTGTTTTGACTTCTGGGAAGGCGCGACAGTTTACCAGATTTAAAGACTCGGAGCATCATGCGTATATCTTCTTTTCTTGGTTGATTGTCTTTTCATTTAGGGTGCTGGAGGTAAACATTTTTGGGGTTTTTGCGTTATCCGCATGATAGTCAGGGATCCGAACTTCGAAGGGGGTTATTCTATCAGCAGGTGTATAATATCAGGGCTATTGTACTGCTATTTTGTAAATGGTCTCTGGACAATGCAGTAGTCTCCGGTGGGGTCTCTCGATGTAAATATATATATATATATATATATATACATATATATATATATATATATATATATATATATATATATATATATATATATACACACACCTAGTGAGCCAGACAAACCTACCTACGTTTCACCTAAACGGATCGTCATGGAAAGTTCGGCTCGAGATTGATTTGATTATTGGCAAATCAAAAATTCGAGGGTTTTTCGAAACGAGTCTA
Source organism: Acanthosepion lycidas (assembly GCA_963932145.1). Taxonomy (NCBI): domain Eukaryota; kingdom Metazoa; phylum Mollusca; class Cephalopoda; order Sepiida; family Sepiidae; genus Acanthosepion; species Acanthosepion lycidas. Next base: position 56,293,290 of record OZ010586.1, read on the forward strand.
GTTATCTATATTTGTATATATATATATATATATATATATATATATATATATATATATATATAGAGAGAGAGAGAGAGAGAGAGAGAGAGAGAGACACACACACAAGAGTCCCACGGAGAAAATAAGATGTCACATATATCTACACAGCGAGCAGAATGTAAGGAGAAACAAAAAGGAAGGGTTTTATATATAATATGGAGATACCCCTGTGTCTGGATAAGCCATGTTTAGGACTCTAGATTCAAACGGAATTTATTCATCTATGTCCCAGGCGAGGACATATTCCACGAACGGAAAAAAGCGAGTCTTGTGTTTTCCCAATTTTAGGACTACGAGCTGGAGTTTCATTCTATATTTGGGAAAGATATATTCCCAAAGGGAAAAAGGATTGATGGAGAATGATGGAGAAGGTAGATTTACCCTTTGGACCAGGCTAAAAGAAAGTAACCTCACGTAGTGGCTTCTGTAAACAAACTTAATTTGACTGCGCTTACGTCACTGTATGAAATGACGTCTCTAAGCGTCTGTCATATGACCCATGCGACTTATCCCCACCAAAGGAAGATAATCGCTTTTTGTATCCCTACATGGTCTCCTCCATACACAAACTAAAACCATCTGCTGGAAACAGTTGTAAACTTATCTGACCAAGACAGTCTAGTGACAGTGTTCATTGACTAAAGGGAGATATAGTAAGCAATGACATGGTGTTAATAATGATAATCTTCTTAACTGATGACTAAAAAAAACATAAGATACAGAATACTGATTGAATGAATGAGCAGCGCTAATAATGAACGAGGATGTGATTTTAAGCAATGTTCTTCTTTGATGGAGCTTTACTATGCTTGTTAGATACTGTCAGCTTCATTCTTGTATCAGCCATGAATGCCGAGCCATTTTCATTTACCACTGATGTCTGTCTAGGATTTATATATTCTTTGTATATTATTTGCTACTGTTATACAAGACAAAATTAGTTTTTATCTCAACAATAGAGTGTCCCACCTTTCTTGTTCCAACAATCATTCCATGGTTAAGTCCTGTCTGTATCTTATGACTGCCAGTTACACTACCTCTTTAACTATTGCATCATGCATTCATCATCCAGCTGAGTCCATGATGTGGGAAAAGTTTAAATAAGCCAGTGTAGTGCTCTCACTCTCTCTCTCTCTCTCTCTCTCTCTCTCTCTCTCTCTCTCTCTCTCTCTCTCTCTCTCTCTCTCTCTCATTTTTGATTTAATTGCAAAATTCAATTCTCCTTAATTTCTTTGTAGACTTATTCTAGGGATTTACAATTGGATGCATAATTTTTAAAATACTTTGTTTACAAAGCTTGTGAGTCATTATTTAAAGACAATTGAAAATCGCTATTTTTTCTTTTACCAAACACTGAGAATGTGACAGACTATATTTGTGTACATGCCTCTCCTCTCCCACACATATACACACACATGCGAACACAAACAAACACACATATACAAACACATACATACATAGGTATATATGCATTTATAATTTTCCTTCAAAAAGAAAAAAAACTGAAATAAAAAGGCAAAATACAATTCAGTGTAAAAAACATCCGTTACACTGGTAGATTTCTTTCCTTGTAGTCGTCGTTGTTGTTGTTGTTGTTTAAAAAAGAAAATCCCCCAAGAGAAGTGAACTGGTTGAGCCTGAACTGAATCATTTAATTAATTGAAGATATATGAGACTGTCTTCGTCCACTACAATATGATATTTAGATACTATGGTTGGCAAAGGAAAAGCTACAACCACCACCACCACCACCAGCAGTAGTAGTAGAAGTAGTAGCAGAAGTTTACTCGGTTAGTAAAGCAGAATGAGGTTGACAAATGTTGATAAGAAAAAGAAAAACATAAAGGAACATTCAGAGGTCACAGGGTTAACAGTTCAGTAGGAACGGTTGAGAAGTTTGAGTTGAAGAAAACTTTTTTTTCTGGAGACAAATCCTCAAGGACATTTTTGAATACTTTTTTAAATAGTACAGAATAAAATAGGTCTATGACATTTCAGAATTAGAGAAGATGACAGACTTTATGAAACGAGATTTCAAATAGGATTTTGCAAGTAGATTTATTTAGAAAGGCAGGAAAGAACATTTCATTTAAAAACTTTGCTTTTTTTTTCCTATCTTCTAACTTGTAAATAAAAGAAACATTAAATTTTATAATTTATTACGAAAATGAAACTTGGTTATTTTCATAAAAAATAGAAAATAACAACAAAAAACAATAAATTTAACAAAAAATCTTTGAAAAAATATTTTAAGTGTACCGAACTGTGTACCTATTTGCCCCTAAATGCAAAAAAACATATTCTATAATTCTTTAGCAATATTTTTATTTAAAATTAGTTTTTAAAGACGACAACAATGAACCACCAAGTGAGTATCAATTTCACTACTCAGTAACAATAAACCAGAAAAGCTTGTTAACCATTACTTACAAGGGCTTATCTAAAAAAGTTATAATATTTTCCTACTCTCTGAAGATGACCGGATTTTTTTTAATAATCTTTTAGTAACCCTCATTTCAATTTCAAACATTTTCTTGAATTTCATTTGTTGTTAAATAAAAATGAGCTTTGAGAAAATTCCATAGCAAAACAGTCAAAATTTGTGCAAAAGTAGGCTCAACCGACGTAAAAAAAATCTTTCCCAAATTCATCCCTAATTTAAATGTTTCAAGAAATCCTATTGACTAAAAAATAAAAAATACAACATTCGCCCACGCATTTCTCAGAAAAATTCGCAACAGCTACCAAGCCCCGTTGGAGCCGATTTCGTTGTAAAGAAAACTATGAATAGAAATAGTAAACGAATTTTTGTCGCATTTGAGATTCACAGACGCGAAAGATACACACGGGAATTATGTGCCGCCAAAGAAGCAAACTTCCTTTATGAGAGATTGGAAAAATTTACACAACAAATGTTTTCACTCAACATCTTTCAGAGAAAATCTTTTGTCTAAGTTAAATTCAACCATTTCAATCAAAGGCAGACAACTTTTTAGACATTGAACATTTCCGAAACAGCAAAGAACTTTTTCTCTAAAATATACCTTTGCACACATCATTACAAACAAAGAAATTCTAAATTGTGTATATAAAATTTAATCTGTTGTTTCAAACATGTATTTTTTGTCTTGATTGAATATCGTTACCATTTGGCCATTTCTTATAATTTATGTTTGTGGATATTGCATATTTTATTTGCAGCACAATCTTAAATATTCACGCAACCTTCTTAGATCCACTACAATCTGTAAAGTTTCTTATTAATTAATTATTTAGGACTGATTATTTTATTTAATTATAATCATATTAAATGTTTATTGACATATAATTTTTAAGCAATTAAAATTTTATTAGATATTTATCTTTAATCACTTTGAAAACATGCCAATGAAATAACTGAAGTGGAGGATATAGTCAGTTTATTAGCAATAAACAGGTTTTAAACTGTTCTCAAAGGAGCAGAATTGATTTGTTTATGAAAAACATTCAGTCAATGAAGAATTTTCAGGCTTAAAAACAATTTTCTATCAAATGTATAAATATTAAATACTGATATTTTATTCCAGATCATATCTATTGCACATAAACAAAAAGTGACTTTAGTTTAAAAGTGATTTTAGTGAGATATGCCAATTTGTTTTCTGGTAAATTTTACAAATAAAAGTGGGAAATGATTTCTAGAAAGTATAAGTTTTGACTTCATAAAATGATAAGGTTCATTATCTTAAAATATAAAAATACATATAGAGGCAGGTATGTAAATTTCCTTTTCGAATTGAAATTTACTAGCTGACTGTAAGATTTATCATAAAATTTTGTTGGGTAGTTTTGTTTGAAAACTAAACAAAAAAGAAGCAATGATGGTATGATGATGATGCTGAAGAAGAAGAAAATATTTCTTAAATTGCTTTGTGCAATATACAAAATTCTTTCCATTATTTTTTTTTTCAAAGAATAAAATGCATTTCTTTTAGTTCAATGAAAAGTACACACACTGTTAAATATATCATTAAGTGGACCCATAATATTTCAGGATAGGTGTTCTTAAAACATTTTTTCCTCAAATTTATTTAGTCAAAATTCTGGAAAAGTTACTATGAGCACTCTCTGTGTGTTATATATACACACACACACACACACACATATATATATATATATATATATATATATATATATATATATATATATATATATATATATATGTGTGTGTATCATTGTGCAGGTATGCAGAAAATAGAAAAGAACACGTTGGGTGCATAATCCGGGGTTCCTTAGTATTTTTGTTTTTATTTGTTAGTAAGACAGTGCTCCATACAGAAGTAGAGCTTACATTATAATAATATTTTTTGTTTAAAAAAATCAGATGGACAATAAAAAAAGACAATTCTCCAGACACATAACGATTGTAGGCGCGCCATAAAAATATCCTTCACTGGGAACCAACTAAAGGATGACCTTAAACATTAGCCTTGAAATGGATACCATACCCAACCTTAGCAAAACCTCTCAGAGGATGATGAATCTATTGATAAGAATTAACTCCCTGACCACTTAACGAAGGAAAATAGTGTAGCCACTCCCACAATAACAAATTCTGTAACGGACCTTGCCTAAAAATACACGTAAACCGAGAGCTAGCTTATTCCTAAAATTTCGCTTGAAGATGAAACGGGACTAAACACCACAATTCAACTTAATTTTAATAATTATTTGGATGATTTCGGCTCTCGTTTTTGAAACATGAGAACTCTTATGTAGCGAAGGAATCATATTTTTAAACAAAAAATATTATTATATTATATATATATATATATATATATATATACAGTGTAACCCGGATATAAGAGAAACTCGGATATAAGAGACTTATTCTCCTGTCCCGACAACTCTCTTATATCCGGGTTGCACTGTATATATATATATATATATATATATATATATATATAGGGGGGAAAGTTATTTACATTTTTATATATCAAATAAAAGACAAATTTTAATTACACAAAATTAAAATTGAACAAGGGGGGGGATGAAAATAAATAATTCCACAAGAGTATAAAATAGAAAAAGGGGAACTCACAAACCCTCCAACAGATGCAAGGAACGTAAAAAAATGTTCCTTTTGTCTACACAGGCTAAGCTGTTGAGACTTAATGAAAACAGCCTCCGAGACTCGAAGATGATGTATTGAGTGAGCACTGTGTAACACTGAAAACCACGTGTCTTCGTATTCACAGGCACAAGCATGGTTGTCAAACAAATGTTGACCAATTGCAGACTCATGGACTGCCTGAGTAGTTCTTCTTATAGGCCTTGCTAAGATTACCAGAACGCAAATAGGCGGGAACATGTTGCGCGATCGGCGTCTCCAACCATAGATTGGTTCGTCCTATGTACACCGCATCACAACGTCATTTAAATTTATAAGCAACTGATTTTTTATGAAAATAGGACAACCTATCTTTAGTAAAGGCCGGAAGCAAAGGACTAGTCTGAAAAACTGTGCACAACTTAACCGCATTATGGGAAGACCAAATAGACGCCGAAATTTTGTCCGATACTAGTTGTCACTTCCTACCAAGCCAAGGTAATTTCAAATAGATAGGGCACTGACTCGGACCAAACACCGCAGGTTCTTTAAACCGCCTGATTTTGCTATCAATAACACGCCTGATAACATTGATGGATATCCATTACTTTCGAAAATATTCCGAATTTTAGTAAGTTCACCATCTAACATTTCAGGGGAACAAATCATGATAGCACGATGGACCAAAGTTGCAATCAGACCAATCTTGCGGGATTTAGGAACAAACGAGTTCCAACTCGTGTATAGTCCAGTAAATGTGGGCTTACGAAAAACAATGGCGACGAAAGCCCCGTCCTTGCATTCAACAAGGACATCCAAGAAGGGGAGTGCCCTATTCTTTTCAACTTCCATTGTGAACTTAAGGGAAGAATGGAGAGATTTTAGTAGAGCCAGAAAATTTGTAGCATCTATGGCAGAATCAAAGATGGAAAATGTGTCATCTACATAGCTCATATAGACGCAAGGTTTTTGGACATTGCCAAACAGGATTCGTTCATAATAGCCCACATAAATACTGTCTAAAACCGGACCCAAAGAGCTACCCATCGCAACCCCATCTGTTTGGACATACATCATCTCGTTGAAGCTGAACTCTACTCCTTCTGTAGCCAAACGCATGCATTCCAAAAATAGTTCCTCAGGAATACTAAAAGGGTCCAAATTACCCCTGTACAGGATATCGCCACAAATGCCAATGGTCTCATGTAACGGGACGTTAGTGAATAAACTGACAATATCAGTTTATCCTCAGACGGAATATCCAAACCTCTAATGAAGCTGGAAAAAAGAAAATAGTCTGAAATATTATAGTCCGAAAAAATATTTTTTGAGACCGGCTGGAGCAATTCATCTAACCATTTAGCCAACTCATGTTGTACGGATCCCACCATAGACAAAATAAGTCTAAGTGGGACTCCATCTTTATGCACTTTAGAAAGTCCATACATGCGTGGACTTTGCGAACCTGTTGGTCTCACCCTATTGTAAATCTCCTGAGAGATCAGGTTGCCTTTGTATAGGGAGAGTAACCATCTTTGTGTTCTGGCTTCAACTTTACTGGTGTTATCACATGTATCTGCAGGACCAATCATCCTAATCTTTGGAGGGTCATTTAAGATATCATTCATTTTATCCAAATAATCTTGTTTATTTAGGATAACAACACCAGAACCTTTATCAGGCTTTGTTAAAAATATTAGGTTGGTGCAAAAAATAATGTCGTTTTCTCACATATGTTACTATGTGAGAAAACGACATTATTTTTGCACCAACCTAATACAAGTCATCGCTTGACTAATGATTTAATTGTGCGATAATGAATTACATTGCCAAGCAAGGGAATCCCGCTCAACAGAAAGCGTAGGATATTCATTAGCTAATTCCAGTGGTCTTGCCTTGGTTGCAGAAAACCTCTCCGAAGAATTTGGGACATGTTTTATTAACTGAGAGAACAACATCTCGAACTCAGTTAAAATATACTCCTTGCTGATTCTAGAAGGTGGAATGCAGAAATCCAAACCTCGAGAAAGAACCGACAGTTCAATCCCAGTTAAAGTGATGTTGGAAAAGTTGAAAATATGTTTGTTCAAATTATCTTCAACTACCCCAAACCTTCTAGAGATGAGGCTATTTAAATATTTATTATTCCTCTCTCCCACTGATTTTTCTAACTGTAACCTGACAAAAGCCAAGTAATGAGAGAGACGAAAATAATCAAAAAATGATAATTTACCTCGTATTTCTTTTAAAATGAAGCGAAACGAGCAAACTCGACATGATAAATAAACATTTTTACGTTCCTTGCGTCTGTTGGAGGGTTTGTGAGTTCCCCTTTTTCTATTTTATACTCTTGTGGAATTATTTATTTTCACCCCGCCCTTGTTCAATTTTAATTTTGTGTAATTAAAATTTGTCTTTTAGTCGTGTTCCATCTTTCCCTCCTCATTTGCTTTATTAAGTGTGTCTTTGTAATTGAAGAAAACTGTCATGGTACTTTTGCTCAAATATGCGCGCACACACACAAACACATGCACACACACACACACACACACACACACACACACACACACACACACACACACACACACACACACACACACACACACACACATATATATATATATATATATATATATATATATATATATGTATGTATGTATGTATGTACAATTGGCATCAGAATTGTTCACCCCACTTTACATAATTCGGAATAAAGCTGTAATCCCTCAAACTTTCATGAAAATTTCATGTATATTTTTTTTCACAAATGATGAAATATGGATTTGAAAGAATGTGCAATTCTAACCCACAGCAAAATTTATTTTAACATCAAACAATAATAGCAAAAATTATCAAGAAAGCTTTTAACATAGGACAATTTATTGGCCCTCTTGCATCAAGAATCAATTGTATTACCTTTATTCTTGATTATAGTCTTTAATTGCTTTTGATAGTTTCTTACAAGATCCCTAAACACACTGATAAGTATTTTGCTCCATTCTTACCTGGAAATAGCTTCTCGTTCCTCCAAATTGGAAGGATTTCGGTTTTAGTTTGTTTGGTCTAGAAGCAGCAAAACATTCCCAAAGCATAATGATTCCTCCACTGTGCTTAATTGTAGGGAGGGTATTTTTTGGTTTGTGAGCTTCCATTCAATTTTCTCCATATAGAACAGGAGTTCATGTGACCGAATAATTCTAGTATGATGTCATCTGATCATAAAACAGAATTCCAATATTTACTACCATGTTCTAACATGGTTTGTAGTATAAGCTAATCTGCTTTTTTTAGGTGTTTAGTTTTAAGCAAGGCATTTTTCCTTAGATAACATGCTCAAAGTCATGCTTGATGAAGGCATCTATTGACTGTCTTCATTGCTGTCTGTACATCATTGGCATTAAGTCTCACTAGACTTCTTGATAATGTTCCGAATTGTCCGGGGTGGTAGCACCTGTTAGTGTCTCAGTTATGGGCAAATAGTAAACCCCCCAACTGGAGTCAAAACAGTTTTAAAGTATAAAATACATTCCAATAGCAAAAATTTAAAGCAACTGATTTTAATAGGAACAAAAAAAATCAAAGCACTCAAGGAAATTAAAATTTTGGCATTAAATGACCCATAGGGAGTTGATATGCCGTTAAACAAACCAAAGCAAAGCAATACTTGTAATGTGCACTATATCCATCACCTTACTTGTACACATCAACACTATCTTCATTCAGTAATTCTTCTTCGTCATGGTTGCAGAATAAATCGGTTTCCACAGTACATGGTATTCATATACAGTGTATTCAGAACATTCTGAAATGTTGTAAAATCAATTCAATACTATTTTCAAAGGCTGCTTATATTAAACGTCAAATTAAACCAAAAAATAAAATTATAATTATTATTTCATAATTTCTATAAGTGGTGGGGGGAATAATGTTGGACTGCAACAATTTTTTTAAAAATCCATAGCTGTGAATATAATTGGTCATAACTTCTAAAAAATACACAAATTATTCAAAACTAATTGCAGAATAAACTATTAAATTCAGTAAGTAATAAATTCGGCATGCACTTGCAAATATTTCTTTTTACTTAGAAAATATACAAATATTCAGTTTGGGTGAATAATTCTGTCACCTACTCTCTCTCTCTCTCTCTCTCTCTCTCTCTCTCTCTCTCTCTCTCTATATATATATATATATATATATATATATATATATATATATATATATATATATATATATATATATATATATATATAATTTTATTATTTTCATTTCCAATTAGTTTAGATCTGAATATCTGATTTAGGATGTATGTTATTTTTAAAAGCCAGATGTTCCATATCAGAATTGTGCTACATATTATATTCTACTAATCCTAACCCAGACAACCTGCATAGATTAGGCAATGATTTGGGCACCTCGACGTGGTGTAATGGTTAGAAAACTTGTCTTGCTAGATCAGTTACGACTGAGTAGTGAGTTCGATTCTCACTGGGTGCCCCATACTTTCGGCCTTGTGCCACATCTAAGCCGGGCTTAGAAAATCAAGGGCACCTCGAGGTGGTGTAATGGTTAGCAAGCTTGTCTGGCTAGGACAATTACGACTGAGTAGTGAGTTCGATTCTTACTGGGTGCCCCATACTTTCGGCCTTGTGCCACATCTAAGCTACGCTTGGAAAATCACTAGATTAGGCAATGATTTCTTATCTAAAGCCAATCACCTTATTTATAATATATGCCATGGTAGACAATAGACATTTCATTTGTCTAATATGCTGTTATTACTTTCTCATTGAGCATTCAATTGTATATCAATCAGTTGATGATGGCAACTAATTTAATATCATCAAAAGAAAATACCAGTTCTAAATGGAGACTTTACAATCTGAATAACAAAAAAAAGAGTTACATACTCTTCCATGTACAAATCTTATATAATTTCTCTCAATAAACAAATCAATATGTAAAATGTTTGACAATAATTTGCTTTTTGTAATAATTTAGTGCTTCAAAGTTTCAAATGAAACCAAACTTAATTTGATCATTTTCAATTGTTAACTTTAACAGTGTATCTATAAAATAGGAAGTTGTGGGGAGTCATGATTGCCACGTCCTGAAAGGAAATGGCACATAAAAGAAGACATCTACAATTTTCCCTGAAAGGATTGTTAATAGACTATGACATAGATTTAGAATAATTCCCTTAAAATAAAATAATTCTCTTAAAATAGGAGTTCGTCTATGGAAAAGTGTTTCCCACGATAGCTTTTCAATATTTTAGACTTTTATAAAATCATGTTCTTAATTCAATAATGATAGAATGCATTCTCAAGTATAAACATTTCAGCTTTTTTTCTGCCAAAGAGTTACCTCTTGAAAAAAAGTATGGCTTCTGCTGTTTTTCAAGTTGTTGCTTCCTCTTGTACTGCATCAGAAACCTAAATTAAGCTAAGATGATGATTATAGCCTTCCTTTCTTTGGTTAATTATTACAATTAACTTCAAGGATTTTTTCATTTCATACAAAGTCTTCTTAATTAAAACTTTAACAGTTTAAATAACTTTCACACCTTTCACCTACAGAAAAATAATTCATCGTCTTTTCATAGGAAAATCACTTTCAGCTCATAGCTATGCTGATGAAAAACTAAAGTTCAGTTGCTTCAGACTTAAATATTTTTATTACAGTAAATTTTTAGCCCACATTCTTCTAGTGTCAGTTTTAAAAAAAACTAAAATATTTCTATACATCATCTAAATTATAATTCTAAACTATAATTTTAGAAAGTGAAAATTTTACTGAAATATGTTTTGAAATTTTCCAAGTTTTCATCAGAAATTAAGAAACTGCAAACTTTAAGCAAAATGTTGATAAAATATGAAAAAACGGAAGAAGTCGATTTAAATTCAAAGATTTTAATCCAATATATTCACCATTAAGCTAGCATAACAAAAGACTTATGACAGTAAAATACCTTTTAGGAGTTATTTAATCTTTGAAAAATTGTTGTTCATAAATGTTTAGTTAATTAATTATAATGAAATCTAAACTTTATTCAGTTAATATATATATCATTTGTAACAAGAGTATGAAGTTAATAAACAAATATTTAGAAATGTGAATATTATTTCAATTTAATGAAAAATTTGATTTGATTGCTTTGTGAGATATTTCTTTGTATGTCTATCCTCTAAGAAGTAAATACCTTCATCGGTCTGTATAAGTTTATGAATTCTGAGGGGCTCGAGAATAGTTCAACAGAAAATACTGAATGAATATCTAATAAGAGAACAAAGATCAATATTTGCCGCTTAGATTATGTACGGCGATTGAACTTGTGTCTAGGTATGGCATCTGTTGCAGTCACCACTGATTCCATGCCTCACCCACATCTGCTGCTGGAATGATACCCACTGATTGTCACAGCAGCCATTTACGTCATGCTTGCGTAGAGATGACGGTGAATACTTCACTTTACTCATGTCTGACTGACTTATGTTCGATATTGTGGGTGCATCTTCTTGATCAATCTGACTATTATTTATCTCTGCTTTCATTCCCTAAATATTTACCCATTGTGTCTTGGGAAAAGAAAGAAAAAGTAGGTTATATGTTCGACTTTTCCCAATGACGTCAGCCGGCAAGAAGATCAACATGTCATAAAATCTTATTTTTTTAACTGCTTTTTCTTTCCCTCCTTCTCTCTCTCTCTCTCTCTCTCTCTCTCTCTCTGTCTCTCTTAATATATATACATATATACGTCTGCGTGAGAAAGAAGGAAAAAATTTTCTGTTTTATAAATAAACAGAATAGCAAATATAAAGGACCAAGAAAATTGTGTAAAACTCTAATGAATGCCATTTAAGGTTGTAATTATTATACTCATGACTGTCGTTAGAGTGTCTTGTATTGGGAAGGCGGTCTTTAAGTCGGGGGCCTGCGAGTAGCAATTTATGCACTAAAATTAGTTCATATCATTTTCACGGGGTGGGGAGACTCAAATGATTATCTAGGGGCAGAGATAGACACCGAATTGGCAATGGGCCTGATAGCAATGGAAGTAAATATTTATATCTTCATTAACAAGATAGATACATTACTAATTCCATCCCTAGGAATTTCACACTAATAATGGTTTTATTGATAGGGATCCAGTTATATATATATATATATATATATATATATATATATATATATATATATATATATATATATATATATATATATATATATATAACTATTTAAGAAATTACAATATATCTATAATTACTTAACAAGAATGATAAAATGAAAAAAAACAACAAAAATAATTAAAAGCAAACACTAATCAAAAAACCTGAAATACATATTAACCTCATCAAAATTTAGTCAGCACAAAATACAGGGGGTCATAATATGCAACAAAAAAAGATGTGGGGTTTGCGATATCATTATAGAAGGGAAATTCCACACTTTTAAAAAAAAAAACACAATAACATTCACAATAAAGAAAAATTTAAACAGCAAGTCCAAAAATGTGATTTATACACTCAAGTCCACAAAATGCAACAAGTCCTATACAGGTATCACCCAAGAACTAAATAACAGAGTTTCCCTTCACAAAAGCAACATTAAAATACCAGACAATAGAAAACTCTTTGTGTCATAACGCATCCACAAATGCAACGAAGATAGATTTAAAATTATGCCAATATATCAAACAGACAATTATTCTTACCTACAAATACAAGAAAAAACTTCATAGACAAATTTAAAGCAGCCCTAAACAAATCATAAACACACACATAATGGCCGAACACACTTGTCGAACCACACACACACAACACACACACACAAAACACACACACACAAAACACACACACACGGACTCTACACACCAAATATATATATATATGTATATATATATATACACCATATAAAGTGTGTGTATATATATATATATATATATATATATATATATATATATATATATATATATATATACAATTTCCTTGTAATAAAATAATATATTTGTATGGAGAAGGAATATGTATACTCATCCTAGCAAAAACAGACACACAATATACAAAAAATGGAGATAAGTTTAAAAAGTGGTGCTGGGGATAAAACAGTGCTTGATATAAAATAAAGCGAAAATTTATACTAATAATAATTCAGTATTTCTTATCAATTCGTGAAATGAAAGTTATCCTGAACGTTCTTCCAGATCCTTTTTGTACTAATATAGATCTAATAGAGCTCTATACTTGGTCCTTTTTTTTTTACTAATTTTCACCCAATACACAACCCAAGAGCCATTCAATGTGGAGGGTTACTGTGTGGCGTTATATTAGCATTAGAAAGAACAAGCGCTAGGAGTATAGTATATTACTCTTGTCTTGATAATAAGTCTGATCAGTTCAATAAAGTCAAACTGGCGGCTGAAGTCATAAACGACCTTGTGTCTGTTGTTAATTAGGGCAAAAAATGGCTTGTTAATTTTAACGACTCCAAAACCAAACTGCTCTCTATTAATCATCCGAGTGACCCCTTTCTGCCTTCCATCAGCATGGTTGATTTTAACCTCCAAGAGAGTGACTCGTTCTCGGTTGATATGAAGTATAAAGACTATATTGAATATATATCCTAGGTCAGCTGCTAAGAAAATTGGTTCCCCGTGTTGTACTAGACAATTTTTCTCTCCATAATTTATCCTGCATATCTATAAGTCTACCATTCATCCATGTTTAGAATATTGCTGGCACATATGGTCCGGTTCTTCTGCTATATATTTAGAGATTATTGATAAAATCCAAAGAAGAATCAGCAATATTATTGGTATTGACCTGGTGTCTCGGCTTCAGTCACTTTTCCCTGTGCCTTCTCTATAAATACTTTCATGGTAATTGTTTGGATGAGCTCTACCTAGACTTACCTAGAAATTTAAACTCAGTATTAGACTGGCAATGAGGTCTCATCAATTTAAGGTCGAATTGGCTAGATGTAAGTTCTATGTCAACAGTTTCTTTTCTCACACTTCCAGCCTGTGGAACTCTCTTCCAGTTGCTTGCTTTCCTGTCAACTTTAATCTTTAAAAATTCAAATGCAATTTCAATCGCTAGCTTCTGCCTTTCTAATTATTCATATATTGTTCTCGCTCCTTAGTAATGTTTCTTCCACACTAAGTAACCCATTGTGTCTTAGTGGCTTTACTACTTTGACTTGGGTGAATTCGATTAAAAAATATATATACATATTGTTCCTCGAGGATTGAAACCTCAATCAGTGCCTGAGGAACAATACACACACACACACACACACACACACACATATATATATATATATATATATATATAATGTTGGTTGAAGAAATACAAGTAGCGATTATACTTTTATATCAAGTACGTTCCAGATTCAGAGACGTTTAGCTTTAAATCTAAATTTTTAACTTTTTGGCCTTTGATTTATCTAAAGACGAAAAACTGAAGACTTTAATTTAATCTAAACTCAATATATAATTTGTTATGACGACTCCAAAACCAATAAGAAATTTAATTAACACAAAATAAAATAATAACAAACTTAAACTTTATGCAGGAATTTACAAAGTAAACTGTAAAAATTAACAAGAAAAAACAAAAGTGAAGCGTCGAGAAGTTTAAATAAAGATTATATGAACACAAAAGGAATCTTTTACAAAAGAGTAAGCTCAATGCATTCGTCGTTCATTGTAACACGTTTGATCATATTTCCGATTTAAAGAATGCAGTTTTACCTGAAAGAGAACAGTCATTTATTAAGATGAAAACGTATTGAAAGTGCACAAACTTCGGAATCTTCCACTGTAAATTTGTAATTTTTGATTTATTAGAAAAAAAGGTATCCAGTAAATTTGGCATACCGTTAGTCCTCAAAATAATCCCCATCGGCACCCAGAACATTTTGCCAACGTGCCTTCAACTGCGCAATACCATGGCAGTTAAAATCAGGTTCTTAGATGCAAAGAAGTCTGTTCGTGCCCGTCACAAGTCAGTCTACTTTGCGAAGGATTTTCCACAAAGGTGATTGTCCAGGGAATGGAAAAGGTGCAATGTTCAGAGAATAAGATGGATGGCACAGTGCATCTCAGCCAAATAGCCGTATGATATGCCTGGCCACACGCGCCACATGAAGCCTGACATTACCATGGAGGAACAGTACACGCTTCCGACTAACCAATGTTGACTCCTTCCGCTTCAGTGTCTGTTGTACACGTTCCAACTGCTGCGAATACAGTGATGGTTTGGTCCGTTGATAGCAGCTCATAGTGCACCACTTGTTGACGAGTCCACCAGATACAGAGCATAATTCTGCGTGGGTGTAGAGGTGGTCTTGTGGTAAAAAACACTATCTGACACGTCTGAAACCATCATAGAAGACCAACTTTTCGTCACTGGGGAGCACTCGATCAAATATGGGTACGTTGCGGATCCGAGAAAACAACACGAAACAGGCTATCACTCGTTGCTCATTGGCTTTCGACAGTTTGTGGGGTACCCATTTCCTCAATTTATACTCCTTCTTCCCTATGTCGCAGCTAAAGTCTGACTGTTTCAGCAGACACTTGGAAGCGTTCGGCAAGCTCACCACAGGTTTGGCAGTTGTCCTCCTCTATGGTCACCTTCAGGGCCTTATCATCCAGAATATGTGGCCGGCTACTGAGGGGTTCATTACAAAGGAACAGATTTCCCGGTTTGAACTTCTGGAACCAATGCCTGGCGCTGCATTCACTCACAGCATTATCCCCAAAAGCTTGACGTATTCGGCAACTTCGACACCGCCATGTTTCCTCGCCGCTGCTCGTGCTGTAACTGACATGTGTGCACATCGCACTTGCATTATTCAAGAGCAATGCCCCACCCTCAACCACAATTTTCCTCGGCATGTGACGTACTCATGTGTATATCAGTGATCACTTCTTCCCACACGACGTAAAAAACGACTAGGAATTTTTTGGTTACCTTATAATTCATTCCAATTATTCGCTAGTTACTCCAGTGTGCGGAGTGCAGTCTCGTGTCATTGTCTTACATGCGGACCCAACATTCTTGTCTGTAATGTGTGAAAGACTGCTCAATTCCTTCTCTCACGAGGCTATTTATATATCCATCTGTCCAATGGTTTTTCTCGCGCGCGCATGTATCAAGTGGTGTTCACCTCTCGGTGTCTCCACTTGCGGCGAGTAGATCAGCACGTTAATCCTGCATTTATTAATTTGAGTGCAGAGCCTATTCTGGCATGATCCGGGTTAATAGATAGATAGATAGATAGATAGATAGATAGATAGATATTACTTTTTGTCTTAGTATCCATAGATGAATAAGAATGGGACTTGTATTTTAAAATGACAAAAATGTTCTTTATCGCTACTGTTTACTTTCGCACATTGAGGAAGTTAGTGTATGAACCAATTACACGCTTTTATACCATAATAACATTTTCGGCTTTTAGATCTTAATAACATTTTCCAAATCTAAAACCTCATAGTCTGTCAGTTCGAAATATTTTTAAAAAAATCTTTATTAATTTGATAACTTTTATCATTTTCCTCACATTCTAACTTTGAATTCTAAACTAAATTCAAATTAACTGTTTTCTCACAAATTGTTCTCGGAATCTTCAAATTTTGTAGAACTGCAGAAGTAATTTACTAAATGTCATGTTGAATAATTCTGTATCATTGATATATTTAATGTAAGTCACATCGACAGGACTTCTTTATGGTCAACATAAAACTAACTGGTTGTTAAGGAGAGAAATGTTAAAAACCTCTTTATTTCTCTAAATTTAGTATGTTGTAACGAGCACATTTCAACAAACATTTAAAAATATGACTTCACAATGTTCGTCTACAAGTAGATTTTTCTAATAAATGATTGATGAAAAAAAGAAAACCTTTCTAAAATCCTATTTTATTGGTTTGGCGTTGATGCATGCATGCTCAGACTTTCACAAAGAAGCACACATAATCTATATAAGTGTTTACATATACAGAAGAGCATGATCTGACTTTCGCTAGTAAAAAAAAATCTGCTTTTATGCGTAAAAATTTGATACTCACATTTCAATGTTCACAAATCTCATGTGATGTTTATTTTTTTTTAAATATATCATATTGATTTCTTTAGATTTTCGTTATCACAGACTATAACAAGACTCGCGGTGCCTTGCTTTAGTAAGATACTTGTTATTTATTTACATCTGTCAGGCTTTGTTTGTTTTGTTTTGGGGGACGTGGGGGGCGGATTCAGCGCCATGTTGTCATTGTTAATCCACAAAAAGGCGAACACGGTAACATTTTCATAAAAAGGAAAATCGCATATCTCCGTTACGCTAAATATTACAATGCACCGAATAGCACCGAATTTGTCTTCAAGCGTCACCGACTGACTTATAAATGGGATCTTAAGGCCGACTTGGCCATTTTGGTATGAATTCAGAAACTGCACTAGCTCTTAATGCTAGTGATTGACAATAGCAAGTTTTTTTGTTTTTTTTTTCTCTTTTTTGAATTGTTGGCTAATAATTGCATTAGGTTGGTGAATCTGTGACTGTATTTCCTCGTACATACCACGTGTGTTATGATTAAGAAGCACCAAACATCCCTGTCAAATAATTATTTCAGAAATTATCGAATATATTTCATATTCAGATGTTTTCTATACATATGTAGGCAAATATTTAATTTAAAATATTTTGTCATAACGATATTTTATCTTTAATATTAACAATGATTTTTAATTTAAAATTATGTCAATTTGGAAAAGTGTTGATAAATAGGGTTCTCAGGATATTCAGCGCCCTGGGCCAGCTTTATCATGTGTGCTTCACTCTGATAAGATTCCTCAAAATTAGTCAAACTGCAATAGTCTAAGTGACACACATTAAAGAATTCATTTTATAAAGGATTTAACATCGGAGATTTGTACATAGCGTCCGATGTGTACGTTGTACTCACAAAAATTTCAGCCAGATTCTTTCTAATCTACCTGATGAGATTTAATTTATTTGGTTAATGCAAAAGATCCAAAAGCCATATTTTGCACAGTATTGGCAAATCTTAAAATTGCTTTATCGAAAGAAGATGGCACGCGAATACAAGGCGAACTTGCTGAAAAATTAGAGTTTGGATGAAAATTGGGGCAAAACAAAAAAAAAATTATTTTTCTGTACATGGAAATCGACTTTTGATTTTTCTACGTAAGAATGCTTATTCCCATATCATAAATGCGTCACAACAAACGACTTTAAAGTTGGAACGACGAACGTCTTTCATATGCGATATATTCTCCAATCTTGTCACATTCAAGATATTTTTGTTTTGTTCTATTCAACACTCCCTGTCTGTTTCTAACAATTTCATAGGGTTACATTTTGGAATATGTTTAGAGCTATGATTATATATATATATATATATATATATATATATATATATATATAGTTAAGTTTAGGTAAGTGTTAGACGTAGAGTTTGGGTTACGATTAGTGCCAGAATCAGCGTATGGTGTAGGTTTCGATTAAGGATACGGATAAGGGTTACAGTTTGGTTTAGAGTTAGGGTTTTCGTTAGTGTTATAAATATATTTACTTCTATAGTTAGGGATACGGGTAGATTTAGGGTTAGCCTTAAGTTTAGATACATGATTATGGTCAGAGTTAAGATTAGAATGTGGGTTATGTTTAAGATGAGCGTTATGGCTAAAGATATGGTTAAGTATCAGTTTGCGTTTAGAGTTAGGGTTTGGGTTATAGTTACTGTTAGGGTTTAGATTGTCCTTGAAATTAGGTTTACAGTTAGGGATAAGGTTAGATTTAAAGTTAGTGGTAGGGTTAGAATTAGAGTCCCCCTAACTATAAACTTAACCTTAGCCTTTACACTAACTCAAAACTTAGTTCTAACACCATCCCTGATGTTTAGATTCTATTTTAGGTTTAAGTTACAGTTAAGATTATATGGTTAGGGATAGCATTAGTGTTAGGTTATGCGTGAAAGATTTGGTGATGGTTTAGGGTTTATGTTATGGTTAGTGTTAGAGTAGCGGCTAAGGTTGGGGTTAGTTTTGAGTTAAATGTTATGCTTAAGGTTAGATTTCGAATTAACTTTAAAGTAAGGGCAACAATTAGGAGCTGAATTAGTGTTAGAATTAGGGTTTAGAACTACAGTTAGAACTCAGATTATAATTAGTGTAATGTTTAGTGCTAGAGTTAGGGTTAGAGTCAGTGATTAAAGGTTAAATTGAGAACGATGTTTAAGTTAATGTTAGAGCTAGGAATAGGTTTTCAGATCGGGTCAGGGTTACAGTTACTGTTAGGATTAAGGTTAGGCATAGAAGTAGGGTTACAGTTAGGACAGGTTAAATATTAGTATTATAGTTAAGGTTGGGGTAAATATTAGAATAATTGTTACGTTTTGTGTTAGTTTTATGTCTCGGTTAGAGTTACTGTCTTTGCTATATTAGTTTTATATTACTGCAAATTTTAGGTGGAATTTTTAGTGAAAATTTTAATAAAAATGTGATAAATGTTAATCTATTGAAATTCATTTGAGATTCAGTCAATAAATGTCTGATAATAACCTCGCACTTATTAGAGATTTTCATTTGGAGTATTTGACATATTATATCTATTTCAATTGCCCTACACAAAATCATACGATATCGCTCACTGTGATGTACAGGTGAAGCCTTTATATTTACTATAATTTAATGGGGTGTTATAAGATCTCTTCATTTTGCATGAGAAAGAGAAAAGATTCAGCTATATAATTGTCTATAATATATTAATAAATGTTGTGCTCAAACTGCTCCTTAAAATGAAAAAAATAAAAACTGATCCGCTATAATTCGTCGAAGTAAGAAATTTTCGGGCTAAAGCACTTTCATAAAAGAGTAATACAATTATTAATGTACTTAAGTCCATATAATATTCACCGAATGAATATCTGTCGATAATTTCATATCTATTGAAGTTTTCTTGTTAAATACAGAACATATTTTTTAATTTTTCTCTTTTAATTAGCATGTTGGGTATAATATTAAATATTTTTGCATATATTGTATAATCTGAATCTTTCTTCTTTCTAACGCTATGCATATTGTGGAGAAATTAATAGAATATCCTTACATTCTAGTTATTTTCGCCAGCAGCTTCGGGGGTATGGGCCCACCAGTTTCTGAGGCCTGAATGTCCCGTCTTTCTGAAAATATAAGCTGATTTTTGTGCTACTAGAGGCATCCCTTACTTAATAAAAAAACACTTTTTAAAGGTTTGTCTGCAGCACTATTAGGGTTAGAGATCATTTTAGTTTTAGATTTCGGCTTAATGTTACAGCTATGACTAAGGTTAAAGTTCTCGCTCGGATTCAGGGCAAGGTTACATTTACGTTTACATTTAGAGATAGGATTAAAGTGAGAATTTGGGTTAGGCTTAGAGGTAGGGTCAGGGTTAGAGTCAACGTTAGTATTAGTGTTAGTATTAGGTTTAGAGTTAGAATTAGGTGTCCTAATTTTGGAGTTTTAGATTTAGAATTAAAGTTATACTTAGGATTAGGTGTAGAGATTAGGAATAGTATTTCGGTTAGAGTTAGGGCTATGATTAAAATTATAATTAGAGCTAAATTTAGAATTAGGTTTATTTTTTAAGAACAGCGTTAGTGTTCATGTTAGGACTAGAGTAATGGTAATGTTAGGTTTAGATTTAGCGATTGGTTTATCGTTCGAGTTTAAGTTTAGATTTAGGATTAGAATTAGGTTAAGACTAAGTGTAGTGTGACTTTTGAATTAAGTTTAGGGTTATTTTTAGGAATATATTTAGGGAAAGTAATAGAGTTTGAATGATAATTATACCTAATTTAGAATTAGGGTTAGGGATTATGTTTTAGAGTTCAGTGTTTTAGAGGTTAAGGTTAGCTTTAGAGTTAGGATTGCAGTTGTTTAGGATTAAATTAGCGTTAGAGCTGGGTTTAGAGATAGGGAAGAGTTAGGGAAATTAAAAGAGTTAAGGTTAGGTCTAGTGTCAGCTTTATGGTTAGAGAATTGGTTAGAATTAGGATTAGAGCTACGGTTGCGTGTAAAGTTATTATTAGAGTTATAGTCACGTTCCAAATAAGGTTTAAATTTAGGTTTACGGTTATGTTTAGCAACAGCCTTAGAGTTAGTTAAGATTAGGTTTATATTGAGTGATAGGTTTAGACTTAAAGATTAGTGGTAGATTTACTGGCAAGCAATGATAGATTATGGATAAGAATGGCGGTTATAAAAGAAGAATCAAGTGAGAGAGGGTCCGCCTTTTATGTTAGTATATTCAGCCTAGTGGGAGGGTAGACGAAAGTTGAGGGAAACTTAGAGGAGTAGAAGCTTTATTTTTCTCCCCTCTCTACTCGAACTGTCGGAATTTAAAGTTAATTTCTCAAATATTAGGTTGGTGCAAAAATAATATCGGTTTTTTACGTATTTTTTAACGTCAAAAACGATATTATTTTTGCACCAACCTAATACAAATTTACAATATTAAAACAGATTAATGAAAAAAGCAACAAAAAGTAATTAAATTTCGAACAATGAAACCAACTGAAAAACTTGGTCGGATTATTAAATTCTTTCTTCTTTTTTTTTCCTTGCTTTTGTGATTACGACAACGTCTAGGTTGCTTTATTCTTCAGTTTCTGTATGAAAACAATGTATTTCTTTCTTTTCAACATCTGTCTATATTTCTGAGATGAGGTATTGTAATTATTTACCCTATTTACATCGTTCGGACTTTTGTCCTCAATCATTATTGCCATATTCACGATGTTTCGATCGTTGTATTCTTCGGCCTTCTTCAGGTGGTATACGTTCGAATTTTGAACCGAAACTTTTATTTCGTCTACGAGCTAGATTGTTCTAATTCCAGGACGTTTTTTTTTTCTCTTTTTTTTTTTTTTTTTGGCTATCCCACTTTCAGTTAATTCAATGACTAAACCCTCCAAGTTTTTTTTAGTTTTTTTATTTGAGTTTTGGTTCTGTGGCCAGGTATTAAACTCACAACTCTTGAGATCAAGTCACTTTTAGAATTACTCAAACAACGCTTTTATCCGGGCCATGTTTCCTTGTGGACATCAGTGAGTGAATTTTGGGGACTTTATTTTCTTTTCTTTTTTCGAAAGGGCAAATTAGGAAACGGTATCAAACGGAAGACAATTTATAGTAAATATACCGATCAAGCCAAATCGACAAGTTGCCACGATAACGGTTTAAATTATTGGCAACGACAGCAAACGCTGCGTCTACAAATACAGAGGTATGTCTGTCTAATTTATGAATGCGTCTAGGAATCATATTACTAAATTACTTTCTTGTCAATTTCATCACTCATAAATCTATTGACAAATTAGATTCATGATTTTTTCAGGAAGATGGCGTGTGTAATTTGTTAAATTAATGGTTTAGGTTTGTTGATGCGTTAAACGGAAAGAAAACACTGAAATGTTTACATTGCATTCATTACGTCAGAGGATTTTTATGGGTTTTTGCTGTGTGAATTCTGAAAGTATAGACAAAAATCACAAAAACGTCATTGTAGATCGATTTTCTTTTCTTTGTTTTCCGTATATACATAGAAATACGGAGAACACAGAATGGAAACTGTAGCTTGGGAGGGTGGTAACGAAGGTGGTCAATGAAACAATGTTTTTAATAATCGCTTGAGAGATACGCTGTGTTTCTATCGGATTCTTTTCAAGTTAACAAGCAATCGCACAAAATATCCATGTTTTCCTTCTGTAAACCTTAAATTACATCACGTCAATACACAACGCGACGAATACACGACACACTCTCGAAAAATCAAAGTTTCAAGTAATTCGTCCGTTTTACAAAAAAAAAAAAAAAAATCAAATAAACAAAAAAAAAACGGCGATTCATGTGTATTGTTGCCAAGCTTTTACAAGTACAAAATTAATATTGAGTCACGCTTCTTTGGATTAGGGTTTCAAGTGGAGTTCACTCAGTTATTATATATCTGCTGAAAAATATTTATAGATGACGTATAGTGTATATATATATATATATATATATATATATATATATATATATATTATTGTTACTATTTTATTTTAGAACAAAAACATGGTGAAATCACTACAAAAAGCGTTCGTGTACCTCTTTAGGCGAATAGTAAGTGACTGGTGATTAAATATTTTTTAAAAATTTAAAAGCAAAATGTTACTTCTTTTTCGAAAGATAAAGGAGAGTAAGAAAACACATGGTCAAAATTAAAAAATAGACTTGTGGGTTTGTTTTGATCAACCAATTAAATGTCAGATCTACGCTAAATTTAAAATTAAGCTAATAGGGTAGAGGTGGGGAAGTTATTATTTACTTATAAATTATGGCCATAAGAAATGGAATTATCTAATTTTTTAAAATTTAACTATATTGTAAGGTAACAGATAAACTGTGTCGGCGATTTACAGTTAATTCACTTCTTTGGTTTAGAAGTTATTTATTGTTAGCAAATCAGATAATTTCTAATTTTTCATGTAAGCACAAGAAATAAGGTTCATTTAAAGATCTACAGGTTCTAGCTATTTTTAGTATTTTCCATTTTACCGTAGGGGTTTTAACTTCTTTTAAGTTCCCAAAATATTTAGTATGGGAGGTCATATTTTTGTAAGCATTATTAGTGAAAGATAATACATTTTGATACCACTTAGTTTTAATAGAATTTTTTGACTGTTGGATTTTCAATAGTAGAAATAGTGCTTAGGTAAACAAGAGAGTCAGTTTGACATCGGTTTTGCAATAGGCATTCGTTAGAATTTCTACAATTACACTTGATGGTATTATCAGTGTTTTTTGGTAATGGTTATTATTACTCAGATTTTTGTATAGGTTTAAAAATTTATTATGTTTTTAGTAATTTTTTAAGATTATCTGTATAGCTATAGCTTAGTTTTAGTGGATTGTTTCTGTAGAAGTGTTTATCACTTAATGAAGGAACTTCTGCCCTAACTTAATACTAACCATTTGATTAATGGAGGGGTGCGTACCAAATGATTTTTCTGTTTATATTCTTATTCCTACGATCGCTGGTTTGATGTCAGTGCATTTATAGCCACTATTTTTTAAGGCAGTGTTATAAACTTTACTATGTTTGTAAAATACATCTTCACTAGAAAAGTTATTATTAATCCTATATTCTATGGAAGAGGGTATGTGCTTGATTACGGATGGAGGGTGGTTAGAATTCGGGTGGATGTATATTGGTGGATTAGCATTAGTTTTCATGTAGGGTTGGAATGCATTATTAACTAAATCAAATGTATCAAGGAAATCTACTTTTTTTAAATTAGTGTTTATCTTAACTTTAAGGTTAAGACTTAAATTCTCTATGTATTAACTTTCTGATTTTTTCACTGACATAAGGCCATCATCTCTATATAACCCTATATTATCAATGTTAATATCATTGTAGGCAGTAAGATAAATAAACCAACATGGTTGGAAGACTCAGCAGAATCTAACGATCCCATAGAAATATCATATTGATAAATAGAATTGTTCTCAATCCATTGTTCTTTGTTATGGATGAGAACAGATTTTCTGCAGTTCATAATAATATCAAGCTCCTCGTTTGAATGATCTGAAAACTCCCTAGCAAATTCCAGAGTCAAAGTAACAAGATACCTTGAAACAGATGGGCAAAAATCCACCATATAAAATTGGATAAATGAACAATTTCTTTTATCACCCGATACCACTGAACCAATTTATGATAAATATTGCTCTACTTTGCATTGAACACATTTTTTAAAAAGTAAATTTCATTATAATCAATAACACATCAATTATCAATATATCAATAATAATTTCACAACTAATATTACCATTAACACAATCACAATCGTTAATAACACAGCAGAAGTTATTGTTGTAAAAAAGTAGAAACATCATTGCCATGTCTACAAACAGAACCCAACTTAACGTAGTAGATCCAGACTAATGAATTTCGGTATGCGTCTACATATGTGTGTATGTGTCAGTGTATGTGAGCATGTCTGCCGGTGCAAACAGCCCCGACCTGAAAAACGTTAAAACCACTCCCACTTGTCCCTTAGTAAGAGAACATTGTTACATATGAAACACTACAATCTGTGTCAAGATTGTAGTGTTGGATGTAATGAAAATTCGTAAATACTTATGTTCGAACGCATGAACTGCGCCGAACCCTAGATTATGAATATGGGTGTGTATGTACGGACTAACATGCATGCATCTGTATGTATGTGTGCGTATGTATATGTGAGTGTCATCCCAAACAGACACAGAAGAAAATTTTTCGCCCTCCACCAAACACAATCAAAATCAAAACACAGATAAAGCATAAATAGATCGACTTTTGAAAAAATAAACCAGTTTGTCTGAAGATCGCGAAAGCGTGAAACCCGGGGTTACCAACTGCTATCCAGGAAACCGCATATATATATATATATATATATATATATATATATATATATGTATATATGGGGGGTGTATACCACCAGCTGACTTCACAAAATAATTTTTTTTTGCTCTCATTTTTAAATGTCTGGTTCAGTAATTGTGTTCAGCTTTGACTAGTTATTTTAAGTATTTTCTCAATTATTCTTTTGTTCATTAAATTGTTCAACAGATTCCATACATCATTGTTATATTGATGAATAATGAAGATACAAATTTCTTCAAATTCAAAAGTTTTCAACAACAAACAGCTTTGGTTATTATGCAGGCATCGAAAATTCCTACCACTCCCTACTTATGGTAGCCTACTTCATTTTCATTCATCAAAACATTTGGAAAATAAAAAAATTTAAACTGGGAATTATTAATCTAATCATTATACAAACTTGAACATTGAACAAATTGTTATTTAGTTGTTGAGAGTATTTTAAAAAATAACGATTAGGGTTCACTGAAGATTTTTTGTAATTTGTCTACATGCGTTGTGTATCGTTACAGTATGAAATATTGATTTGGAATTCTTTGCACTATATCAGCGATGCCAAAAGATAAACTTGCAACTAGTTAATTTATTATTGAAAAAATACTTACGCTAATTACAAAACAATAAAAATTAAAACATTCAGTTTTCGTGTTTATTGATTAGTAAATCCAAACAAGAATTACAATTAGAAATTAAATCATTTTCATTAAATTATTTCTCCAGAATACGAACATTTTTTAATAATCGTTTTGTGGATATTTCTTATACAGTTTGAATTGAAATTGCGTATCACCAATTTCCGAGATTGACATTGGGCGTGGATGTCGAAAGGCCATTACGATGAAGAAGAATTTTCTGCTCAAAAAGTCACGCTTTTGCAGTAGAAGGTTTATGCGTCTTTGTAGATTATAGATCAATATATATTAGATTAATTTGCTCAGTTCCACTGACAGAGAAGAGTTAACGATCTATTATTATTTTTATTATTATTATTATTATTATTTTTATTTTTATTATTATTATTATTCCATTGATTTCTGGTGTGGACACATTTCTTTCCGGGTCCCGACCAGGGATCTAAAGTCAGAAATGGCATCATAACATTTTCCACTGAGCAATTTAAAAAAATTCACACATATTTTCCATAGATAAAGCCCTTCGTAAGGTGTAGGCTGTACTCGTGAGTACAATTTTTTGTATTTCTTTAAGGTACGGGCAACCAGGAATCACTTCAGTGAGTCTATTGGATTTTTTTCCAATCAACCCGAGGGCACCAACTACAACTGGAATTATTGATGTCCTCATGTGCCACAATTTTGAGATTTCGATTTCAATATCCTTGTATTTTGATAGCTTTTTTTGCAAATCTTCAAAGATATATTGCAGTCTGCAGGGACTGCCATATCAATAAGGAGGCACTTTTTGTGTTTGCTGTCTCTAATCACAATATATGTGATTAGCTTTGATTGTTCTGTCTGTGTGTATTGTGAAGTCCCATAAAATTGTTACAGGTCCTATTGCTACAGGTAACCAGGTCTCTGGTGGTGTTCATAGCAATTTCTTGCAGTTTCCTTTCCATAAAAGTTGCAGATTTTCCAGTGCAGATATTAGTCCATTCTGTCTTGCCGGGTTTTATATTCAGTGGGTCCCAATACCACGATTATTATTATTATTATTAATTTTGAATCATGTAGAGCCAGGTCCAAACTATGGTCCTTAGGCCCCGTAGGACATTTAATTAATAGCCCTTTTCTTAGTATATCGGATGTTCCTAGTAGGGTGATTTTCTGGGCAACTTGTGTTGATGTTACCTGGGACACTGTTAGTAAAATTGTCCATTCCTTTTCTCACAAGGCTCAGAGTTCCGATTACTATTGGTACGACAGTCTCAGTCTTCATTCCCCACATCCTGTTAATCATGATCTCCAGGTCCTTGTATCTGCAAAATTTCTTTATAATTTTTATGAGGTGTTTCTTTCAGATTTTACTGCTATGTCAATAAGCATACACTTCCTGAATTTCTTGTCTTTTATGATAATATCTGGTTTGTTGGCTTATATTTCCCTGTCAGCTTGAATTGGCATGTCCCAGAGGATAGTTACATTGTTATTTTGGGTAACTGTATCTGGTTGGTGCTCATACCATCTCTCATTGCACATATGTCGCTACATTGTTATATCCGTGGGTATATTCATTTTTTGCGGGTTGAGATAATATGGTCAACAGTTTCATCATATTTTCCGCAGATCCTGCATTTTGGGTTAGTTCCACCCTTGATTATGAGACAGTGGTAGGATCTGGTTGCGAGACTTTGGTTCTAAGCTGCAATAATTAGGCTTTCTGTCTCAGTTTTCAGCCCGGTGCTGATGTTTTCTGTTGGTCTACATCTGCTTCTTTCGTTCTTTTTATGCATTTGCCATGCAACGCCATGTCATCCCAGTTTTGTCTTTTTTTTTTGTTTTTTTTTTTGGGGGGGGGTATCTAATTTGGCCAATTTGCTTTGTTTTCTGGTTTAATCACTTGGCGTAGATGGTATTCGTTTCGTTGTTTGTTGGTAGGATTTCAGGTATATTAAGCTGTTTCTTGAAGAGTGCAGTTTCTTTGTTGATTTGGTCTTAGATTAGACTCTAAAGTTCTTGGTACATGCAGCCTATCAACATCTGATTTCTGGTGGTGCCTCCTCATTTGGGTAAGCATTTTTCTAATCTTGGCGTCCAATCTTTTAATGTCATTCAACTTCCATTTAATAATTTTGAAGCTGTATATTACTACAGGTATAGCTAAGGTGTTGATAGCCTTCATTTTAGTATCAAACGCATTCTCCTATAATATTCTTTTCAGGTTTTTTTCTTCATAATTGAATGTTGCATTTTGTCTCGTTCATAAATTTCTAAGTATTTGTATGTATCATCTTGGTCTAGTTCCTTAATGTTGTTGTTGATATCAAGGTCTAAATACGTACTTTTCGTTAGTTTACCGCCTTTGAATGTGGTTTGCGCACATTTTTCGATTCAGAACTCCATTCCTAGTGTTTTCACTGAAGGTTTTGACAAAGTTAAGTAAGTTTTTCAGCTGGTTATCATCCTTGACAAACATTTTCAGATCGCCAATATAGAATAGGTGATTCAGTTTGCCATTCTGTGACTTGTATCCGTAACTAGTGTTGTTCAGTAGACATCTGAATGATGCTAATACAATGTAGAAGAGTAGTGGTGATAATTAATCCTTTGGAAAATCCCTCTCTTGATGTTGATTGGTCTCAATGTTAATGACCCGTTTGTATGGTTCAGATTTAGTGTAGTCTTCCAGTTTTTCATGCGCTCTGTTATGAATTTGACCACTGTGGGGCATACTTTGTATATTTTTTAGGCGCTTCTTTATTCATGAGTGTGGAACACTGTCGAACGCCTTTCTGTAGTCGATCCGTGCTGTCGATAAGTTTCTTTTTTTGGGTTTTCACCTCTTCCAATATTGTTTTATTGATAATTAGTTGGTCATTGCACCCATAACTTCCTCTTTTACATCCCTTCTGTTCTGCTGGGAGTAAACTGTTTTTCTCAAGGAAGTTATATGTCCTTCTCGGTTATGATAGAAGTGAGGATCATGTACATTGTTGGTAGGCAGTTGATGGGCCTAGAGTTTTTCGGGTTCTGCGTATCTTCTCTTTTTGGGAGTAGGTATGTTACTCCTCACATGAGCTATTTTTGGCATTTTTCTGGGTTTATGATATTGGATGACCGTACGAAACCTTGGTGGGTGCTAGATAGTTCTTTATCCAAAAATTGGCTATTCGATCTATTCCTGGTGCTTTCCAGTTTGTGGTTTTATTGTTTCAGTAATATTGATATCCGTCCATTTTTGGCACTCTATATGTGTGTGTTACCCCTGTTGTTGTTTGATCCATGTAGATCCGGGTTTTATATTCAGTGGGTGCCAATACCGTGCAACCAGATACAAAATGGTCAATTGTTTCTGGGTATTTATCACAGAATCTGCATTTTGGGCTAACACAGCTTTTCAGTATGTGTTCTTGATAATTTCTAGTTAGCAAACATTGGCCATGTGCGTCAAGAATAAAATCTTTGGTTTCAGCTTTTAATCTTGCACTCTGTAGCCACTGATGGCTACAGGGTTTGTCAACATCAAATTGTTTGGTACGGACAGAGTATTGATGGTTTATCTTGCCATTGCTTCTGTATCTGGTCGGTTGCATTTGATTTTGCTTTAGTTTAAAGTATTTTGTAGCTGCAGTTGGTGTTTTATGCTTTATTTGCATTTCTTCACTCATTAGAAGCTCCATTTTGAACTTGTTGATTTCCTTTATTACCGAATAAAGTTTCTTATTTCTTTCATGTTCTTTGATACAGATCATCATCCAGTTTTCTGTAGTTTCCAGTTGAAACTGTATTACACCACAGGGACAGCCAAAGTGTTTATGATTGATATTCTGTTTTTTTGTTTGTTTTTTTTAATTCGGCTCAGTATTCAGTACCAGATGCACACACGCTTGTAGTACTCAAAATAATATTAAATTAGCTATAAACAAATATCGTTTACACTGTCAGGTCTTATTTTGTAAGTCAATGTTTACACAAAATATAAATGTTGGTAAAATTTTCTGGGTATAATTATACTTATGATAGAAATATCATAGTAATATCAGTTTATAATATCTGTCATTATTTAAAATATTGATAATAATTTTGAAGTTGTCAGGGGTTATTATACAAATATTATGAATGCAAATAAATTTTTTATAAATAAATTGAAAAAATATCGAGAAAGAAACATATTTAACACATATACGCGAATATATTATTTTATTCCTTTTTAAATTTCGGAGATAATTTCTCACATTCAAACTTATGTCTTTTTCTTTGTTATTTTTTTCACGGGCATTTAATTCACAATTACTATGTTACCAAAGTCGCAAACAAACGCTTTACTCCACTATGTTATTGTTTCATTATTTTGTTTATTAATATGAGCTCCTTGGCCTTCTATAACGGTCATCAACATTATTGTGACGGCATTCTTATTACATATCAGATATCTTCTTTCCTTGAATATTCTAATATATATATATATATATATATATATATATATATATATATATATATATATATATATATATACTTAATTAGTAGATACAATTATTAATACCTGCATAATTCTACAGAAAATAACTTTCTTAAAAATTGAAAAAATTATTCCTCAATGTTTACCTATCAACTGAAAACTATTTTTTTCTATGAAAAATATTTTACTACAAAATACTTCTTATTTTAGATACATAGACAATTCTCTATTAAAATATCCACAAGCCATAGATTTACCTGATCTTGTTTACAGACTTAATATCGTTGAACCCACAATAGGATTTACTTTTGAATTTGAGTCTAACAACATTTTACCATTCCTAGATATCATGCTACGTGGAACCAGTAATGACCTTCATTTTATTGCGAAAATGACTTGCATAACAAAATCTGACAGTGTGTGTATCTTTGGAAATAAAATTATTTTAAAGAGAATAAAATTATTGGTCGCTTCTGCTTTAAATAAAATGTGATTTTTATCTTTTCCTCATCTCTATATATTTAAATGATTTGGTTCTCACAATTTAGAAGAATCATAAAGAATTTATTTTTGGACTAATGATCACCCTATACAAGAGCCACTCAAGGTAGAGGATTACTAGAAGCGGTTGTTGTGTGTAAGAGTGTGTAAGAGTAAGGGGTGCAATTTATTGGAAAGACAGCTAGACCCTAGATTTGAAAAGGATAAAATTGTAGTGATCAAGAAATCCCGCTCCTGGGATTCTATTCTAGAAAGCAACAGTTTCCAGGAAGAAGTTTCCGAGTAGAACTTATTTGTTACTAAAAGAATACGAAGGGACTTGGGCTCTATTAAGACTGGAAAATGCAGATTGGACAGTTCCATTCCAGATATGACAGCAGTGCTCTATTTTCGGTCTGATCTGGCTCTTGTAAAGGAAAAGGACAGCAGGAGGAGTCAGGTATTTACTAGACCAATACAGGATATCGACCATTTTTCCTGCATCTTTAGCGATGCATCATATATAGAAATTCAACTTGAGGTCTAAGGTGAGCATATGTCCTAATAGGCGTTAATATGAATAAACGATTATGTATAAGAATTTTACTCAGTATTCATTTTTTTACCAGATCTCATATTATAATTTTCATTATTGTTGTTTTTTCTAGTACTTTCTATTACTGGTTCCCATATTGTATCCATGTCTACTCTTGGACTTTTATGTGGCCTACCTTATGTGCTGATTCCTTAAGTTTTCGTATTTTCCAGTGATGTTCGCTATTATTTTAACCTCATCCCACAGAGAGCGGTATCTCCCTTTCCCTCCATATATGGTCAGTGATGCTGATTTTTCTATTTCCCCTCGTGTTACGGCTTTACGGTACACGCAGTCCTTAATCATGTTCTATCTATGGGACGTCTTACTCGGTGGGAGTGTCTGCGTAGTGTTCTTAAGGTCATCCTGATGTTATATGGACCCCAGATCTTTTTATTTTTCTGATAATCCCTTCACATAAAGTAGTCAAACCAAGGCTGGTTTCTGAGTGTTGTTATTCTCTTGTACCTTTCTATCAAACGGAAAAAGGCTTTGTTTTAATTTCAAATGCATTTTTCATTTACTAAGGGATACGCAATTTTCGAGCAGTTACTTCTGAGATATATTTTATTTGTTGAGAATAATATTAAGTGAATATTATGTTTGCTGTTAATAATTCGATTTGATTGCTAAGTGTTTCAAACATGAAAATAAAAATAACTAAACAATTTTAATCAGAAAATGTTAATCAGCAATTCAGCTTCTTGGATTTCATTTCGATTAACCCAAAATATCTATTAATAATTTACGATGATTTAAAAGCTTTTGCATTAAACGTATATTCAACGTATGGACAAATTATATAAATAATGGCGTAATCATCAATAAATATTCACTAAACAGCTTTTTAATCATTACAGTGTATATTCGAAAATGATAGTTGATAATGAGGTTTTTAATCAAATTGTCCATCTGCTTATCTCTCTGTTACAATGAATGCAATGCCCACTTCTGTCCGCAACAACTCCCTTGGTCACTATATCGCTGATTGATTTCATACGTACGATTCATACGAGTTAATTATCTGTACATATCATGAGCGTTGACTTGTTGTCTTCACGTACAATAACAACAACAACAGCAACAACAATAATAATAATGCGTTTGCACATTTCTCGAAAGTAAAAGAAATAATTAATAAAACTTATCACATTATCAAGTGGCAGAAAGTGTTATTTACACTATTTACATTGTTCGGACTGTTGTTCTCATCTTTGTTGTCATATTCACAACGTTTCGGCCGTTGTACGCTCCGGCATTCTTCAGGTGATATACGTTGGAATTTCGAATCGAACCCTCTCTTTCGTCCACCGGGGTAGATTGTCTAGTTCCACGTGCATTGCCTCTTCCGGATATCTTAGTTTCAGTTATTTCCATTTAGTAACTCAACTCTCCAAGATTCTGTTCACTTCTGCTGTGGCCAGGTATTGAACTCGCAACTCTTTGGTTCAACTCACTGGATTACTTCAACCAACGCTTTTATCCATGGGCCATGTGTCCTGAAATTGTCACGTGGAACTAGAATAATCTACCCCGATGGACGAAATAAAGAGTTCGGTTCGAAATTCCAATCATCTGAAGAAGGCCGGAATGTACAACGGCCGAAACGTCGTGAACATGACAACATGAGGACAACAGTCCGAACAATGTAAATAGTGTAAACAGTTACAATAGATATTGGTAAAAAGAGAAATATTTTTTCTCTAAATATTGATATTTTATTTTTTTTAAAAAGCGAGCTTGTTTAAATGCTTCTGTTATCCATTTATGGTTTGCCTTATAACGTCGTTCAGATTTGGTTTCTCATTATATTTTTCAAAAACAAAATCTAACACGTGGAAATATTTACGAATCTTTTAATTCAGCAGATGCAAAAATTATTTCAGACTACCGTGGTTACTTATAATAATCATTTATCAAGCATATATGTGTACACTAAGTCCATTGTTTTTTGTTTGTTTGTTTTTCATCTTATGAAATAGATTAATGATCATTTCTGCGCGATCTCGTGTTATTTTTTTTCCCCCCAAGATAGTTTAAGTCACTTACGAAATATGAAATCAATAGAATCACGCGAAACAATACACACACCTTTCATCTTTTTATGACTTCAAACAAATAATGATGTCGTAATGCAAGTAAATAAGGCACATTGCCATATGCATCTATTAACAAATGCAATTTCATTGAAAAGAATTTGCTAACTGCTGACAAAAGCTTCATGAAATGACTCCCAACCGTTTCTGCTAATTCTTTACGACTCTGTTTTATAATTTCATTCAAACTTGATTGATTTAAGTCTTCCATAACAATCCTCTCATCCCTTCTCTACTGAAAGATGCAACAAATAAGTATATTTTATTCAAACAACATTCACAAACTTTTAACAAACGTAATATTTAGTATACGTCAGGGGTGTCCAAACTTTTTTCAAAAAGGGTCAGATTTGATGAGGTGAATATGCATTCTTTTTAGCATTCTTTGAACAATTATAATTAAATGCAAATGAACTATCTTATGAAAATTTTATTGCAAATGACATATTTTCATTTCTTCACATGGATGACAAATTTAAACAGGTCGTACCAAAATCATTCAGCCTGTCATCTCTGAAGCCCATATAAGATGAAGTAAAATATGTCTGAGAAAAAAGAACTTCCAGGATGCTATATTTCAGGTTAATCTTAACCATTATATAGTATTGGTAATTAATATTGTCTGTCAACTTTTAAGTTCAAAATATATGAATAGGAACATAAACACCAACATTCACCTTATTAAGAAGTAAAAAACAAACAGTGATACAAGTCCAAGTGTCCAAATATATTTGTAACTAATTTTGACCAACACAAAACAAATTTATTTAATTTTAGAATTTATTCATCTCAGATGACTAAAACAGATAACTTGCCTTCATTAATGTGAAGGATGATACTGAGGTCTGGATGGCAGTATGTAGGCCAGGTCTGGTTCAAAGGCAGTGATTTTAGAAATTCATTGGAAAAGTCAAGATCAGGGTCACACTGCCAGAGGGCAGTCATACAGTGCTGCTGCCATCTTTTGGTAAAACATGAAATTGCATTTCTTACGTGTATTCTTTACAGGCACTGATTGACAGCGCTGGCTGGACGTATGTGATTCATTCAATAACAGATAATAGGAACCATATAAAATTTGACCACAGGTCATAATTGACCCCAGGTATGCTTGGTATATGCAATCTATAATGCTACACCAGCAAAATCTAAGTAATAATGACATTAATAAATATATCTTTAGTTTTAGCAAACCAAATGCAATTCCCCATCCTCTATAAAATTTCGCTTTATGTAATAAATAACATCAATAACATTCTTAAATGTAATAAAGAAGAAATGTTTTTTTTTATTATCGAATATGATCCGTTACACGTGTGTTTAGAGTATTTGGACAAAGAAATATCGATATCCTTTCCATATATTATCACTTTTTTTGTTCGAGTGAGTTCTGATTGATGTAACAGTCGGTATTTCTTTCTATGTTCAATGCACTGACCAAATGACGATATCATTTGTTTGCGAGTCCAGTTCTAATTCAACTAGTGGAATCGTTTATATTCAAACAATATTATCACGAAGTTCTTCAGTTCTTTCTGACAACTGATAGTATGAATTTTTTTTTCTAACTGCCTGAATTTTACCAGTAGAAGAACCATGTCCATCATTGAACGTGTTCGTATTCATTTAAAAATAATTGCTGCACTCGTACAAGGCCAAATGTGAAATTATAGTTAAAGGGAAATATTTTCTTTGACTTCCATCAAAATTATAATTTTAATTGATCTAAGTAAGGAAACGCCGACTTTTAATCTTTTTAGGAAACACTAGAAAAAAAAGTTAAATAAAACCTCAATCATTAAAACGTATCGCAATATTTTAATAAGATTATTGCACAGTAAATTAGAATTTTGTACAAAGTTTAAAATGAATGTTGTGCCTAAAGTTTTAAAATGGAAGTTTTTGATGCATCTCCGATTATATTCAAAACAGCTTCTCCCTAGAATTTAAAAGACAACCCATCGCAAAATTTGATTATAAAATTGCGCAGTGTTTTATTCAACGAGACTTACCTTTACTTCGGCCCTCATCAAAAATATAAGACAACAAAGTAATGATTCAATCTACAATTGTTCTGGAGAAGAATAATAACCATTTACTTTAAAGGGGTTAGACGAAATTATTCTCTTAAAAATCAAATCCGATTTTATTTTGACACGGGACTATGCAAGATATAATTACTGATTCAAATGAATCAAGTAAATATTGTTTATATCGAGAAATGTTAATTTCTTGATGTAGCTTCTTACAAAAGGAAATAATAAATTCTTTAAAACATATGGCTTGATAAACACAAGTGCAAACTATGTAATTACTCTTGTTGATAAGAAACTGTACATCTCTGTTTTTCAGTTATGTCTGTTGATGATCAAGATGTTCAGTAACTTCCTTTCTCCTAGAAATCTACGTTTCCATGTTATTTAAATCCAAAGAGACCGGTTCAAATAACGAGAACATCATATAACGGAGATCTAGAAATTCGTCTGGCTTCAAATTATTTTATTTGTCCTTCATAGTTTCGATCGAAAATAAAATAAATTTATTTTTGCCATCTGATTCGATCCACCAAAATGAGTGAATCGATATTTCTAGAGTCGTACAATTTATAATAACCTCGCAACTCTTCAGTATCTAGAAACGGGAAATCAGAACAGATTTTCATAGTAGTGTTGTAAATATCTAAATTAATTAAGATTTTCTTCTCACTCTTTCTCTCTCACTCTCCCTTTTTCTCTCTATCCATCTCTTTCTTTCTTCCTTTCACATAAGTGTATACAGATGAGTTTCACTAAATAGGCATGTAAAATGGAATCTCAGGCCATTTTGCGTCCAGTACTCTGAACTAAACTCACAAATACACAACAGTGTACACTCATTGTAATTATAGTAAATCTATTTGAATAGTTAAAATAATAATCACACGATGATTTTCTTTTCCATACAGCATTTCCTTTGATTGTTTCTCTTGTAGCATTTTGGCCAGCATAATTTTCGAATTTCTATCAGGAAAAATTCAACTGAAGTTTTTTTAAATAAAAGAGAATAAAGAAAGATTAAAATCGTTTGTGAAAAAGGATAGGATAAAGGAATGGCAAAATATTTAAAATTCAAGCTAAGATGAACATTTAATTAAACAATCCTTCAATATATCTTGTCTTTCACATCGACGAACGACTGCCTTTAAAAATAAATAAATCGAAAATATCAACGACCAATAAAACACTCACCTCTCTATGTATCCTACAAAGACCTATCTATATCGTCTGTAAAATTCGGAACTTTGACAATGACTTGAAATATCAAGGACCAATAAAAATGTCTACAACTTGATACACATGCTATATACCTATATAGAGATATATAAGAACAAAACAAAAATTTTCATTTAGTCGTACACCTCGTACACCGAACATAGTGACGAGATTGACCTAACACAAACTGGCCATTTCATTTTGGGTAACTGACCCAAAACAAATATCAACTTTCCTTTTTAGTGTATTTCAGACATTTAATATTAACATATTTATACCCAAATAAATATTGGTTATTACTAATTTTAGATACCAACACTCATCAACATCATAACAACAGGTAGTGTTTACACGCGCCTCCATCTGAAAAGTAATCATGCCTTATTTCTCTATACACAAGGGTCCTGTGATTAGCTCAACAAATCTGTAGTCTCCATAAGAAAAGAACCGAAACGTTGGAAGCGTTTTTACCAATCAATTCGTAAATGAAAATCGATTCCCATTCTACATTTATCCCGTAGTGTATCTCTTACTTGGACATCTCTATCCTTTGATTATTATATAAAGCTATAAAACTCTTCAGTACGTTAGTCATAAACCGACGTGTATTTAGCATGAAAATGAACCGATAGCCTCGAAAGTTTAATTCACTGCACTTTGAAATTAAAACTTTTCAATAACTAGGCGCATTTGATATCGACAGCCAATAGTAGGAGCCACTATTTAACGCCACTTATTTGGCATAGCAACAAAATTTGATATGGTATTAGAAGTTTTCGTATTTAAAAAATAACTTACATTTTTAATATACATTCTTTTGATATTAAGTGCGACAGATGTATTATGAGTATATATATATATATATATATAATTATTATTATTATTATTATTATTATTATTATTATTATTATCATCATCATTATTATTATTATTATTATTATTATTATTATTATTATTATTATTATTATTATTATTATTATTCCGACAGATTTTTATCAATTTGCCAGTAGACGAAATAAATAATTATACTATTTAATAACTAAAAGGGACGCCTATTCAGATACGAGTATCCATTAAAAATAGCGTTTAAAATGATAAATATATATTTATATTATTTAGATATTATTATATATATAAAAATAAAGTGAATGTACATATGAGAGAAGAGTGGTCACACTTGGAAGAGTAAATATGTAGAATATTGCCGTCTCGAGATAATTCTACTCAATACTCGAGTAACAAAATGGAGTCTTTCTCTTCCAATCTTAATCCTACCAACGTTATCGTTATTTTTACTTATGGATGAGCGTAAGTAGCGCGTTTTAAATATCGTGGCATAATTCTGTTCCAGTATTATCATTTAATAAAGGATCATTTTATAATTTGCTTTCTTTTAGATAAAGAAACCAAAGATCGCCTGTTCCATCGCGTCTAAAACCATCAACATCTGGTAAACAAAAATAGCAATCGCGATAAGGATTTTATCAAGTCTGTGGCACTTATCAGAATTTGATTTAAAACCAAACCTAAATAACTTTCACTACAGCAATCTTAATCGAGTCAAATCTACATTTCCTACTTAAACGTGTAAAGGTTTACCATTTGTGTCGTGAAAGGATACACTACACTAGAACACTATGTAGCCTTCCAATTTCTCTATTGTATGCATGACTCTCTCTCTCTCTCTCTCCCCACCTCTCTCTCCACTTCAAATCCTTCACTAATCAATGTCAAAGTTGATGCCAAATCAAACTCATCCCTTGATGTGCTGTTCCATACAACGATTTTTCGGTACACGAAAGCCAACTGGAACAGATTCAGATCTTACATCAGGGAAAATCTTCTCCAAAGATACTTCCTTAAAAAATTGCTACCCCCGTCTCGAAATAGATTCCTTTATAGAATGGACAGTTTTATACTCGAGAAAAAAATCCAACAAAAACTGAACAGACAGCCTTTGTTCATCCCCGAATTTGTTGCAGCCATAGTTCACCATAACCACTGCTCCAATATATATCAGGATAATAAGAATTATTACATATTTACCTTGTAGTTTTTATTTGGTTATTTGATAAAGTTTTTAAAACTTGCTCATCTTCATAAGTCCTAACAACAAATATTGCTAACTTAAAATCTTTCAAGATTTTTGGTAGTCTTGTGGAGAAGAGGAGCCACGGTGCACTAATGGATAGCAGCTCGAATTCCAGTCAAATCCATTACATTCACTTACGTGCTAATATCCCTGGGAAAGGTATGAATCCTCTTACAGCAGAAAGAAATGGCAACTTACTGCGGGGAAAAATCGAAAGATACATGATCGCCTAAGCGTGTATTACGCATGGCACATAACTGAACTGTGCAGAAGTAACAGAAGGTATCAGTAATATTTAGGATCAAAAGTATAAACAGATATTTTTATTTAATTGATTTCGATTTTGGTGAGTCCTTTTGGAAATCGGATTAGCGAAAGTTTATTCGGCTGTGTAGTGGCTAGTTTACGTGTCAGATTTTGGTAGCAGTCGGGAGTGTGGTTACTTTCGAAACATGTACGGCGTCAATCTGTATCTAAAGATATTTTTGCGCTCAAAAT
This sequence comes from Acanthosepion lycidas, assembly GCA_963932145.1. Lineage (NCBI taxonomy): Eukaryota > Metazoa > Mollusca > Cephalopoda > Sepiida > Sepiidae > Acanthosepion > Acanthosepion lycidas. The sequence continues at coordinate 56,332,987 of OZ010586.1, forward strand.
GAGCGAAAAAATATCTTTAGAAGATTACCACTTAGTTTATTCACGTGACACACTCGGCCCGGTTTCTCTGGTTGTCTTCTTCCTGCTGTCTCTCTGTTGTCTTTTTATATACAAAATTAGTCTTAGTTCTTTTGATTGACTAAATTTTTTTTACATATTTTCAGGCGTTCGTTTCCTTTTCTTCTTTTTTTTTTTTTTTTAGAGAGAGAGAGAGAGAAAGTTATGCGTGAAACCTCTCTTATTTTGGTAGGTTTCTAGTCACAATAACTAAGACCCTGGACTAGCAAACTTCCGTTTCGCAGCAACTGTTCAGTCTTTTCTTTTTATTTTTATATGAGAGTTGCCTTCCCATTAGTTGAGATAGAGAAGGGTAGAGAGACACAGATAGAAAGAGATATGAGTTTCTAAGGAAAACAAATCCCTTATTTTAATTTTAATCTTTTTTAATTTTATTTTTATATTCGGGAACACGACAGAATCTTTGTTGAACATATATTTATGGCAAGAATTTATACGTATTATACGTTTATGTATATACAATGTTACATTTATAACATTTGACCTGTAATATCTAATCTTGCAAAATCACAGACGTTTCAATTGGACCGAGTAAATCTATTGTTCGTATCGTTGTTGAATTTCTTAGTCTCTACTCTTACTTGTTGTTTATCAATACAGTTAATGAAATGACCGATGTTCATCACTTTTCTTCCAGTCTGCTCTGCATTCTACCACAAATAATATGTGTATACTCATTACATTTTTTTTCAAAGCTTTCATCATGTTTCATGCCCTGTATTTACTGATTAGTTTACACAGTTGCAAAGTAGCAAAATTTTGGTCTAAAAAATAAACTGCATATTGGTTTTACTCTCAGTATGACGGCATCAATTACTGCAATTTACTGCGTTTCTTGTTCTCTATTTGTGGTTTGTCCTGACGCTAGATCATCATTTTTCTTCTATTCTCTCTTAGCCAATTTATTATTTAGTCATTTGAATTTTGAATATTTCTAAAAAGACATATTTTAAAAAGAATCGGCACTCCTAAATGAAATTCTAATCCTTGTAAAGCTTACTTCCTATTTACATTGATAGATTATACAGTTTACATTTTCACAATAAAATGTGTAATAACTAAACAATGCGTACAAATACATCTGTCTAGATTTCTGAGATGACGTAGAAGAGAAGATGACTTAGCCCGTGTGACAAAGCGAGTATATATATGCCTGGAGGGCAAAACGAGTGAAGGAAAGGAAAAAGAAATATAGCCACCTTGACACCTCTAGGACCTAGAAGAATTGGTGAAAGTAGTTGGGCATATGCAAATTTTTTTCAAGATCAGCTCGGCATAAATAACACCACGGAAGAGAGAATAGACAGTACATTCGGGGACGTGGTAGTGCTTTCACGGAGAGACTTTGTCAGTTAAAACGATTACTTGGGTCAGTTTCAGACAAAGGTATTGTAACTATTTACACCTTTCGGACTGTTGCCCTCATCTTCACTGTCACATTCATGACGTTTCGTCCGTTGTGCTCTCTGGCCTTCTTCAGCCGATATGTATTGGAATTTCGAAGCGAATCCTTTATTTGGTAGATTGTTCTAATTCCAAAATACCGTGATTTTGTATATCTCATAAAAATGAATACAATGTGGGAACTAGTAATACAGAGAACCAGGGAAAAACAACAATAACAAATGAAGTGATTTTTTTTTTAATATGAGCTCTGCTAAAAATTGAACTGAGACATTATGTTTATGATTTCCCAAAAATTAACTCACTAGTATTCCCACGGACATATAGCCCGCTGGATAAAAACGCTCGCCGATTGGTTGGTTGATCCAAAAAGTGGCTTGACCCAATGAGATGTGGGATGAGCGGAGAGAACAAAAATTTGGAGAGTTATCAAGGCGATATCCAAAGGTATGACACGTGGAATTAAAACAATCTGCCCGGTTCGAAATTTCAAGAAATATCACTTGAAGAAGGCCAGAGCCCATAAACGGCCGAAACGTTGTGAAAGTGACATGAGGGGTACAGTATGAACAATGTAAATAGTATAAATGCGTGCAAATATTTCAGAATTTTCTTATATTTATAAGAGAAATACATTATACTTGTTTCAGTTTATAAAATCTGATTTTATTAGAAATATTTACTATAACTTATTTCGTGGTTTGTGATTATATTATCAGAGTCGTTCATAACATCGTAAATAAATATATTTAATATTTATTGATAATTTTTAATTTAAAAATATAATAAACATTACCATAGAGAATAAGAAAGATATAACCTCAAGGAAAAAAAAGAGATTATTGCATGATGGAAACATTGGAAATTGTGAAAAAGACTAATGAATTGTATAGAATGTTAATGATATTAAAATCCTATATTAACATGTATTATATAATAATGAAATAGTATTTGATTTTGGTATCTGGAACATTGTGTTAATCGGATATGCTTCTGTGACCTGATTTAGGATTTATTTATAAAAATATTTTTTACTTAGTTGTTTTTTATACAAAACTGGCACTATCTAAATCAAACTATTATCAATATTTTTAATTAAGATAGATATTAATTGCTGAAAATTATACGACATAATGCTCATATATCGTGATCAACATCGGTTGACAAGCCAAATTTATTGTGAAAACATTGGCATGCATATAACATCGTGTGTAACAAAAAGATTTAATAATTTGTGTACAATAAGACGAAAATCTAAGGTCCCCTCCCCCCCTCTCTCTCTCTCTCCCTCTCTCCCTCCCTTACGTCTCTCTTTATCTTCTTCTCTCTCTGTGTCTTTACGTAGACGGACTCTTTATAATTTTCATCCGGTAAATCCCTCTTTCTTTTATTTATTTTTCTTTGCTTTTTTATGCAGATAATGCCTCGAACTGATTTCATCGCTGTGTGCTTCTGCTTGATGACCAAGTTATTTGCGGTTCGTTGCATTTACAAAGGCGAAAGGACCACAATGCTTATGACAACTTCCGTTATGGCAAGTGACAACTGAGCGATCATATATAAGTTGCAACAACAGGGAAACGTACAATATCTTCAGTTTATTTGCTGATACAAATGTTAAATGTTACTATCTTCCTAGTTGGTTCAGAAATTTATAGAAATGTCCCTGAATATCGCATAATATTGTATATAATAATTTATGAATTTCTTAGGTGAAGCTTTTTTATTGATTTATTTTTCAGCATTTTTTTTTCTTTTTTGTCTTTTTTTTTTTTTTTTGCTTTTTATTGCAACACTTATATCATAATTTTAAAAAGCAGCATTGATTGTGTGGCGGGGGAATACAAAAAAAAAAAAAAAACGAAAATCGAAAAGTAAAAATAATGTATATAATAAATGTAAATGTCAGTTTGTCAGTGTGTCACACTTTTTCAACTTTACTTCTAGAGGTCGTAGCCCAACATATCATACCATTTTTGGAATCAGGCTGACTCCATGAGCAAATATAAATTCGCAATCCTTAAATTTGGGATTTCCAAGTTTTCATTACTGCAATTGTTTTCGGTGATTTTTTACCTGATTTTTTTGCGACGAATTTTTTGTATGATAAAAATTTTTATACTTGGAAATAAATTTAGGAATAATCAAAATTAATCCAGCGAAAGTTACCCATAAAATAAAAATAATTGTTTGTACGGAAAGTAAGGACATAAGTATATCAAATTGCCTTTAAATTAAGTGACGACAGAAGAATAGTCGTTGAACGTTTAAGAGGTAAGCTTAAATATTAATGCAATACTTAAATGCAGCGATCAATTTTAAGTTCTTTTCTATTTTATTGTTGCCTATTCTATTCGTCCCTGCTTACTGTGATGAAGGCCCAATCAAGAACCCCTCCACAGGAGCTAGCTTAAATGCCACTCGATAGAGCGGCTGTTAAACTAATATAGCAATATGGCTTATTTGAAACAGCACCAGGTAAATTTTTAGTAACCAAATGAGTAACGTGGTTGTCACGGAAGGGCTGGCTCTCAAGCATAAAGGAAATGAGATCTCGCCGTAGGCTTGTTCTTTATTCTCATTTCACATTATTTACTTCAGAGTAATGAATAATATTCTGAAAGTTGCAATAAAAAATAATACGATGAAAGATGACATTTGTCAAAGAATGCTAATCATTCTCTTATGTATTTTGTTTCTGGATGAAACAATTTCTGAATGAAATGTTATATTTTCCCCAAAAGAACCACCAATAAATATGTTTGTGACTGAATATGGACTTTTCGGAAAACCACGGTGAAAATCCTTGTAGTTTTGTTGTCAAATAATGTAAACAGGTTATTAATAATTTCAGTAGATATTTTAATTCCTGCTCAAGTTTATCATGAAAGATAAATCAATAATTAGTGAATCACTGTTAGTTTCAATCTGTTTCACAGTTGATATTTCAATACACTTTCGTTTTATTCTATTTCTACGTTTTCCAGAACACCAACAGAATTTCTTGATGAAGGAAATACATTTTCATAGATTTAATGAAATTCTTTAATTCAGTTGGTTAAAGAACTATCCAAAGTTAACATTCATAACCAGTGCATCCAGGTTCTAGAAAGAATAGTCAAATTTCTCATTAAATATCAATTCTGATGAGAGTTGAGCGTTTACAATTTGAAAGAATTGAGAGCAAGAGAACCGCATCTCCATTTACACCTGGCTGTTCAGTTTGGGATTTGTTTTTAATTGATGATATACATATATATATATATATATATATATATATATATATATATATATATATATATATATATATATATATATATATATATAAGATTGCTTAGAAAACTCTAGCTTACACTAGATCTTCCTCTTTAGCTTAGAAACGTACTTGATTCTTTTGGAAGTGTTTATGTGGGACATTGACTTTGTGTCTGGGTCAAAATCAGCCTTATTTAATACCAATGCTGAATCAATCCGAATCTTGTCTACCACTCAATCAAATTGATGCTGCCTTTTTTTAAATATTTTTTTCATTCTTATTTCAATGAAAACCTTTATAAATAATAAATAACAACGAGAAAAAGAAATAAACAATATATTCTTTTTTCACAAGATACATATATATATATTCACAAGATACATATATATATTATACAATGCTATCACTTCATAAAAAAACACCAGGAATATAATGAAAATGTAACGAAAACAAAAACCATTTACTTTCACTTACACACATTCTCACAATATCGATTTATAAACTTGGGAAGAGCATTTAATATGCCTACATACTGTAGCAGACAGATGAATTACATGAATCTAAGAGTTTTTGACTGGAATTCAATCAATCTCTACGTGAAGTGCTGCTACAATAGATATAAATATGTGCTTGTCTGATTGAATGTCTGTGTGTCAGTAGACATACGATAAATATAAATACCATCAATTCTTACACCAATAGATTTTCATTTGCGTACATATATACGTTTATAAATGAATATATATTTTCCATGTGAATACATCAATATCTAGTTCTGTATAACTATCTCTATATATCTGTGTATTTATATATTAGGTGTGTGCGAAGGTTTCCGGTGCTCTCCTGTTTGAAAACTGGAAACTGATTATTGCATAGAAAAACATGATTTAAAATAAAATAAAAATCGCTACATACTTTTGCATCATTTAAGTATTTGCCAATATATTGCCTTGTGTACGTATTGCATGCATAAAGAAATTTATACACTGTATGAGTTTGTGTGAGAGAGAGAGAGAGAGAGAAGATGGTCACACAAAACGGCCATCTTAAATGTTCCAATAAGATTTACTTAGACATTTCTTTCGTGATTCCTGTTGTCTTTTAGTCTTTTATCTTGAAAAAAATACGAGTTCTAATATATGCTACTAAAGAAATCCATTTTTTATATTGTTCAGAAATTATTTCTAGACGCATCCAGCACGAAATTATGATTTAGAGTAAAAGGAGGTTGATTTTAAGTTGAATGTCGAGACTGGGATCAAGCGTTTAACTGTAAGATTGGAGCTTTCTTTTTCACTTCCTGTGCTCACTTGATATAAAAGCATTAAAAGCCAGAATGAATATTCACTCAACTCTAAAGATTACCAAGAAAGAAAACTTGAAAGAGATGAAGAGATGTCGAAAACTAAACAACGAGAATGACGATAAACAGATAAGAAAATACGTGAAAGTCGTTAGAATGGGTTGTTTCTATGAAATCGATGAATTTAAACATCTTGTCAAAATATTTCTTATTGAGTCGCTTCTGCCTGTCCAGCACATTTCTGAAGCGTAATTGCTTCATATTTTTTGTGATGAGACTTTATATGGTAAAGGATAGAAACGGAAAAGTTAGGACAGAGATCAGCATAATAGACCGTCAGATACAGAGACGCCGCTTAATTTTGAGTTGTGATTCTAAAAAGCACGGACAGAAATTTAACTTAATTTAATGAACATCCAGAGAACTGAAGAAATTTTATGTTAGAATGGGAATAGAAGAGTTCTATAGTCGAAGGGATCAAGAAATCAATATCAATTTGGGTGCATTGTTTAAAGGGAATTTGCAATGAAAAACAAAACCATGATTCGTTTTTCCTTTCTCTATTATGCTCGCAGTAATATTAATCGCTGAAGCAGCTTCTCCGTAAAACATTTTGCATGTACGAAAATAATTATTGTCAGAAACAATTGCACATACAAATTTATCTTCGGGCAGTTCGGCTATTGAGTTCGATCCTCACTGGGTGCCCCATACTTTCGGCCTTTTGCCACATCTAAGCTACGTAAATTATTTCTTCCAAACACTCAGCTAGAAGTCGATGATTCTTATTTTATTTATTTATTTATTTATTTTTGCTTGGTAGTTGTGGCCTGATGATATTGAGCCCTCGTAAAAGCAGACAAAAAAGCCGACAGTCTTCGATCATTCACTGGAAACCTGTAGGTTTGTATTTTAAATTCTGTTCTCTATAAGAGATAGTCACTTGAAATTTGTGGCTTCTTCTTTTTTTCTTTTTTTTTTTATTGTTGATCAAGAATATGTAGCGCCAAATGCATATGCTTTTCCGAAATAAAAGAAAAAACAAAAAAATCGCTACTCCCATTTTAAAAAAAATATCAAAAATTTAGCTATTTAAATGAAATTATCAACACTTATTAATGTATTGAACTCTGTAGAAACATTTTTCTATACATCGTAAATACTTTTAAAATAATTCAATAAAACTCAAAAAATAATTTTGTTGAGAGTTGTTTTAATTTAATAAAACACATTTTCTTTCAGATTTGTCAGTGTGAAATCTATAATGGATATTTATTTTTTTTTAATTTTCTTGTCAGTATGATTTTAAAATTCTTTCGTTTGCTGAGGGCAACAGATCTATTTTATTCAAATTTCTTTGAACAATCGAAAACTATAGAGTTTAATGCCATCTTAGAATCAGAAATATTTTTAAAAGAATTTTATATTTATTTTGCAACTGTTTAATTATTCTCTGTACGGAAGATCAAATAGGAAATAATTCGACAATTCTGAATTATCTCCCTTTTGGTTATATAAGATTAAAAATAATTAGGAATGATATCTGATGGTGTCTAGAATATTTTAAAATATTGGTAGCTGAAAGAAAGAGTGGAATCAATAAACAGTATCAATTCAGTACGTCTTTATCAATTGTCCCTAGTATGCTTTTTTTCTTTTTATAATAGCGCTTTCTTTTAATAAATTTTCTTAAAAAGTTGGAAAGGGCTGATTTTGTGCGGTTAAATATGTCATGATATCAAATAGTTTAAAAAAAAATGGATAGAATAAATGTAATGAATAAAAAATATTACTTCATTTTATTTAAAAAAAAAATTGTTTTATATTCTTATTGATAGTCTACTAAGTTTCATAAAGAAATAATTTTATTTATAGAATAAAAATATTTTTATATTGGTCATACAAGGTTAAAATTACTAGTTTTAAACATAAACGTCACGAGTTTCTGTAGTTTGAGGCTTTTGTATTTAAATTTAATTTTTTGTAAAAGTGGGTGTTTTAGGAATCAACTGCTGTTGTTTGATCTATGAACTTGTTGACAGGTGGAATATACTTTGCTGTGTCCAAAGGTGTTTTTCGCTATAGTTTAAACGTTCAATAAGTAATATTTTTTCTAAAATTTTGTTAATTAATCCCTAATTTTAATATTTTTCTTTGAAACTAATATATGAGAGACATATTTTTTAGAAAATTTGAAAATGTTTTAAATTTTCTTTCATTTTAATTAAAATAAAGTTAAATTGAACGTAAAAACGTTTTTAAAATGACTTAAATCTTTATTGAAACGTGTAATATTATTTACAAAATTAATGAAAATTATTAGTACCTAAAATAATTATTTCATGTTATACTGGTGTACCTTCAAGCGCTGGAACTATTAGTTATCATATGATCAGATAGAACTCCACTCATACGAGAGAGATAAATATGAACGCAACTTTTTTTCGACTGTTCGTTAAATCCAGTTTGTCAACCTCGTACTTAACTGATTTTTTTTTCCTCTTATTTATTTATCAGTTACAAATACAAATAAATTACATTTAATTTTTTTTTATGGGTTTAATATTGATTGCGTCATTGGCAATATGTGTATGTATTGACGTTGATTTTGATACAATGTTTTATAACGCAAAATATTATTATTCCGATATTAGCCCAGATTTAATAAAAGTCTCTTCGCTCTAACAATAAAATAGCATTTAGAGAGCTATTAGTTACATACGTCACAGATTTCTATTACTTTTCAAACATCTACAAGCAGGTGTCTTTTTAGAATCTCGTGGATTGAACATGTAAGTAACAAGGATATTTTAAGGAAATTGGAAACAAAAAGGACGCTTATACGTCGAAAGAGACAGTTGACATTTCTGGGACATATAATGAGAAAAGAGGGCTTGCAGAATTTGGCACCCATAGGACATATTGAAGGCAAGAGAGACAAAGGAAAGCAACGAATAACCTACCGGTTGTGTAATTGGTTGGTAGAACAGGCATTAGGAGAGATAACAAAAAGACATGCCTTACAAAGAATCACAAAGGACAGGAAGTTGTAGAGTGCTCACAATCTGAAGACACACGGCACATAGATATTGTTTCCTCAGCGTTCCATGTACGGGTGATCATTACAATTAGAAAGTAATGTGTTCAAAAGTTGAACGTCTCTTTCATTTACATTATTTATTTACCGACTATCTCACAAATAGGAAAGATCGTCACTGTTTTGTAATATTGATAAATCCGCATACACTATTTCGCAGTAGACTAACACATTCCTGACAAGGAAGTAGCCATGGTATTATCTATAATTCAATGTTCTAGAGGTTGCTAATCCAGCTAATATAATTTTTTCTGCTCATGCTTCTACCAAAATCATTTACCTGGTCACAATTTAAATATCCTTCGTTCTATTGTGTTCTTAAGGGTGGATCAAGGCAAAAATATCTATCAATATTTTCATCTCAATTCTTATCAACATTTCAGTTCTTTAAAAATAATGTGCTTTCGTTGATTTTCAAACTTCCTGCAGTATTTACCGTAGTTGATGAGGCTACACACAAGAAAAATAGTTAATTTAATGATAAAACTCAGTCAGGAATACTTAACCTTGTAGCTAATGACCTTCAAGTACAACATACTGACTATTGCCACACGACGATATGCCAAGCTAAGAGTTTGAGGCTGACTGCAAACTAAAACTTTTGTTCTGATACATGAATTCATTTCATAGGATCTGTAGTCAATGGGCTCGTTGTAATTAAAAGAATATTTACAGATTAAAATAAGTATCAGTCGACAATCAATAAAAAGTAACTGCTGGCAAGAGTTATTGAATATTTGATGAGTTGTAAAAAACCTTTTAGATTTTTTATCTAAAACATTATCTTTATTCTAGCGGCTCAATGTTTTGAGGATAAAATTTCAAGTAAAATTAAGCTGCATTATTCGGCAGTTTTGTTTGGTAAATATTTATCGATTGTCCATCACCTCTAACAATAAAACTGTGTCCCCTTGAGACACATGCAATGCGGTGCTTTCCAGGATAAAATAATGCCAAGATAAATTGAAATTTCCTGGGTGGGAGAAGCGAAAGCTGGAATCCGATTCTATTCTGTCTGTCATCATTTTCTTGGTCTTCCTAATTGGATACCAGAAATGTTATCAGAATAAGATAGTTGCTCTCTCTCTCTCTCTCTCTTTCTCTCTCTCGCTCTCTCTCTCTCTCCTCTTTCTTTTCCCCTTTTTATCTATCACCACATCACTCTCTTTGTATTTTCATCTGCAACCTCTTTCTCTCTCTCTCTCTACACACACAAGCGTGCGCGCGCATATATATATATACATATATATATATATATATATATATATATATATATATATATATATATATATATATATATCCACCTCCATATGCCCTTCTTCCCCGGTGCCTTCTCTCTTTCAGTGTTTCCCTTTTCTTTCTTTCTCTTTATATTCTCTCTGTGCAACCTCTCTTACTCTCTCTCTCTCTCTCTCTCTATCTATCTATCTATCTTATTTTGCAGTCTAAAAGAGAAAGTCTACAACATACTGGTAAAAGGAAAAATACAAAATGGACTGAAACCAATAATTTTCCTAACAGAAATTGCAAAGTATTACGTAGCATAACATATTCTGCCTGTTCTTGTATTTTGAAGGCGTACATTTTGAGCTGTAATGTAAATGGTCAATTTATTTATTTTATCGATTTTTCTCTTTAACATGTTGTGTGACATTTTTCGTAAATCTTACTTATATGTGTACTCAAAGATAAAATATAAAATACTAATTATTTTAAATTCATGAAAATATTTCCAACTGAATAACGTGTAATGAATTTCAAGTGTCAAACTTTCGAAAAACTCTTCGTATCAAAAATATAATTGTTTCACTGTTAATATTTCAGATAATATGAATGTTATTTGTTCAACATAAAAGCTAAATGGACGTAGCAGAGGCAGGGTTTCATGAGATTGAGAATGAATCCCTTTAACTCATTTCTCATCGGAATATTTGCAAAAGTTTTATTAATCCAAACCAACAATTTGGGGTCAAGGGATGAACAATATTGCGAATCCTCTCAAAATTAATGGCATTTCGAAGTCCAGTTTTATTTAGATTTAATAAACGTTTGCTTGTAGCTCTGTCAGGTAGACATTGAGAAAAACAATAATTTTTCACACTAAGTATATCATGAAAGTAAAAATCAATGGCTTGTTTACCAGACAGTCTGATGCTGCATTTTAGGCTCATTATTGATTATATCACATTTTCGGGTATTATCCTTAAGATTAAAAGCGTTAAAATGTGTATTTAGTTTTCATTCATGTTTAGAAGTAAAACCAATGAGAAATCTATTCTTTTAAGTGAATGTATTATTATTTATAAACCTTCATTTGTTTTATAACGTTAGCACATCGGATAAAATCTGAATAGAAAGTTGATCTTGATGTTTCATAAACCAGTTGATTAAACTGAACCTAATCAGCTACACAACGGTGACCTGAGGTTGTCACCAGGAAAAACTAAGAAAGCTTTGTTTACGTAAACAGATGCAAGTGAACAGGTTATTTAATTTTCGGATTGCATTTATTGATTGAGTCTCTTTCTACAGTTTTTGCAAGTTATTTAAAGCCAAAAAATATTTTTACATTACAATTTTTTTTTTTTTTTAGTAATGGTTTAGTGATACAAATCTTACTAATTAACCCACAACGACGGGATAAAAAGTGGTTTCATACTTTTCTCAAGGATATTTACGCGAAGGAAATATAGCGAACTCAACTGAAATTGGAACATGGCTTAATTAACATGATTAACAATTCCGAGCCATTATCCCATTAAACCACCCGCATACCCAGACTTATAGCATCTGACATTCACAAGCAGTCACCTATTTAAGAACTGACCAGGCCCGACGTTGCTTAACTTCGGTGATCGTACGGGAACTCGTGTTTCAACAGAATTGCATTTATTTGCTTCATTTTAGTTAATAACTGTTTTGAAAATCAAGAAAACAATAAAATCGCCTACAAATAATTAATAGTGACTTTAGAAACTTTTTTATTCTGTCAATGCCAGCTCAATATTTTAGAATTCAAGTGTTTTTATTTTGGAAAGAAACGTGTGAAATTTTGGTTAAAATTTATTCAAATGATTAAATATTACTACTATTCCGCCTACTAATTTTACTACTACTACCTACCTACTAGTTAACTGAAAGTTTTTCCAATTGCAAATGCGCTTCGCCTTGTGTGATTTTGGCCAGTCAATGCTAAACCAAAAATTGCGCGGAGTTTGTGAATTGCGGATTGCACTTAAATGTTGACGGTATTCGACATTCGGCACAGAAAAATACTTCGTTATATTCAGTTCTAAAACATCTTAGATTTTAGAATAGAATATTTTGACTATTTTTTAATATTTAATTATTTTTTAGATATGATTTTTATTTTCATGTTTGTTGAAAAGCAAATATAAGCCTAAAATAAGATTCAAACGAGGCCGTACTGGTAGAATAAAGAAATGCTTGTCAAATTACAAAAAAATATGGGATCGAATCAATTTAAAAATAATTTGTAGCAGTTCAAGCGGAAGTCGAAATTGGGAAACAAGCTAGTATGGTTGACTGTTACTACTGAATAATGATTTCTATCATCATTGCGTGCTCCATATTCGTGTTCTTGTGCCAAATTAAACTAATGTTAGTAAACAACAACTGGAAAGCAAATATTTGCTTAACTCCTTGTTCTAACACCAGACGATCTGAATAGCCTTTACGCACGTATATTTTTTGTTTCAGCTTGACATTGATTCAAGATACAATTTCTTGGTCAGCGACAATTTCCTCGCTGCTTAGTCATCAATGTCTCACCAGTTAATATCGATTTTTTTATATCTTACTTACATTGTGTCAAATTTTATTCTGCAAGTCAATATTTCACAAGAAAACCGATATTTGTAAAATTTCCATAAATGTTCATAAAACAATATATCGTATGAATTTCAGATTGTATCTCTCCTTATTTAAAAAAGAAACATATTAACTGGTTTTGAGATGTTTTATTATACAATTTTGATTGCTCCTCAGCGATCGTTATTTGAATATTGTGTTCTGTTCTCAATAAAATTCTTTTATTGATGTACCACAAGTTTGCTGTTGGAGAAACTGGAAGCCATTTGCTGTCTTTGAAATTATTTTTCATTAATTTGAAATCTTTGAAGTCATTTTTCGTAAGGTTGATAGCAATTAGATTTGAAGAATGTAAAGAGATCGCATTGGTTTGTAGTTTAAATTTTCTTCACTGTGACTTGCAGCACTCAAAAGTTTTGTTCAAGAGAATGAAACAATTCTCTGCGTATAAATAAGATCTTTTTTTTTGTTTTATTCACTTAATTAGGCGTTTCGCTATCGTTAGATAGGTTCCCTCCGATCAAAATGAATATATATATATATATATATATATATATATATATATATATATATATATATATATATATATATATATATGCGTGTGTGTGTGTGGTCGGGATGAATGAACAAAATGACATGATTTTCTATAAAAGACGTTATTTTAATTTATCCTGTTTTATTTTCAACTTTCTTGTTTTATCGAAATTTGCAGAAAAGCTATATGAATCTTTTACATTATTCGGACTATTGTCCTCATCTTTGTCGCCATATTTATCACAACGTTACGGCCGTTGTACGCTCCGCCCTTATTCAGGTGGTTGGAATTTCGAAACACCTGGAGCGTACAACGGCCGAAACGTTGTGATAAATATGGCGACAAAGATGAGGACAATAGTCCGAATAATGTAAATAATGTACATAATACCTCATCTCAGAAATATAGACAGACTATGAATCTTTTACTTTCAACCGATTCTGAAAAACTGAATAAGGATTTACCTTAAATTCAATGTGTTGCGATGTTTGCTTTCATTTCTTTAATTAATGCTCTTAATATTTTCTTTCTGTTTTTATATATATATATATATATATATATATATATATATATATATATATATATATATATATATATATACCACCTCCATATGTCTTCCCCGGTGCCTTCTCCCTTTTCTTTGTCTCTCTTTATATTTGTAACTGCTATTTTATCCACTCAACCATTATGCCTTACCACGTGGTGTTAACAGCAGTTATAAGATTACGCGCATTCAAATTTTAGATGAAGTAATTTTTTCATGTGTGTCTCTGTAATCAGTTCTTTCATCTGTCTCCCCCAAATGTTATCCAACTCCAGAATACCAAGGTATTTGTATCCAGTTTCCTGGGGATCAGCAAGAGTCTCTTCCCTCATTTCATCGTCAGTGCAACGCACTTCGTTATCCTAAACTCTGTGTCAACGTCTTTGTAGTAGATGGTCACCGTTTGCGTCAATCTGTCTCCTACTCTTAGCAAAGAGTTTGGAATACTCTATAAAAAAGAATTGATTGGTGGTTTTCTCCGGTACATCCTTATCCAAGATGTATCTGATTTTTGTATCTGATTTCTTTAAAACCATTGATAATGGGATCAGAGCAAGCAAGCACGAAGAATAAAGGGGAGAAGGAGTCATCCTGAAGTATTCCTCTTCCTATATAAACAAACCCAAGAAGTAGATCACAAACGTATAATTCCAAGAAGGCATGTTGTTTGCATAAAGTTAATGACATTTTTGGCTACACTGGACATCTGTCTAAACTTCAGTAGCCAGGAATGAGAAACCATAACAGCTTTCTTAAAATTAAGTCATTTCACATGGGCCCTGTTTTTTTTGTTTTGTTTTTTTTTTTTTAGGGGGGTCCTTTTTGACATATACGATCTTCAACATCTTTCGTCGTGATTGCAATATTTGGTTGTTGTGGCACGTACTGTAGATCTGCTTCAACATCTTGTATCCAAATGGCTCCATCATTGTTAATAATGGGGACTCTCCAGTGCTCTGACCATAATTTTGTAGCATTTTGTTTGGTGGGACAGAGTTTCAGTAACTTTCTGTCAGGAATTGAAAGGACATTTTCTGGTTAATAGTAAAAGTTTATTTTGTCCGAACTATTTTTCTGTTCGTGTATCACTTCATACGATTTGATTTTGCTCTTATCCTTTGACTAATCCCCTCCATAGTTGTTTTGAACCTTTGATCTTTTAATCTTATACGTTCTTTGAATTATGACTTTTTCACTATACTTGTCTTTTTTTTCTGTTCACTCGCCTTTCTTTCATCTTGCTCAAATCTTTCTTTATTTTTCGTATATCACGTTCCAGGCTTCCCTGTCCACCACGGTTCTCGTCTCACCTTCTTTGCACTTCGCTTAGCGCTTACCGTTTTCCTACCAAATACCCCGCAGTACAAATAAGCTTCATGACGTCAGTTATATTATTCGTTTTCGTTTGCTTCATTGCGACATTTAACCTTTGTTGTCTCTCTATTCAACTTTTAACTGTCAGTTTATCGAATATTAAAAGCGACCTGAACTTCAACATCATTGTATAACTCATGTAAATGTGTCACAGTGGCAGTAATTTCATCATATAATCCGTGTATCTGCAAGAATATTCAAATGAATTTGGCTACTACCAACGAGATTTCCATCTTCTACTGCTTCATCTTTAGGTACAGGCGCAAAAGCAACATCTGCCTCGATGCCAGCATTGCCAATCTCTTCTTCATCATAAACACCTGCACCACGTTTGGCTTCAAGCATCTCTTCCAAATCATCCTCAACTAACTCTCTTGTTCCTGATAACTCCTTCTTCTTGATGGCATCCACCACTGTGAACTAGTTGCTCTTCTATATCTTCCGTATCTGTGCCATCAAGTTGGTTTCAGAGAATGTCAAACATTGTTAATTCTTTCCAATAAGCAAGGACACGAGCTCCGATGCCATGTTTTCCGTCCTAGAAATCTAGTATATGGTACTTCAGGTCTCTCACAGAAAACATGGCATCGGAGGCAATAGAAGTAGGAGGGCAATAAAAGAGACCATATACTTCAGTTCACTTGTATTGTCTTCCTTGCTCCATTGCCTCCTTCCTCTATTTTTCATTGCATTTCCTTGGCGGTCTATGTGAATACAGATTAGTAGAATTATTTTGTGATTTACCAGTTGCAGGGTAAGGGCCAATAGGAGTCTGGCTTTCCACTCTACACCTGCCATGTCCAACTGTGAAACCTCTCATCGTCCCCACCACCAACATCACCGGAGCTTCCTTCGATGGACTCACAGACTCACATTGCAGTTTATTATTTCATTATTTATTTTCATCATTTGTAGATATAGGTTTATTCCTTCTCTAGTGTATTTTGTTCGTGGCACCAACACTAGGTGGATTGCCAACCAAGGCCACCACCCCTCAGAGATATCTTAGCAAAATTAGATGTCTCTCACTGCCAGCGAGCTTACCACACGCCTGGATTCTAACCCAGGTATTTCTCTGTCCCCCCTCTAATCATCATTTTCGCATTAATTTTTAGTGGTATGTAAATTGTAGAAATATTTAAAAAAAAATAAATAAATAAGTGGTTATAGTAGATAATCAGCAAGTAACGTTAGAAAATAAACGTTAGAATTAGGAACACGTCTCCCCCTCCAAAAGCGAAAATTACTTCATCCTTTTTCTTATCATATATAAATTGAAGTTTTTAAAAATGTTAAATTATAAGTAAGTAAATAATTATTATTCATTTGTGCCACATGTATTAACAAATATAATGTATTTTAATTTCATAAAATATATTAAGTTACATTTAATATATATAATTAATACCAATCAATACTAATTAATATGATAAATAAACAAATGATGAGAATAATGAATAGATCAAATGTGTAACTCAATGTAAAACATACAACTAAATACACTAGATGTATCAATAAATAAAAATGATAAATAGTATAATAAAAATAAAAAATGAATAAATAATATAAATAATAATTAGTTATATAATTAATTATATAATTATTGTTATTATAATAATATAAATAATAATAATAATATAAATAATAAATAATCCTTTCCCTTATTTTTTGTAAATTTCATCGTTTTCTTGGAGAGATAAAAACACGTAAACACGTCTGTTTACTTTGACAGACGGCATTCTTCTTCTTCTTCTTCTTCTTCTTCTTATTATTATTATTATTATTATTATTATTATTATTATTATTATTATTATTATTATTTACACCAGTTTTAATTCTCGAGTTTTGCAAAAATATAAGCACTTTTTTCATATTACTAGTATTTTCACCGACATTTTAAATACTTACTTTCGAAAAGAATAGAATTATTTAGAAGAAAAATACTGTTGAATATTGCAGACATTAAATGAAATTTGTTTGTGTAATCATCGAATAGTTGAAGACATTGCGTCTGATGAGGTTCGTGTTTCATTTTCATTCATCGTTCTACTCTGGCTACAAATTTAGCTACAATGAAAATATTCAAAATCTGTAAGGACTACGAGTATAAACTTAAGTATAAATTATTATATGGAACTATAAGGCTAAACCTTTATAACTAAATATAATCCCTACTCAAGAAACAGTCATTATGTAAGTATAATACACCCATATGAAAAGGAGATTTAAATAACTTTCAAAATACTAAAATTAATTAAATGCTTAAACTAATTTAATAGTTCACTAAAATCAAAGAAATATCAGATTATCTGCTAAAGTTTTGTTATATTTGCATATTTTATTTTGTATCATTACAATTAACATTTTAATTTTTTACGAATCAGTTTAAACTTTTCTTTACAAAAATCGACCAAAGTTTTAATTATTGAATTTTTCTGCAGTGATTATATATTAGTATATCATAATCGTATATATAACAGTAAAAAAGATATAACTTTGTATGAACAAAAAAAAAATCTAAATTTTCAAAAAACCGATAACGCCTTTGCAAAGTAGTAGTAATAACATTAATCATTATATAAATTTTTGTGGAGTTTTAGAATATTTCCTTGAAAAAGTACAGTTTGATTTTGGCATTTTTATACATTTTTACCTTCATTAAGGCTATTAATGTTTTAGAGCAAGGTTAATTGCATTTCCTTTAATGGAATGATTAAAAAAAATATCAAGAATTATCAGTATATGTTATAAGAATTAGGATGAAGTCCAAGTAAAAAATGACATTTTTACTTTGAGTACTAAAAAAGAAAAAGATAATATAATGAGGAATCGTAACCAAGAAATGCCAGTCACGCACGAATGCACATGTTTGAAAACTTGAAGAGGCCATGGTTCTGTTGTGTAAAGTATTCGTTGTACTTTGAAAAATATCAGATATATAGACCTATAAAATTATAACTTAAACAAAGATGGTTCATAGTTGTCGAAAAATGGTTTATTTAACCCTTCTTCCTTTCCAACAATCATTTTCTTGTGACCTAGACGAAATTTCTTATTTTATGACACACATTAGTTAAAACGCATTCAGGAAAATTTGTCTAAGAGAAATCAAGTATTTGATAGTATGCTACTCTTGAAAATATAAAAACAAATGGGAAATGATCATTAGAGAATTTCGAATATAAAACCGATCAAATATATCAAGACCATCTGATATTAATATCATCGGTTCATGGTGTTATCCTATCTTTCGACCAAATAATGCTGGTATTTCTCTTTCAAGTTAAAAAATATATATATTATCGACGAACGTTGTTTCAAAGCGTTTTTGAGTTTAACCTTTTATTCAAATCAATACCTTCTGGTTAGCAACTTGAGAACTAAAGTGGTAAAAAGTTTATCCATTCATATCTATACATGATGCAAATGATTTGTTGCCATTTGCGAGGAATGTCATTTGTCATACGAGTTTGTTCTCTAAAGCATTTAAAATGAAATGCGTTATATTGACTTTGAATTGATTCATTAATGACTTTATGAACAATTAAAAAAAACAAAACAAATGAATAGGTTGCATGTGTTATGAAATTCCGTCATCGTTCTCCCCTAGTCGATATCATCAGTGATGCAGTTAGTGTAGCAAGTAGTTTTTTCGAAGGAAGCACAAGTGCAGACAGCCAGATGCTTTCCATCAGCAAGCTCATGGGCATCGGTATCGATAATGTATTAATCGAATAACGTTTCAACTCAATTGCGTCCAGTGAATATTCCAGTTCTTCTTATTGCCTCTCCACTCGACGCTTGCAACTATAACAAAAAGAATTTAGGGATGCTACAAATTAGTTCCTGACTGGAAGTCAGTCTAATAACAAAGTCCTTTTCTCCTTCAGGTACTTTTTAAATCTCTCTCATATACTTACAATGTACACATACGAATATATAAATGCGTACCATTTACACGTTAAAATATATAAGTATAAGCTATAAAACTATTTTGTATTTTATTCCTATTTACACGTATTTTCACTTGAGACTCTAATAAATAGCGTTAGAATAAAATAATAGAATTAGGCTCCCTGTTCAATTTCCATGATTTAAATTTATATCTCTTTCTCCATATGGCAGTAACCTTAATCAATGAAAAATATCGATACTGTTCTTTCACTGATTGTTATAGTTACGCTTCGTTACTCTTTCTTTGTCTATCTTCTTCTTTGTCTCTCTTGTCCTCCTCTTTCTCTCCCTCTCTCTCTCTATATATATATATGTACATCTGCTGCAACACATCCACACAGGTGTATATTCAGGAACCAATGATCACTGAATTTCCCCGCCCTCCTCTCTCTCTTTCTCTCTCCCTCTATCTCTCTCTTCTTCCCCCACTTACTATTTCCTTGTCATTTTTTTTATATTAACGTCCATTGCTTTCTTTACCAACTTCACCCCTTGATTTTCTCCTTTGAATCTTTCTGTCTTGCCACATTTGAAAATTTCTCCTGATTCTTTTGTTTTCAATTGTTTTTACGAACATAAACAATTCCTCTTTCTCTCCTTTTGATTTCGTGATCCAGTTTTTTTTTTTTGTTTTTGTTGTTTTTTTTTAGATAAACTTTTCCGGATTGTTGTTGTTGTTGTTGTTTCATCAATGAAATCCAAACGCCTCAACTAACTCAGGTGGTTATTTGATGCTACTTCGGCAACAATCGTAGTTGATACCCCTTCCCACTGGCCAACTTTTCGCTTTTACTCATTCCTACCCAACCCCACACTCCTATATAAGAACGATATTCCAAGCTCACTGTAAGCACAAAGCAGATTGTCTTCAGAAAATTACTGAGTCATTTTTTTTTTCTATTTAAAGCCATAAAGAGTTGCGTGCTTCTTGGAGCATACCGATGCAGTCATTAATCTCGTGTATAAGTGTGGGGGTGGTTGCATACGTCTCCGTGCGTGTAGAAATGCCTGGAAGTGTGTATGTTAGTATAAGCTAGCATGCGCTGCCTCGTCAAAGCTCCTCACTGCTTATGTGAAATGTAACATGACTACCCACTGTGCGTATTTCTCTATTCATCTCTATTCACTGACAATCTGTTCATTGATGTCCTACTCAACCGTGTTAATCTGTCCTCGTGAAAGTCAACACGGCGAAAAGGAAAACTCCATGCGTCTATTGTCGATTGTGTGACGCGAAAATCTTGCTTCCACCACAACTTCCACCGTGTTGTAGTCACAATACTATCTGCAACAACGAGCACCGCCACAACGACCACCACGACTGCAGCTATTTTGTCGTCTTTGACGACATAGCAGCGTTTTTCTTCCTAACGATGCTATCGTCATCTTCGTTGGAATAAAATAAAAAGCGGAAATCACCCAAGCAACGATGCAAAAGCACAGTCGACGATTCGACGTCAGGCAAATCCCCTCCACTTGAGCTGAAATGTTTAGAGTATAAAATACAATAACACATCACGGATAGCGACAACTATTGCAAAGAGTCGACGCTTAACAATATATTATAACCAGGTAAGTTCTCATCTTTCTTTTTTCTCAAAATTATTGAGTTGATCATTTTCCGTTAGTGTCGTTCTATAAAAACGACATGTCCGTTTATTCATCATTTCTGTTATTATCTCTGCGAAAAGAGTAATTATTACATTTTATTTGTTCTTTCTGCAATACTGGCTATAATAAAGCTACTATTAGAGCCTTTGCTAGGGCTGCTACTTGCAAGCATCATTGCTCCTCGCACTTTCTGTCGTCACTTTTACTAACTGATTCCGACCTATCCCGTGATGCTAACAACAACCACGGCGGACTTGTGTCTACATTGTTGTTGCCGTTAACTTGTGCTCGTATTTTTCATCGGAAGGGGAAAGAAAAAAGAAAATTCTAAAAGATGCAGCAATAAAGAGGGGGAAGCTAAATGACAGGCGACTTTGCGATGAAGAATAGCTGAAAAATGAATGAAATAACCGCTGCTCTTCATTTATTTGATTTTTGTTTTTAAATGCACTCATTAGGGGTCATTTCTTAAAGAACTTCTGTCAGAAGGTAAACACAAATATACTGGGCTTCGGAAATTGTTTTAACATTGTGGAAATTTAAACATATTTTTTCCCATGCGCAGGTGTTTTTATTCCTACATTAAACAAGATGTCAATTAGACTCAGTTAAATATAAATAAAGACCACACACGGTGTTTTTGATGAAGTTGAGTTTCCATCCTTAATTAACAATTTTTGTAAAGGTAAAGTTAAAAAAAATTAGACATTATAGCAGAAGACTGAGAAAGAACATGCTTTTAGAGCAAAAAGAAAATAGAATTTAGGTATTAATCTTTATGAAAATCAGATTTCACTAGTTCCGAATGTTTTATATTTTGAACGAAAGATGTAAAGCAAAATTTAAATTTTTTTATTTCTTTCTCATCAGATGAAAGGAAAAAGTTAAATGGGTTTTTTTTTGCTGAATCTTCATTTTTTTCTACCCGGTTTCGCTTCCTTACCATTTCTCTCATGAGGAATCCGTCCACTTTTATATAAAATTTGATATTAACGCATTTGTAACTTCGTTTAAATTTCAGTAATCCCGAAATTAATTGTTCAACTTAATGCAAAACAAAAAAAATATTCATATTGACAAAATAACTAAAGCAGACACACGCACATACACACACACACAAATATATATATATATATATATGTATATATGAGTGAGAGAGAGAGAGAAAAAAAAAGAAAGCGAGATGTGGGGAACAAAATAAATGGGGGTGCTAACAAGTTCTCAGTCGAACCAAAAAGAGAAACCCCTACATTTTGGGAAATGAGTTGAACCAAGAAATTTTCTGCACCTTTTCGTATATATCGCAAATTTTAATGTATATAATGCAAATGCTCTATGAATTTACGTTCATATATGTTCATGTATTATTTCCTTGATATACATACAGTACAAACATACATACACACACACGTATATGTATATACTCACTTGTTTCTCTTTGCCTGTGCCTCTCTCTCTCTCTCTCTCTCTCCCTCTCTCTCTGTATGTCTCTGTGTGTGTGTGCGTGTGTGTGTTTGTTGGTGCATTTGCTTGCATGTGCAATAATGTAATTACATATATATATATAGATAGATAGATAGATAGATAGATAGATAGATAGATATAGATATAGATATAGATAGATATAGATAGATAGATTGATAGATAGATATAGATATAGATATAGATAGATATAGATAGATATTTATATATCGGCTGTGCACCGAAAACAATTTATTTTCCATAATTGTGTCATATTATTTTACACTTTACAGGTTTTCTGTTTTTGATGTGATCAGAATTATTTAATGTAGCAACTCGAATAACGTTTCTTTTCCGTCTTCATTCAAAGGTTTGTTTACAGAGCTTTTCTAAATAAAAAAAAAACATAGACTTGTCGTTATCACACACACATACACACGCTGGCACAAAAATAAATATACAATATATTAATCTCCAAATGAATATACACATTTTATTTTTAAATAAATATGCTTATACACCCCTAATGTTCAAATGTGTTAACCAATTACGTCCTTACTAATACGCACACATACAGTATAGTCACCATAATAACAATTGGATATGTTCCGGTCCACAAATTAGATGCAATTTTTGTTTACAGATGAAAACACATGTACGTGATAGGTGCTTAAATGGTGTTCGTCATGACCAACAAGTTTCTCCGCATAAAAATTCTGACCATATTTTCACTGCCCCCACCCCCACTTTTAACTGAGCTTAATTAAATAAAAGCTGATAGTTTTCATTTTTTTTTAAATTCTCCGTAATATTTTCAAAACGATAATGTCTTGACTTAAAATCGTCTACGACAGCGAAAAATAAAATCACCAAATTCTTTGCTTTAGTTTAAACAATCTATTTTATTTTATTTTTAATGTGAAATGATAAAAAAAAAACAAAGGATATTTTAACTTCTTCAAAGTAGAAATTAAAAAAATAGCTTTTAATGAATATTTTATTTGGAAAAATAAGTCGAAAATTATTCTACATCGTAAAAATTATTGTCCATATATTTTACATTTATCCTTACATGTCGATAGGAAAGCCTCGTAGAGATTAAAAGACAGCTTGAATATTCCCCAAACGATATTTCAAATACATTTAGGAATATTTGAATGTAAAAAGTTATTATTAGCGCAGTTGAATTTTATAACTTACACAATCATCTTCAGTCATGTGCATATTATTTACAAAGAAAGAGATCAAGATTCTAATTTTCATTTTAGTTGAGCAAGTCCTTCAGTAACTCAATAGATATCGATATTGCATTGATTTCTGGTATCGCCAAAATCTGTGCCACTTACATTGCCACTGATTTGTTCAATGATTGGCTGACTAATAAGAGATGACCTTACATTTGTTGAAACAGACGTAATCATTTGCATTGATTCTTTTCTTCCTTTCAAAATGATCAACTTACTTAAAAACACGTGTCTTATCTCCTTCTTTCCCTTTACTTGGTTCTTCTCTTTTTTTTTATTTTCTTTCTTCTTCTTATTATTATTATTGGTGATGGTGATCGTACTTATTGTTGACGATATTAATCTTGAAATAATTATTCTTATAGCTTTGATCATAATTTTACTGCTCCAATTTCTTTTTTAAATGGAGAATCTTCAAGCGAAAGTATTTCTTTAATTTTCTAAACTTTCCCTCCCGAAAATAAAAAAAAATATTCAAGGAAGTACAAAATTTCTTCTCCAATTTACTTATCTTGAATCTCCAATCATATTACAGAATTTAATCCTAAATAAATACCTTTATCTGTTACTGTCGTACATATAAATTACACCAGACAGAACTAGTCACTAAATTACAATTTGTTGTCTGCTTTTATTTGTTACTAAGTTAATAAACTGAAGCCGTATGCAAGAATATCATAAGAATAACACCAAACACGTTTTAAAGCGAAAGTTTGATTGAAGTCATTCAAAATTTAGTTGGTACCAATTTCAGTTATTCTTTTTTAATAAAACTGATATTTCAATTAACATTTTAAATGCATTGACTTGGATATATTCTATCCTTAGACTATGAATCAAATGACGTATGAGATTTGAAAACGACAATGTAATAAGTAAGTTCTTTTAAAAAGTGATTACAATTAATTTTAGCCAGAAAACAAAATCTATTCGAAAAAGAAGGCGGGATATGGAATAAATTTTACTTGGTTTTACTAAAATATAGCAAAAAAGATTAACCAAACCTTCACTGTCACGTTGCTGCTACCTGATTAACTACTTTTATAAACATGATGCACACGCACACACATACGGACCCCATATATATATATATATATATATATATATATATATATATATATATATATATATATATATATATATATATATATATATATATATATATATATATATATATATATATATAGATTGATAGATAGAGAGAACTTATATCCATAGGCTTATTCGTGTTTCCTTTGAGTAACCATAGAAATGCGTGAAATATCGCCTACCAATGTACACAGACGCGGGTACACACAAAACTTTCTCTTTTAAATTCAACATTATACAGTGATCAGATTTTAGCTATTTTCTGACCAATTGTTGTCTTATTTGCCGATAAACATGATAAAAAGATTTTAATCTCTCCTAAAATCGGCAGTGAGTTTATTTCCTATTCACTTGGAGGTGGGAAAATACCTACATTTGAACGTTTTTAGTTCACATCAATTTTGTTTAATGAAAATATTTCATCTTTTTACTTTACATTTTTTTTTTTTTTTAACAATTTCGACATTTTATATCAAATTGTATGAAAAAATGGATGAAACATTCTTTAATATATGTGATCATACTAATATCGATGGCAATGCATAATCCTCTATTTGTTTATTTACTATCGAGTCATTAATATTTGTATCAATAATCAGGGATAATATTTACCAAATTCATAGAATAGATGCCTTTTAAAAATTCAGAAAAGATTAATCATTGAAAATAGACGATCACTGAAATGTGTTAATAAAATTTCGATTTTTTTTTTTATTTTTAGAACATGAAAACAATAAAAACGCTCCACAAGACCAAAAGTTAAAAAAAAATATTTTTGTTTGCACACGTCTAATGATAAAAGTCCTAGTTAATACACAAATTTTACTCTTTCATTTCTTAACTAGATAAAAGCCATAATTTCTCTTATGCTTTTAATGATTGCTAGGATCTTTTCTGTTAATTCACCCCAAAATAAAAAGAATTCATATTTTCTAAAATTCACACCAAATTCTCCCAGAGCGAGGACCTTCCATTGCACTCCTGTTAGGTTGACCTTTGCGATCGCCCCAAATGTTGGCGACTCTGGTGCGATATTTCTAAGTGTGTTTGTGAGGGGGTGGTTAATGTTCGCGCTTACCCCAATAAACAGCCCCAAAACAAATTTTATTAAAATTTTTTTAAATTTTAAAAATTCTTTGTAAGTACATCGAATATCATCCACACTTCCAAAATGTGAATAACTCCCTGATTTTTTGTAATTTTTCATTCTGATGGTTGGAGTTGTTACGAGGCAAGCTAAACAAATTTTGATTAAAAATTTATAATTTCAAAAGAGTACCAAAAATTTAATGAACAAACAAACTTTAATTTAAAATTTATAATTTCTTGGGGTAAATTAATATTTGCGATATGTAACGTTATATTATTTGGGATAAATTAACATAAAATATTTTATTGCTCGATATTTAAACAAAATTCAACGACGATTTCAAATGTATGGTATGCTAAAGTAAAATTTGATTACATCTTTATTTTTTAACAGTGTATTTTTTAATAAATATTTTATGGATATAAAAATTGGTTTGTAAATGTAATTTTATTGAAATTAAAATTACCAAACAATTCGCTTTAAAATTGCTAGAAGCTCATGCGAACAAAGCAGAAAGATTGATACTAGCAAATCAATTGATATTCATAGATAGTAATTGAAATTTGGGAAGTTTTGTTGACCCGGAGAATTTTTAAACACAAAAAAATGGTAATCGATAAGCTGGAAAATCATAGATTCACATTTAGTGACGAAAATCAAGATCGGAAATTGTTGCAACAAAATTCGCAATAATAATCATTGTTTGTAATATTAGTTAAGAATAACTTAATACACGTTTTGGATTACAGATATTTGTTAGTTTTATTAAAAAGAAAGTACTGTGGAAAATCAATCTTATATTTTTAAAACCAATACAATGTAAGTAATTAGTATTGAGAATTATAAACAGTTTACAAGAGGCAAATTTGTTTTTAAAAGACATTATAATAAATACCCTACATGCAAGCCGGTAGTGGCCCGATGGCAGGCCGCCAATGGCAACGCCAGCCACCAGTGGATCACCGGTGGGCCTCTAGCGGTCTGCCAGTGGTAATATTGCTGAGACGAAGACACCAGTGGTCCGACAGCCGTCCACCATCGGTAAACGCTAGTGGCATGCCACCCACTGTAGAGATATTTCATTTTTTGTTTATTCGTTGAAAATAAGCAACATATTTTTAAAAGAAATTGTAAAAAATTGTCTTCAGTAATTCCATCTCGGGTTCAAAAGATGAAATTATGAAAACATTTGTTCAGTGTAAACTCTTCTGTTGCCTTATTCGAATTAACAATTAATTAAGGACCAACAGTTCTCACATGAAAACTATCGTATACTATAATGCACACAGAATATTCGCACATGAAAACCGTTTTGAAAGAACAAAGGCGATAACATCAAATTGCAGTGTTTATTCTCTTTTGAAAGTTCCGTGTAAAGATTGTGAAACTGATAAAAAGCTCTTTCGTAAAACGTTATGAACACATGTGGGAATTATCAAACATTGTACTATCAGTAGATAGATTGTTAATGTTTAAAAAGTTAAAAGCGTTTATTTATTCAAAAATCAGAATTCCATTATAATTTAATTTATTTTTCTTTAGCTTTTCTAGTAAAAAATGACCATTATAATAAGTAATAATATAATAAAGTAAGATTCTAGTTTTGTCAAAATTGAGAGAAAATGTATTTAAAAATACTTTTTGATACATTTTTGCATCAAATATGAAACTGAAAAATTCATATTTCATTTCACCCCTACGATATTTTGGAGCGTCAATTGA
The DNA here is from genome assembly GCA_963932145.1 of Acanthosepion lycidas. Lineage (NCBI taxonomy): Eukaryota > Metazoa > Mollusca > Cephalopoda > Sepiida > Sepiidae > Acanthosepion > Acanthosepion lycidas. The sequence goes on from OZ010586.1 coordinate 56,360,580, forward strand.
ATTGTTGTCCCAAATGAATTGGTTGTGTTGAAGTGAATGCTTATTGCGTTGCATATATGATTAAAATCCAGAAAAAGCATCTATATATATATATATATATATAGCAGCTAAGATTAATTTGGCTGACGGCTGTAAGTGTGAAACTTGAATTTCCTTGGAATTTAACTAACGGAATTTGTAAACGACCATTGTAGAAGCATTTATAAACTCGGTGATGTTAGCGCTGTTTGAATTATTATTACACTTTTATCTTTATTTTTACTTACAAAGTCAACTAAATTGGTGACTTGTATTAAAATGATTATGCAAGCATAATATTAACCTTGAATAAAGGTAAGAAGTCCCTTTGGAAGAGAAGGCCAGCGTTCACTTCTAAAGGCGTTGGATAGTAAAAACTTAAATAATTTCTTTCTTTTATACAGGGTGCGGTAAAAATGCCACCCACATAATGGTAAGACATTAGCTTGATGAAGACATCATTGCCATTAATGTCTTACCATTATGTGGGGGGGGGGGCATTTCTGCCGTACTCTGTATAACAAAAGAAGAGAATTTGAATAAATTTCAAATATATTTTGAAAACATTAGAATACCTTTAAAAAACGTATAATACAAATATGATTTCTTACTCGAAGTTAGTTTTTCCTTCTTTTCTACGGGGAGTTTTCGTGAGAACAATCTTTTTACAAGGGGACCCTTTTTACGAGGGGATCCTTTTTACGAGGAGTTAGCGAGCAATATTTTTTAGAACTAGCAAAAGTTTTGAAAGAAGATAAAATCCACTGTACATTATTGAGAAGGAGTAAATAATACAGAAAAATCGCAGAAAAGATGCAACCCCATAAATGTTGTTAGAAAGAAATTTGCAGTAAAATCTTTTCTAACTGATGTGTCCAAAACTAGATCTTATATATACCAATCATGATGGCAAAATCACTCATATTAAACTTTCGTAAATAAAATAGTACTTTTCTTTCTTTGTTGTAAATCATAATTATGAAATTATATTTTACTTTAAAAAGTGAAATCGATAAAAAATTTTGCAACAAAATTATTTGGTGACGAATGTTAGAAATCTAGACAACTCTGACATAAATAGCTTATTTCGTCATCATCATCATCATCATCATCATCGTCATCATCACGTATTTAGTCTGCTTTTGCTGAGTTTTACGAACTGCCTCCAAGTTTCAAGCTGAAGCCTCAAGAGACTACAGATCATGACTGTTGGCACAATTGGTTGGATCAGTAGCTGATATTGCTGGCATCATTATTTTTCTTGATTGTATGATGCCGCATGATTCTGTATATTAATTGAAACTCTTATTAAAATGTGTATGCACAGATAAAAGTCTATGTACATTTAAAATGAGTAATCAGATTAAATCGAGAGCATGAAAAACTAGAATTATATCACGGGTGTAAAATTCAGTAGACTCACAAAGAACTTTCAAAATATGAAGAAATTATTGCAAAATCTGTAGAATTCTGTGGATATATGAGAATGTGCATGTAAATTCCAGTAGTAAAGGTTCATTACCTTCGACAGCGTTAAAATATTCCTGATGATTTTAGAAGTACACAGGAATGCAAGGTTTTCCATTTCAGCCAAACTCGATTGAGAAACATTATTTTTCATATTTTTGTGTGATGCCGAGTGCACCAATAACAATGGCTATTGTCTGAGTTTTGAGATGCCACATCTAAATTTCAATTTCTAGATACTTGTATTTGATTAGTTCGTTGAACAATTTGACTGTAATATTTGTATCAACGGCATTGTTACCTCAATGAGCAAGCCCTTTTTTTTCCAGTAAATCTTTAACTATATCCGTCTTATTGGTTATCATTGTCTGTTTCACCGAAAAGATATATTTTCATTAGATGTCACAGAATTTGGTTTGTGTCACCACCAATTTTCCCTGGGTAAATTGTACTTGCGAAATATTGTCCAGTGAATATATTGGCATATTTTGTCATGACATGGGAGGGAGGGAGGGATTCAGTTGGGGCGAAGAGTGTGTGGCCTGACACTAAGTCGGCTGAAGTTTCTGGAAGTAAATCCCCAATTCTGTATGCGAGTGGAGGGGATGACATCATTTTTGAGAATATGTTATTCTGATTGTTTCTAGTTGTTAGACGTTGATCTTTCACTGCAGCTATAAATCATTATGTCTCAGATTCCAGGCCAGCTGTGGAAAGACAAAAGATGAGTTGCTGTCATTTATATCAACATCATTAATATTTAACCTTTCCGACTATTTTACACGAAATGGATTTCTTTTTCCATTTACCCTCGATTTTTCCAGGCTTTTATTTATTATTGTTTTTGATTTCAATGTTTTTGCTTCCTCTGTAGGATGTCCAATTATGTTTGGGGCAGTAATGTCGTTTAAATCCATTTCGAATGCATATTTTACTGCTTCCTTGGAAACAGTAAAGAGATTTGGTCATTTCGTGTTTGAGTACCAGTCTTAGCTTCCAGATATTTTGGTGCAATGCAAGTATTTATGAAGTCTAATAGTCGCCAGTTTCAAGGACATTTCTAATTGGCATAATCCCCGATGGTCTCTTGGAATATATACTCTTTATATCTGCATTCATGATACATGCTCTTCATTCACAATAGGTTTCGGATCTTCACATCTACTTTTAGGATCACATCACCACAGGTGCTGCTAATGCGACATAAAGATTATTATGACGTTTTCGGCAGCCTTATAAAATCATTTTCTTTATTAACAGTTTGACTTTATATTCATAAATGTCACGTCTACACCATTTCTGTCCACAAGGAAAATTATTGCACTTAACAAGATGTGAATATGGATGTTTAGTAAGAAATAATGTGAAAATTTTATACATGTTAAGTGAACCAAAGTTATTCGACGATAGTGTCTTGAATTCAGAGTTTCATCATTTTTCGGGGGTAATAATGTGATTTCATTGACCAACCAAGCGATGGAGCATATTGTCTGGGTGTTTCATAACACTGTTGAAAAGCCAAGTTATTTTTTCACTGGTATTGGTAAGTGCATTTAACTAATAATTACTTTATCTTTTCCGGGTGATTTCCATTCACTGTTTTTTTTTTTTTTCAAAGCAACCCGGAATTCATCTAAAGTCCTTTCTTCCCAAGCTTATTCTCCTGCCATGTTTTGTTCCTGAATTATTTCATTTATCCCAGATGCTTCATCATTGTGGTCTTTGTTATCAGACGAGATTGTTTACCAAAATGATTGGGATTTTTTCGACAGTCGGTAGTTTATCAACATTTATGTTAAACTTCCCTAATTTCCTGTAAAATCCTTTAGCTTATTCTGAAACATGCAGTTATTCTTGTAAAATCATCTCCTTTTTTTCAGTTGTTTGATACGTGCAGCTTTAGCTTGGATAGTTTTGCTTGATGTTTTAAATTATGCTATCAGTTTAATTCAATTTTAATTGCTTATATAATAATAATAATAATTATTATTATTATTATTATTATTATTATTATTATTATTATTATTATTATTATTCCTCATTTTGTACATTCACATGCATCTCTCTCACTTTCCTAATTTTATATTGACATTGTTCTTTGTAAGTTGGGAACAGTTCACTATTCAGTTAATTATGTTAACGCTGTACTGAATAACTGGCACTGCTAAGCTGTTGATTACAGATATTCTATTTCAAGAGTTCAGCTCGGGGTTCAAAATAAGGCGCACGGTTCTATAATATTGTTTTCTAACTTTCTCATTCATTTGGTTAGGATTAATTCCATCGTTTTCGCTAACTCTTAAAGTACTTGAAAGTACTATATTTAAAGTACTCTTAAATACTTGTAAGGTTCCTCTTGCTCAAATTATCTTATTTTTGCTGTGATATCCAAATCTAGCTTTCTGTCACGTTGTCTTTCTTTTGAGGTATTTTGTTGTGCATGTACCAAACCCCAAATCCATTTCAATGTCGACACTAAAACTTTTTTTACTGTTTTTAGGAGATCTTCCAGTTCGTTGTTATATTTGTCAAAGAGTTTCAGATTATTCATGCAAGAGATGATGGAAGAGATTGTCCCTGAATTTCTACACACAATTAGTGTCTCTAAGTTCGTGCGAAAAAATGAAAATTATACAAAAGAGACGAAAGTAAGTTTACCTGGAAAACGCCTCGACGAATTTAATTTTTCTGCAAGTTCACTGTAGCTTATCTAATTCGATAAAAGTTTTCTCCTTCACAGAGTATTGCTTTGTTTTAAGAAGTCAGTCATTATTGGGGATATTTCCTAAATTTCAAGAGAATGAAGGATCTATAAATGAGGGATAATATCAAATGCTTTTCTTTGTGGCGCAGTTTCCCAATATTATTTTGTTTATCCGTAACTGGTCTCTACAACCGTACGATCCCCGTTTGTACACTGTTTGCCAACAAAGTGATGCTGATGTACAAAGATACGAAACCTCACACCCCATCATGATACCCTATTTGAAAGGTGAAATGTAACACACCTGACAGTCAAATGTGCGCCATACGATTATAAATTTTGATAAAATCCGCGCGTAACTTTGCAGGAATACCTTCATGTTGGGTAACTCAGTTCGGATAAAGATGGCCTCCGATTGAGTCTGTTCTCAAGAAAAGAGATGTGATTTCTCAAGTCGTATTGGCTGCCACATCCTTCAAACAACTCTCCCGGCACCCGGCCATGATGCTACCCAAACTACTTCTACTCATGAACAGAAATGAACAGTACGTCATAAGGAACATACCTAATTGACAAGCAAATTTGCAACACTGAACGAGTATATATCTACTGCATCCCATCATAATTACTCAAAATAAGCCATGTAGGTCTAATAAATTAAGATTGGAAGCCACGAGAACCATCCTTAGTATTGCAGCAGGGCATTTATTATTATTATTATTATTATTATTATTATTATTATTATAGTAATTTGGTTTTTAGGCTAACCTATCAGGAATGGCCAGCCTCTAAGACTTCAGTTATGTGTAAGCACTTATTTTGTTATTTCTTTTAAGCAAAAGTGCATCGGAAGTTATAATAACTATATAACTATATTTTATTCCGTTTTCTGGTAGACTCTTGTAGAAGAGTTTATTTAGTCTTCTGTTCTTGTTGAATCTGTTTCCCGTTTCATGATTTGTTGATCTCTTTTTTGTATTTCGACTCTTCTCCCAGAATCTGAACGTTTTTTTTGGAGGGGAGTTATTTTGTTTTTTTGCAAGTGAGACGAACAATATCAATAATATTTCTTTCTTTCGTGGATATTTTAATCACAAAATCGGGATTTTCCATCGATATTTGCATATTGTTTAACACTTGCTGTTTCGTGCTCACCATCGTCTTTTCAAAAGGCGTGATGCTTCTAGATGTTCGAGTGGATAAAAAAAAGAAAACCAAAAAATCATTTTGACAAAAATTCGCGTACATAGTGTACTGACGGCGGTCTTTTTCTCGTGATCTTTTAAATACCAGAATTTGGAAACTGCATTCATTCTTATGATTTTCGTACGTGCATTTCAAAACATGTAATTTATTTTTGAATAACAAGTTTATTTTTCGTTCATCTATTAATGTATAATGACTTTATTTTCTATTTAGTGCTTATATATTATAAATATTTTAAACTTTCGTTTTACTATTTTCCATTTTTTAACCTTTTCTCATCATAACAAAGCCTTGGCCGATTTTTAACTGCGTCTTATTTTATTCAGTTTCATTTACTTTTTCTTGTATACTGTTTATCGTTATTCATCGTCATTTTAAAAGCAACTAGTAAGCTTTAATGTAGCGTAGTAATGTAATAATAATCTCCCTTATTGATTTCTAGACAATTATGGAAAATATCTAAGTTCGATTATTCAACATTATTATAGGTGAGGACGTCATTGATTTTTCTTCACAATTTTTCTCAAAACAGTGATTGTTTTGGTCTTGCGAAAAAAAATATATTCGATCTGCTTCCTAAAGTCTTCTTTGGACGCGTAGTTTACATATTGTGATCTTTTTCTTTCAATTCTCCTACATTTTGACGTCTCATGAAACAATGGCATTACATATTCTCATCTCTTCCCCCTGTCTATCTCTCTCTTTCTTGATCGCTCTCTCTTCCCGTTTTATTATCAAGTGGGGCGATTGGAGTAATATTGAAATTCAGCTTACAGACAAGATTTATCACTTGTCATTATTATTTATTATTACACTATCCTTCAGTGAATATCTGATATTGTAGCTTCAATCAAATGTTTAACATAATGGATGATTGAGCATGACGGTTAATTTAATGTTATTTATTACTTAACTGCTTTTTAACCCAAGGCAGTTATGCTTCACTTTTCACTATCAGCCGTAGTGTCATTCAAGTATCCAAAATCTTGTGCCCTTAATCGTATATACATGTCTGTTGTTTTTTGTTGTTGTTTTTTTTCTTCTAGCGAATTTGTGGGCAATAGCATGCTTGTAATTCAATAAAATAACAATTATAATATTTAAAGAACATTTTCATTGGTAATCTACTGGCCGTTATACTATAGTGGCGTTGGGTTTAGGGGTCAAAATGAACAGTTGATTTACGCACGCCAAGAAGATTAATGAAGGATGAAAATGACGAGGAAATACACGAGTATTTTTACAAAACAAGATAAAATTTATTTACGAATTCACACGCTTGAAGTGTCAGTAGGTCGTTTCAGGAAAATAAATCAGAATTCTTAAAGTCCGTAGTTTCAACGTAATGTCATGAAGAGGAAATATTCATACAACAGATTAAATGATCTGACACAAAATAATATTAAAAAATGTTTCAGACAAAGGTAAGAGAGTTTGTTGTTCACAGAAGGGATATATGGTTGCATACGTTCAAAAGTGCACGGAGAGAGATAGTTTGAAATACTTAACTTTCTTGTATTGTTAAGAGAAAATTCTTTGAAGTGCATCGTGCTGTTTAGAGGCCGATAATATAATTGGTGAGTAACTTTAACGCCTGGTCACGAGGAATTGAAACGAAACCTTTCACATGACTTTAGATACCTTTTCTTCTTTGATTAAGTTAATTTTTCTCCGTATTTTATATAAAACAAATAATTTCGCATATTTTGCTACTTTCTTTTCTTCTTCTTCTTGGCTGACCGGCTAATTTCTGTGAAGGCAAGGTTTTCATTGGTCCAAAACAATTTCACATATGCTCGCAAATTTCTTTCCTTCTCCTCAGCTCACCAATCAATTTCTGCGAAGGCAAGGTTTTCATTGGTCCAAAACAATTTCACATATGCTCGCAAATTTCTTTCCTTCTCCTCAGCTCACCAATCAATTTCTGTGAAGGCGAGGTTTTCATTGGCCCAAAGAAACAATAGATTCGTGAATTCCTTTCCTTCTTCTTTCTCAGTCCTTCAAATTCGAAGTGATTGTGTGAAGGGAGTTATAATTATTTCGCACTCACTACAGTATCTCACTGTCTTGTAATATTTCCTAAGGGGAAAAAGTGCAGATCGGCGGTGTCCTTTATGTGCTAGGTGAGACCATGTGTTTTTCACTGTATACCCTACCGCTATGGGCTTGTGATGCCCATCTTCTTTGTAGTCTATATAGCAACTGACGTTCGACACTAACGTCACTCAAGGGCCATCACGTGACTTTGTTTCAACCAAGGAGATAATGGCTTTTTTGTACCCTTACTCTACATTTCTGTGGAAATTGACTGTTGAGAAAAATCACCAAAAGTATCGCCATTCTAACAAAACGTTGACTTAAAGAAACATTTCAAAACAGTTTTGCAGACATTTTTTATGGTAGTCAGTTTCTTACAATAGAGTAATATTCAAAACGTTAGTTATACTTAACTTCAGGAAGAGACACTTGAGGTTTCTGGGGCACATAATGAGAAAGGGGCTTAGATACTCACAAGACAGATTGAAGGCAAAAGAGACAGAGGAAAACAACGCATAACATAGTGAGCTTGAATATATGAATGGCGGAACAGGGTTTGGGGGAAATAACAGAAAAAACAATATTTATTCAGAGTTACAAGGGACCGGAAGTTATGGAGTTCCATGATCGATTATGTCCTGCGGGGACATTTGCACATAAAGAAAAGGTTTATCAACCAGTCATATAGAAAATTACAGAAATTTAGAGTAGAATACAATTTTCTGCTTTGTATTAATTTTGTGCTGAATGGTTTATCTTCGGATTTTGAATTTTTATTGGTTGGATTCGAATTCTTTTAAATGCCAAATGATTTAAAAAAAAAAAAAAGACATTTTATTTGTGAGTAAAACAGAATCATGAAATTCTGATTAGATTTTACAGAAGAGAAACAAATCATTTTTAGCAACAAAATGCAATATTTAAATAATTTAATGCGCTTAATGTTTGCCTGTAATCCACAGCATATTGGAACCGAAATTTCTTTACTGCGTCATGGAACCAATCACACCAAAAAGAGGATTTCTTCATAATTTTGTTGGAAGGCTTCCATGAGGAAAAGATTACAAGAAATAAGCTTTGATTCTTGCTGATAACTTTCTATTATTATGAGGAATACGCAATGATTTTGTTAGAAACATTGTCGAGTTTGAAGTTTTCCTCTGTCAAAAAAATGAAGGCGTTCACATCAATCCTACTGCATTGATCTGTTTTAAGCATAACAACTCTAATTTGTATTTCCTCCAACTTTTCATATTCATAAATAATTTATTTAGAAAGCAAAAATAATCTGTATGGTCTGAAAACAAAATTATATTTGCACTTTTTTTAATATCTTTGCGGCTTGAATTTTGTCAACTGATATTCGTGTAACTTTCTAGATTTTATCCTATTTTACTCTTTTCGATTTACACCAAGTAAAATGAACATGAAAACGTAAACTTCATTCCATTAAGAGATATGTTGTGCTTGTAAAATCCGTACGAATTACATGTTGTGTTTATTTTTATTTCCAACATTAACTTCATTAAACAACTTATTTAATATTTAGTGTTTTGTGCCATTCTCATCTGCCATCTTTTCACTAGTTCATACCGCCATCCAAATCCTCTCTTGAAGAGAATTCTTTAAAGATCTCAGTGAATAATAATATGAAAGTGTGATGGCTGATGAATACAACAAAGTAGTGATAATTTTACAGGCGTGCTTTCATCTGGTTACCAGAGAAGCGTAGCATTATCCTGATGGAATGTTACGCGCTTTCTATTAGCTAATTCCGGACAGATAATTTTCATCGAGTACTGCTGTCACATGGTCGAATCAATCGTTCAATTATCTGGGAGAAGCTCATGGTAGGCAACAGCATCTTTCATTGGGTAAATACAGGTATAGATAATGGGTGTTTGTATTGCGTGTCCCACGATCTCTTACGTTTAACATGTCAACTTTATATTGCTCAAAATTTATCGTAAATGAAATACATTATCGTAGAGAATCGGAAGTCTCACATCAAAGCGGCTAACATAACCAAGTCGGTGCACATTATTTTCAAGGCTTGACTATTCCTTGCGCCATAGAAATTTGGTTAATCTCAAGTCATGATGTCATCTTTATCAATCTCAAGTGGTCCATTCGGCCGTGGATACTCATTCAGCTAGCAATCTTTAAAACAAGACTATGAAAACCACTCCAGCAGGTTCGATCATTCATTGCCGCTTTGTCATGAACTGGATAAATCTTTTCGCGTTTTTGCGGCATTTTTACCTTAACATAAAAATGCATAATTTGCTGAAAATCGTTCTTATTTTCTCCTGTATTCAAATTTAGAATGAATAGACCGAAATAAACCAATTCTGACACGTTTGTAAAAGTGAACGCCATTAGTGCTGTCCTATTATAATCAAACGTGATCTTTTTCAATGAAAATATTTAAAAATAGGCACTCCTAATGCGCTATCTAATAACGAAAACCGAACGAAATGTTTCGGCTCTTTAACTTTTATATGTACATGCTATCCCACGTTGAGTTTATCAATGAGTGTAACACCGTTTTTACTGCTTGGAAAGCACTTGACCAAATACTCATTCACCTATTCTATTCCCCATCACCCATTGAGACATTAAAGACACAAGACGTTATAAATAACTCTTTTGTGTTTCTTTTTAGTATACATACATTAGTTTAATTTCTTTTTGTTTAGTATGAAGGCTGCAAACAACCTTTTCAAGTTGCTTGTTACACAAAGATCACCAAAACCGTCTACTAGGTTTGCGCACAAAATCACCCATTACCTCTTCTTTTTTAAAACTATAAACTTGAATAAACAGTCTAAAACCAGATTTAAAAACGAAAAAGAAATAATAAAAAGGCATATGTTGGAAAGTTTTGCGCCTAGCTTCTAAAAGGTCTTTTTATCAAAAGTTTCAATGGGTTTCAATCAAAAGTAGCACTCATTAAAAAGCATTGGCTTGAATTACAATGAAATGTTACAGGTCAGACTAACAATGCAATATGGAGCAACACTGAAACGTATTTAAGGCAAATCCCTTCGAACAAATGAAGAAAGTTCAAAAGAAGAGATCGCCACTACTTGTCTAACATCTCTCGACCATGTCTTTCTCAAATTACTCGGATTCCCAAGAGACTGCAATTAATCGATACTCATGTTCTATTTACTCCCACTCCGATCTTTCTAATGGCTTCAGAACAATACAGTTCAGGAATTTATTTTATCACTTACTCATCATAAACTATTTCTATATATGGCGTACAATAGAAGACAATAATTTGTAAGGTTTGAAGTTTAAAGAAATAATTTTAAAATGGATTTATGAACATGCAGCAATTAATCTGTAATTTTTCAGATTAAAAAGGTTTCTTTTTAATTCGTTTTATGGAATGTGACTCTTATCAATAGAAACTAAATAGAAAACAGAAAATACTTTAGAAATACGAGACAAGAACATGTTGATAAAAAAAGTACATTTGTTATAACAGGCACATCTAGAAATTTAACTCTGTGTTGATTTTTATCTAATTGATTATCTAAGAATGAAGACAAGCATTTTGATGTTAAGCAAAATGAAAATAATCTCAAATTTTGGTACTTGTGGGTTATCTGTCGCCACCTTTTGACTTGCATATTGATGATCTTTTAGATGTCTTTTGATTTATTTTTTTCAGACTGCTAAATAAATCTTTGTATAGTATAATTTTATACATCTGTATTTGTGAAATAGTCGGAAAATTAATTTAAAACGTAGAGACAGATAAGACACAAGTACCCAAATGTTATTAATAGGAATTTAAATAAATCTTCTTTATTAATCTGTTTCAAGATGTTCCAATCCAAATAAAGCAGCATAAAAACTTTTTAATTCTATTAAAATAAGAAAATGTCTCTATAAAATTCTTCATACTAAAGATGGATGATGCTGAAGTAGCTGAAAGTGATTGGGTGTCCGAATTTAGGCTGACTTTTAAATCATGGTAAGTACTCAACATTTACATGAAACTGCACAATCTTCTTTCCCCTCGCAGTTCCTATATTCGTTCTCTTTTTTTTCTTCTTCTTTTTTTTTTTTTGCATTTGACAAGTTTTTGATATGAACATTTTAATTTCAAATTCAAATTTCCTCTCCTTAAACTGCAGAAATGATTTGTATCTCTCTCTCTCCCTCTAAACATTAAAAAAGTACAATATATATAAAAAAATAAAAGGTTGCTTATATCAATATACAAGAACATACCAGTGATTTTTTTAAATGCAAGCTGATGTTCTTTTATATGCCGTATCCATTCAGGACATGGATGATATGGCTCTTCATAACTTTTTACCTCTTTCTACCATCTCTCCCACTCCTTGTCCTGCCATCCTTTTACACAAGCTTGTTAGGCAGGGTTACTTGCTATTTCCCTCTTGCCTTCAATGTCATGTGAGTATCAAATCCTCCAAGTCTTTTTTTCCTAATTGTGGCCTAGAAATTTCTACTGTCTCTTTCTAATTTTCTGTAGAAATGTTGTGCCGTAAATAGGAAAGGTTGACACACAGAAAATAAGTAGTAGTTTATGTGGTAGACGGTCGAGAACACAGACTAATGTAATAAACAGTTAATCGTTAACTCCTCAGGATTTATCAGAGACCCTCCCCACAAGGCCGTTTTTTAACGTGGGGCTTTCCGAGCGCGTACGCACGGGCAAAAATTCCCCGTAGACAGCCCATAGACGGGGTCGAGCAGCTGTCTATACCTTCCCAGACGAGACTCTGTCCACAAACCATCCATGCCCTTGTTAAGTTAAATCCAGTAACTTGAACGAAAAGAAATTAACTTTGACTTAACTGCCAGTCCCGCTACACACAGCTTGTTGCTGACCCAGAGGGCATTCCACAACATCACTCAGGTGAGTGATACCTCGTCGTTATTGAGACACCGCCACCCGAACACCCAATGTCAAAGAGAGTTAAATTCCTCCTTCGTCAAACCGAGTTCATTCCTTACAGTATCTCGAGCACTCCCCCCTTCCACGACACTAACACCCGATATAATGCCTTATAGGAGACAACAGTCCGGGTATCGGAGAGGCCTTCCTTAACCCGTATGAAATCTTTCAGAGCTTGTCGACACTTACGACAGAAAGAGCAATTGGCCTGAATATTACGGTGGACTTGCTTCTCGCCATCATGCACACTTCTCGAAGCCGGAAACGCTTTGTTAGCGTCTTCCTTCCAGAAGAGACCGTTACCCTCATTTTGCTGAAACATTCGATCTAGAAACTTGGGCCGCAACGAATCTCAACGTTGGGCATTCCTAGACCGCCGTCAGACGGATGGAGGCCGGCCAACGCACGTAAGGAGCCTTATAACACCACAAGAGGTGAAACAAGATTCGAACCAATAAAATTAGCTCGGCGCAGAAGAGTGGAAGTATCGAGAGCCGGTAAAGAAAGATGGGGTAAATGTGCGAGGCAGAAACTTCCGCCCTCGCCTTTAAGGATGGCCTCCTCCGAGACCACAGACGAACTGCAGCCTCAGCCTTTTTTCGAATCTCCAACCAATTCTTCTCCAACTGGAGGTCGGGACCAAACCAGACGACGAGTATCTTGAGAGACCCGTCCGTCCAAGTGAAGGGTTCGGGAAAGAGACTGCTTTCCACGCACCCAACCGTAAGCCCACAGACTTGTCGCGGTTGATCTTGGCTCCTGTCACTTCCTCATACTTGCTGATTTTCTTGCCAATTTCGTCAATTTTGGCGTTGATTTTCCCAAAAGCGGTGACTTCGTCGACATAAGTGAAATAATTGGCCGGGGTTTTCGAACCAGGAAGGGTAATTTCATGTAGGACTGGATTCGCAAGAAGGGCTCCAACGCAAGAATGTTCAACATCGGCGAAAGTGGGCAACCTTGACGAATGGATCTGGACAACATGAAAAGTTTCGACCTCATGACATTCACTTCTACCACCGCACCGAGGGACCGAGACGAGAGCAGGATCCAGGATCGGAAGTACGGCCGACTCGAGGACAACACGGAGAAATCGATCGTCAACCCTATCAAATGCTTTGGAGCGATTTAAATTGTCAGCGCGGCCTCACTGTCGACTTGTTTTACGATCAAGTTTACCAGATGTAGGTTGTCCATAATAGTCTGACTCTTCACAGAGCAAGTTTTCTCAGGGTCAATCAGACTAGGCAGGACAGCCTGCAAACTGTTTGCTAAGACCTTGGCCAAAATCTTTAATTCTGTATTCAACATAGTTAAGGGCCGGAAATTATTAATCCCATCCGTGTTTATTCTTGCGAAGCAACTTGATCACACCTCTGGTGAAGCGTTCGGGAATATTCCCGTTCTTCATCCATTGATTAAAGACCAGTGCCTAGCATGGAGACAGACATGTGTGACTGCCTCAAGTACACCTCATAGGGGGCGGGGGAGTCCGTCGATACCCGAAGTCTTGTCTCGACCAACATGCTTTAATGCATCCTAGATTACCTTCTCTGTTATCGGACTCTCGCACTCAGCCGCTCTAGTCGCCACGTGGCGGGGAAAGTCACCCAGATAGGTGTCAAACAGAGTCGGGCTCAGACCGAGCTCCCTGGTAAAAAGATCCTGAAAATAAAATCGGAAAGCCTCACATATGACATCGTTTGTAGTCACGGTATGGCCACACGGCAATGTGATATATTGGCTAGTGATATATCATAATACGTTGAAAAGAGATCAAACCTCTTCGTCAGTATGACTTCATGGTCGCCACAATGGAAACTAGTCTCTTATACAACACATATCCTTGGCGCTGAAGGACGCGATTGACTCTCGACTTGCGAGACTGACCTCAGCCCCAGAACATTCAGGCTGGCTAAAAAGAGTGACATTGTCAAATCTATTAGGGTTCGCTGTCTGCCTTAAACATTATCGGGGTAAAGATACCCACGGCCTCACACATTGACCCCTGTCTTATTTAATTCTTTATGCGACCTTCAATCGTGAGACCCAAGTCTTAAGTGCTCTATATAGGGAGGGGTGAACAAAAACTGGGACCCTCCCTGAGCAGATTGTCTGAGCTTCTCCCAAATTGCCAAGAAGGAGGGAGTTAAGTCCAGGCCTTTGACACCATTCCCCATGTCTGCCAGGACTCCAAGCCAGTTCTGATGACGATGAGGACCCTCTTAGCATGTTGAAAATTCCGCGGATCCTCTATGTCTCTTTCGCCAAACTTCTATATCTACAGCAGGCATTTCAAGGCATGCATCCGGTTGTCATAGATTTTGGCTTTTCTGTTTTGCTCGGGGTCACTTAGCATACATTCTCTCCGGATTTGTACTGTAATTTTGTCTTTTTTCTCTTGATTCAGCAGATAGGTTTCTATGCATCTTTTGTGAGCTTTAGGACGTTGGAGAAGTTTGGGTAGGAGTGGGGAAACTGTGATACGCAGGGAGTGAGCACCTATTTAATGGGGAGCATATTCAAAGGGGTTGGGGTTATTGACCTAGTCACAGAGAGAGAGAGAGAGAGAGAGATTTTCTTGTGTGATGGGGAAGTTGGGGCAGAGGCTGAGGGGTGTATCACCCCCACTGATCCATGTTGTTCTTTTGTGCCAGATGTGGACACTTTTAAGGGGGTTAACTTCATAGGGGTTAGGATAAATGACCTAGTTATTGGAGGAGGAGATAACCTTTTCTTTGGGGAAGATGGCACAGAGGCTGAAGGACGCAGTACCCCCCCCCCTTTCTGGTCCAGGTTGTTTTTCCCTCCAGCAGCCTCTCTAATTTTTTGATCCTTTCGAATTTCTCATATCTAGGGTCATTTTTTTTTTTTTTTTGCTCTGCTGATGTAATTTTACAGTGTAGAATATAGTCAGGAATCTCATATACGGCCACCTTGGTCCTACGCCGTCCTCGGTATTCTGTGCGGGTGATATAGTTTTTTTTTGGGGGGGGGTTGTGATCAAATGAACAAGACGTTACATCTGCAAGGTCCTGTGGCTTGGGCAACAGTATGTCCCACATGAAATATCCTAGACCTTTAATTATTTGTTAAGGTTTAAACTCCACCCAAGGAATTCAGTGCTTTCAACACTGCCTTTTGTGCACCGACAAATTTTGCGCGTTGGCTTGTCGAGCACAAAGACTGACACTGTTCTTTTTGCAATGTGCTCTTGCGCATCGAGGTCTACCCAAAGCCCACCATCGGTAACCAAATGTGCGTACTGTTTAGCTCTCTCGATAAACTGCACCAAATTGACTTTGCATTTCGGGGGGAGGGAAGGGGTTTAAACAGAGGGTGATTCTCCCACCGCTACATCGCTGACTCCGACCGCCGCCAAGCTAATGCTCGTGTCCTTTTCTTTATTCTTCATAACGGGGATGGATAAATTATTTTTCCCTTATAGGGTCCCATCTTTAGAGAATTTTTCTTTTTTTTTGATTTGTAGGTTGAGGTGGGGTACAGCCTCATTTTTTTTGGGGGGGTCTGGTGGATCTGTCTTAGTGGCAAATACATTTTTGATGGCCCAATTATGGTCGACCATCTTGTGAAGTTTTCTAACAACCAGATATTTTTCCTTTTTTTCCTCTAGCCACAAACTTCAAACAAAGGAAAAAGCAAAAACGAAAATAAAATGCAGAGCAAAATACAAAGTAAAAAAAAATAAAAACAGGCAGAGAAAAAAATAAGAATACGAAAATAAAAACAAAATATAATCTAAACAAAATTTAAATGAAATTAGGCCGCAGCTGAAAGAAAGTAATAACACTGGAAATGAAAAATATAATCAACAAAAAGGAAACAAACTTTGTAAAAAACAAAAATAAAAACTAAACATAAAATGTCCAAATGAGCTGAACGGTGTATCTAGAAGAGAAAAACTGACTTCTACGCCAGTAATCCTCTGTGATCGTTAATTGCTCTCGCTCAGAAGAAAGTGTTGTTTAAATCGTCTTAGACCAGTCCATCTTGTGGGGGTGTTCAGCTACTCTACAACAAGAAGTTGACTTTTTGATACCATTTCCTTTAACTTCCTCGTTGCTCACGTACTCCGTCTCTGGCATTATCACAGAACCAATTCTCTCTTAACCCAAGTCTCCTCGTTATCTGCGAGGAGGAAATTGTCCAGTAATATATATATATATATATATATATATATATATATATATATATATAGAGAGAGAGAGAGAGAGAGAGAGGATTGATATTACATAATTGTTCATCAATAATATTTTATTTATTTTTAAAAAAATTTTCTTGTTTCTTAATATTTTAATAATATATAATACTTGCAAGGTGTAAAATTATAATGACAATCGATCTTTTGAATGAATTTAATTAAAAATAAAAGGCGCCTAATGCCATCTAATAACAAAAACAGAATAAATATATTTTGGCAAATCACATAATCACCCATTTTTTATGAAGGCAACTATACATGATTAGGATGTTTATTCGTTTATTATAAATGAATTAATCAATGGTAATGCTCTGTCGATATTGTCATATGTGGCAAAAAAAAAAGAAAGAAAAATACGTTTATCTGGGTGAATACTTGCTCTACATAACTTATATTAAGAGATGCTGAAATATTCTCGATTCGATCATGAAGAGAGTAAACGACAAATCTGGTGTTTGATCATTTGGTTAGATTTGAGGAAGTGTATTGACCCAACCTTGATTTTTTAAGCGTTGCTCTCCAATGCTTCGACCAAAATGATGATGAAAAATTGAATTACCCTAAAACCTACTTTCTACTCTCACACAAAGATATACCCACACTTGTTATTTAACTGCTCAAATGGCAACGCAAAAGTTTCTACGACATTCGCTCAGCACGCTGTCCATATTTGTTCGTGAGTGTGTGTATGTGTGTACGTGCTTGTCGGTGTGTTTGTGTTAGTATGTGTGTGTGTGTGTTTGAAAGTGTCGTTTTGCTTGTATTTATTGAAGAATGTTACCCATCAGCAAACAATGTTAGTTTCTTCACTACTCTTCTCTCCTCTGATTAAAGTGAATGTATTTTCTTTTAAATCTTGATATTCCCATGTGTGACGCGTTTGGAAAGTAACTGCACGACGGTTAAGCACATCATATGAAAATAAAAACCCTCAAGTCCATCTTCTTGAGCTTGAGTGTTTATTCCAATAGAAGTTGTCTTTTTATCAGATGAACTACGTCAGACATTTTGGAAATTATTTTTGAAATCTATAAAATTATATATATTTTTTTTTGTCATTGCTTTATTGTTTAACATATTACTTTTCATCGGAAGAATTATATCCTTAACGATTTTCGATTAAAGCATAAACGAGTGCTATACTGATTTTGCAGTGATATTTACCGACAGAGCGACTTTCGTCTCAGTGAAAAATATACATAGATATACTAGAGAAGTGATTATTTACGAAAAAATATTTTAAACTTCGTAGCATTTTAACCGTTAAACAGTGAACATTATCAATTGATGATTCAACCAAGATCAGATGTTATCATTAATTGATGATTTAAACTTATTCCAACGATACAAACATCAGTCATTTTTGTTTCGTGGTTAAATGACTAATTGGTGACTCTAAGATCCACGATGTTAATATTGCTACCAATGAATTCTCTGTCCCAGCCTATCTTCCTCTTTATCGAAAACATTCTAGCATATATATGCATGGTCTTGATATTTATATCCGGGAAAATCTTCCAATATCAAGGGAATTGTCTCTTGAGTCCCCTGATGATTCTTTCATGTGTTTTCGAATTTCGTCATTTCACTCTGTTAGCTATCTTTTTTCTCCTTATCGCTTACCTTCTTGTCAGGGCTGTAATTTATTAAACAAATTATCTAACAATATAGATCTCTCTCTGTCTCTGTCTGTCTCTCTCTCTCTCTCCCCACCCCGAACATTTTTGTATTTGATGATTTTAATGCTCATTGCGTCAAGTAGCTTAACTGATGTAACCAATATTCAGACTCAATTTTTCCGTTGCTCAGTGGAGTTCTCTACTTACCTAATAAAACTGATCAACATTCTTCTTTACTTCATTTCTTCCTTACCTCCTCCCCTAGCTATTGTCGATCACCACAACTCTATCCTTTTGCCAATTTGGAACACGCAGTAGTTTCTGCTGACATTTCTTTTGTGTTGTCCATTAGAAAGGGACCTCCTATTCACAAGATTTGTTTCTGCTCCCAGCGTAGCGATTGGGATTCATTTCGTGACTTTCTTCGGGATACGTCTTGGATTCTTAACCTTCCTATTGAGAATTGTGCCACAGAGGTTTCTTTTTGGATCGATGCTTTTGTTACTTTTCAGAAATACCAATTGAAACCACAATCTTCTTCTTGGTTCACATTGAACTCTTCTGTAGCTATGGATCAGAGGAATCCCTTCTTCCGGGTGTTTCGGCCTAATAGTTTCACTCACAACAGAAACTTGTTTGTATCTGCTCGTAACAATTGTAAACGTGTCGTCAAAGAGGCTAAGTCTTTGCGTTTAGAATGAAACACTATTGGCGGCTCTGTAATAGTGTCTTAAATATCCCTCCTCTCTTGACACATCTGAAGTAACTTCGCCTGACTTTTCACTTAGAAATGTGTCCCTATGAATAATATGCATATAACACCGTCCATAGTATCTGGTATCATCTCTAAAATGGATACTCTCAAAACATGTGGACTTGATAGTATTCTGTAATAGTCCTGAAGAAATGTACTCACGAACTGGCTCTCGTTCTCTCTAAACTGTAAAGTGCCTCATCTTGCTTTCTCGCTTGTTGGAAATCCTCTCTTGTCGTTCATGTCTAAGAACTCAGGCGAACCCTCTGATCCCTCTATCAGCCTCTTAGCCTTCTACCTCGTTTAGGCAATGTTCCAGATGCTCTAATCAACTCTGAATTGCTTAAACATCTCAGCACAATAGGCAATATGTCTTTTGCTTCTCTTGGTCAACTGCTGGTGTGTTAACGATTATTGCTGAAAAAGTATATCAAGTTTTAGATAAGAATGATGAAGCTCGACCAATCGAATTGCAGTTCTAGCTGAAGCCTTGCTAATTACAACGAAATTATTCTGAGCATAAAATAATTCACAAAAACTATTCATAGAATCCTATTCCCATTTCTCGAGAATGCATTCAGACAATTTAATAATACCGTTCTACTTTCTAACAAACTTTAAATTAATATTTGCTTCAATTTAGCATCGGACAACAGCTAAAGCTAAGTGTTTCGATTCCAGTTATTAAAATAATGTCTTCAAATTTTGACCGAAACTATTTTGTCTTTGAATTTCCCCTTGTAAATAAGACAATATCTAGAAATAGCGGTGGAAACTCGGCCTGTACGCGGCTGAAACGTTGTTAATAAAATAAACCAGAAAGACAAGAAAGATTTTTGTGTGGTTGTTGGGTGAGACGCTGAAGTTCTTGTATCGATCTTTATCGCGATATCAATTCATTCTTATTAGTGATCAAAAGAAGAATTCAGTGAATCATTGAATGAACTGAAAAACCAAGATTTTCATTTCTTTCTCTCAATTTCATTATAAACTCATCTTCATTCTAGTGTACAAGCAAAATTAGAGTTTTTATTCAATTTTGGCCACTGATTCGTAGTTTTTTAGCTTTGTTACATTTCCTCCATTGATTTTTAATGTTTGAATATATGGATGTGTGCATGCATGAGCAACTGAGCAAAAGTTATTAGAATATACAGAGGTAAACCTTCCCATACATATATACATGCACACATATGTATGTGATAGGGATTGACGTCGTTCATTACTTTAAATGACTTTACATAGAATTAAATAGATTACAAATGATAAAAGCCGACCATTTCTGGTAGGACGGATATTTTCTCGCCTGTTTAAATGTGAATCGATGGATGTGTAGTAAATACAGTGAAGATAATCTCGAGCCACAAGAGAACCATAGTATCCTAAAAATAAAACATTTTGTCTCAAAAAATTGTTCTCTATTAACATTTGAATTGTTAAAGGTAGATACATTGAAATGTAGTAAGTTGTTCTGATATAAAAGGCATCTCGGTTAAAAGGAAAATAATTTTAAAGGACAATTTTTACTCAAGTATAATTAAGGTAAGAAATGATATTTGGTTACATTTGCTAGCAAGAGCTGTGTAAAGTAAACGGATTTACTAATAAACCTTTTAATGGTGCTTTCTCTACTTTTCAACCCATGATCATTCACAGATAGTTATTAGAAAAGTAAGATAGTATCTCTTAAAAATACTGAAATGTGGTATGACGGATAGATTCGTTAATAATCTGAAACCATACTCTATAAAATAGAATGGAAAAATATTAATTATATACATTAATTTTTTTCATTTGAGGCAGGGTTCATGTGTAATCTGGAGATATATGTTTTCCGTGCATCAGAGTTGGTTATTGCTCTTCTGCCCGCAAACGCTCATGCGGCTCTCTTTTCGTTCCCTCGCTGCTGCTCTTCGTTGATTTATTTGTTGCTGGCTTTCCATTTCCTTGTATTTGTAATCGTCTTATTGAATGTACAGTGTGAAAAAAAAATTATAAGCTCAGACAACATTTATGTTTTAAAAGTGGTGCCCTGTTAAACACATTAAAAATTCATTGTAAATTGATCTCCCAGGATGGCATTTACAGAATTATTTCCCTCAGTCTGTAACAAATTTAAGAATATAAGATTTTTAAAGATATTTTAATTTCAAAAGGTCACTTTTAAGTTCAGTGATGAATTTGTCCTCAACTGATCGTCAGGTCACGAAACATGATTTAACCTCTCACTACAAACAACTACCCTTTCTTTAACATCCAGTCCCTCTTTGTGTAGCCTTCGCTTTTTGTCTCTCTACGTCACTCTTTCGCATTTTCTGTTTTACTTTATATGTCCCTCTCTGTTTATGTTTCCCTTTGAGTGTCTGTCATGCCCAAGCGTGGTACACACACTATACATACGTGCAAGCATTATAATACATAGATTGTTTTCAAGCAGTGGAGTGTTAGTTCTTGTCTGCAATTCATTTTTTAAATCATATGCGTTAGGGCGGCCCGAGGAACACAAGAACCGGACGTCACAGGGAGATAAGTATGTACCATTTAAATAGGATACAACAACATTCTAAAACGCAACAGACACTCGTGGAAGGCCGAAGAGTTTTGTTAACAACAACAACAACAACAACAACAGAAAACTACGTGAAAATTAGTCCAAATAAACCAAACTACGTACAATTAGCCGTGCGCTGTCCATTGCATTTTCATCATTTGTATATTTTAGATAACTCAGTAAAAATAAAGAAAAAATTCTAAAGAAATAACTACTTGAAATTTTCGAATAAGGCTAGAATAATGTTACAGAAGATAATTCGCATAATTACAAAGATTTGCTGATAACCTAATATTGATTCATTTTCAAAAGTTAATTTCTGTTCATATGTATAAATATTCATTAGCCTATCATGTCAAATCAGGGCAATTCTATCGAAAGTTTTTAAAACTTGACTCTTTTAAAAATCAAGAATGATTCGTCTTTTGAGCGGTAATGGTAAACGAAGGCCTCTCATGTAATATGTGGGGTGAGTGGAGAAGAAGAAGTAGCAAGGACTATGGAGGAGAAAAAACGGGATCTAATGTTATAGAAATCAAATTTTTATGAATTTTTTTATTTACCAATATAGAATTGGTCGATAATCAGCACATTAATAAACAACAAAATTCCAAAAATGCCTAATAACAGAATTTCTGGAATTTTATTTAAAAAGGAAACAAGTTTTGTTGTTGTTGTTGCTGTTGCTGTTGTTGTTGTTGTTGTTGTTGTTGTTGTTGTTGCTGTTGCTGTTGCTGTTGCTGTTTGTTGTTGTTGTTTGTTGTGTGTGTGTGTTGTGTGTTGAGAAGGGGAAAAAAGACTTAAAGTTGAAAGAAAAAAAAGCGATAAGGAAACAAGATTCTCAAGTACTTGTAAAATCTAAA
Source organism: Acanthosepion lycidas (assembly GCA_963932145.1). Lineage (NCBI taxonomy): Eukaryota > Metazoa > Mollusca > Cephalopoda > Sepiida > Sepiidae > Acanthosepion > Acanthosepion lycidas. The sequence goes on from OZ010586.1 coordinate 56,382,960, forward strand.
AGATATTGAACTAATATCTTTCCCCAGATGATTGGGTGAAAAAAATAGGCTTTTCAGGTTGTTTTTTTTTTTTTAATTTTATAAGAGAATTCAAGATTTCTATAAAAATAAATAAATAAATTAGTTTCCAGTGTCTCTTTAAATGTCTTATCGTCCCGAAACTTCAAACAAAATTTGAATTTAAAAACTGAATCAGATTAATTTCATTGATTATTAAATTTTAACTTTACTTAAAAAAATTAATTGTAAAATGTGCAAATTTCTAAATCATGAATATTCATTGCTTTAAATTGTAAAATCCATTACTTTTTCAATACAATAAAGTTTAAGAAAATATATCTTCTCTTTAACAAAATAAAGAAAATATGATTATTTTTATCGAGGGAAAGTAGAAAATATAAATTTATTGTTGCAAGTATTGTGAAGGAATAATAGAAATAACTTTTTCTGTATATAGCAACAATTATAATCAAAAAGAATTTTTAAAATTCGATCATTTCAAAATATCTTCCAACTAGATTAGGTTGGGGTGGAGATTCCTGTAGAATATGGTTCGCTCAGTTTTCTTTTATTACTTTTTCAAATTAATAAAATGTTGATCTATTTAGGCTTACGTCAACGCGCGCAAGTACACACACATCTGTTTGTGTGAAAATAAAGATGGAGAACCGATGTATATATATATATATATATATATATATATATATATATATATAAAGATTGAATAGATGTTTTCTTTTAGTTTTGTTTTTTGTTCTTTTTTTTTTTGACTGGATTATCGTCAATACATTTATTAATGATCAAAGTCTTCAAGCAATTTTGCATCATTTTATCTTTTTTTCCCATCGATTTCTACGAATAGACAGTTTGTCGTTCAAAAATGCAGAAGTCCTGCCCCAAAAAAGAAAAATGTAAAACATTAAAACTTATAAAAAGATCGAGTTCCAATTTCTTTCAAATGATTTGTTTCCCAGAAAAAGAAATTTCTCTTAAAGTTCTCTCTATATATTCAGATATTCAATTTATTGCTTACGATATGATTTTACAGAGTCACAACTGACAGAAATTTAGAAAGGTTTTGACTCAAGTACATAAAATTAATGTTTTCTTTAAGTTCCACAAACAAAGCAATAGTCTCACATTGTTTCTTCTTCTCAAAGTTTATAGTGTACAAGATATCCAATTCTTTTAAATGAGATTTCGCGTGGGTTTTACATAAAAGTAAAAGTAAATGTAAGGAAAAATCTTTTTAGAAAATTTTTTATGTGCAACTTGGGAATTATGCATCTCGCAGAACCAGATAGAATGTTTTCATTTAGGATCAAACAGTTTTTCGCCCATTAAGGCATCCATAATAGCTGCTGTAAATGACAATATCTTTTCCGCTCTGTCTCTTATTAAAAATTTGCTTTTCTCTTCTATTTACACAATGATTTCGTGATAAAATCTTTGCTTGGGAATTGCACTTCTCTCGTGAACACACATGCTCACAACAAATCCTTCTATCCAAATCACTACTGCCAGTGTTCCTTCGTCAAGAAATAAAACTATCAATGTCTAATGTCAATTCACTGTCATTGCTCAACAGAAATATCTGAATAAATATATTTACATATATCTTCAGTAAAAAAAAATACTTTAAAGATATGTATATGACACAGTGTTGATATCAGATACACAAAGGAAATTACAAGAACTCCTCCAGAAGGTGGCGTAGGAAAGGAATAAACATCAGTTGCAAGAAGACAGAATGCATTGATGTACAACATTTTGAATATCTGGGAAGTATTTTAACAGATGACGGAAAGTGCAACACTGTAATCCGAAGGTGCATTGGAATAGCAAATGATGCCTTCCAAAAGCTAAGCAAAGTATTAAGGAACAGAAAAATGTTATTAGAAACAAAGAAAAGATCACTGAACTGTTAGGTAATATCAGTTCTTATATATGGCAGTGAATGCTGGACAAACTCCTCACAAACGAAGAAACCTGGAGCAACAAAAATGCGATCCTACAGAAGGATGCTGAGAATGCCATGGACTGAACATGTTAGCAACGACGGAGTTTTAGAGAAAATGATAAAAAAGGACACTTATAATTAACATCAGAAAGAGAGGGTTGACATTTCTAGGACACAATTAGGAAAGAGAGCTTGGAAATTTTCATACTAAGTTAAGATGGAAAGTGCATAATCTATCCATCGAGCTTGAGTAAATTTAACAGAATAAAGTTTAGGAGAGATAAGAAAAATACAAAACTTGTTAAGAATTACAAAGGACAGTAAATTGGGGAGAGCCATGATCGCCAATGTCCTGAAGAGACATAGCGCATAGAAAAAGTGTATTCATTTGTGCACAAATTTTATTTTATTTTATTTGTTTTTATTACGGTGAAGATATTTTCATTGATTACTTTGCTTTATTTGCATAGAATTTAATTATGCACTTTTTAGAACAAGATTTCATTTGTGAGATTTTCATATAATTATATTTTTTTAGATTAAATAAAAAAATTTTTTTATTCAGAAACGGGAAAAAAGTCAGGATTTATTTAGATATATTATGACCCAATCAATGCCAGCAGGTTTCTTACTGTCAAAATGACTGTCTGTTTCAAATAAAATTTAAGCGATTTTTTTCTCTAAAATAAGATACCATTCGATAAAGACAGGCGAGATTAATTAAGGCACAGAATTTAGCTGTGTTCTCAAAAGAATCTTTATAAATTGGTCAATACTAATATATACATACATATATATATATATATATATATATATATATATATATATATATATATATATATATATAAATAAATAAATAAAAAATATAAGAGGAAAAGTATTCTTAGACGACGCTTTTCGTTCACTGTGGGACTTTATCAAGGCAAATATAGGATTTATTTTGTAGCACGTGTTTATATACAAAAGCAAGGATGTCATTGGTTTATCAAGGCTTTTAAATTTGAAAACGTTCATGAATATCCATGCGTCTTAACTGTAAAGGTCTGAGCTGTAGGATGAAAAAAGTGAGGATTTGGCAGCTGCAGCTCAAATATGGCAACACTACATCTTTTTTTGGTCTGATCTGACTCTTGTAAAGATTAATCATGACAGGAGTCAGGTACTTTCTGCTGCAAGAAGCTGACCATTTTTTCAGCATCTTTGCTGGAATATTAAAGAGACTTGATGCCACTTGATCCTTTGTGTAATTCACATTGTGTATTAATGGTGTGAAAATTCAATAAGTAAACATAATAGATTCATCCTTTTATTGAAGATTAATTCATAAATTATCCAGATGATCACGCACATTAGCAAGAAAATAAATGCTGCGGACGCGATCTGTTTGAAGCGTCAACATTTTTATTCTATTAAGAATATTTTATATTTTATTCTTTTTCTTTTTTATCCTGCTTGTATTAAATTTTTGTTATCAACCATGTCTTATTCATCTATCTATGTATAAAATTCTCTGACTTCCGTTCGTTCTTCTATCACACCGTCTAAAATAGTCATATATTGATCAATCGAAACTAAATTTTCTGCAGAAGTGCAAACAGGTGAGAGGCTGCAAAGTACAGTTGGTTTTACTAGGGTGCTTAACTTAGTACGATAAATTTTCATTAAATTTTGGAAAAATTTTAAATTTCATTATTTAACATAAAAATACTGCCACTATTTTAAAAACAATTTAATAATTAAAATAACAAATACTTATTTAATAAAAATGCAATATTGTTTTTCGCATATCTTTTAAGTTTTTATATATATATATCACTATAGTAAAATATAATGCCCAATAGTAGCACTGTAAATATATATTTACAATGTTACTACCGTGCATTACTTTATTTTACGCAATAAGGAGAGTAGAGTTTGTAAATTTCGACGAAAATGTTAGCGATGACGTCAACAATACTAACTATTGTGAGGGTTTCAACAGACGTCAGAGTGTTGCAAAAAAATCTAATAAAATAAAAAAAATACCTTTAAATAATTTTATTAACTGAAGTAAATTAAAAGCATTGTATCATTGAGAAGCATTGTTTACAAAACTTCGTCGAACGATGTTTTCTTTTTATTAATCAAATCGTGTTTTGTGGACATGTAGCAAAACTAGCACCTTTGACAAAGATTACAATAAATTTTGTATTTTGTTAATAGAAATAAGATAAAATGCACACTCGTGTTACTTGAAGAGGATTTTATTTTTATATAAAATGCATCTACACTGACAGAAAACAAAATTGCAACACTCTAAATATGAATTTCAATTTACTCAATATTATACATGTTGTTAATTACAGTAGATTATCCCCCATAGAGATCAGTACGTACACAGATTCCTATATATCTTCCTTGTGTATTAAAAGGCCTGTAGTTTTGCATGCATACGATCGTATAGAGCAGTGTTTCTCAACCTTTTTAAGCAACGGCACACCTAGGAGCACATGGAAATATCGCGGCACACCTAGCAAATTTTTTAGATTTAAACGTTATGAAATAAAACAAAGAATGTTAAATAGAATACAATAATGCGAAAAATGTTGATATTCATTTATTCAAATAAAGGAAAATTTTAAAAGGTTAAATTAAAAAAATAAAAATACTTTTAAAAATGAATATTTAAAAATATTTAAAATAACCTAATCGAACTATAAGAAAAAGAATTATTTGAAAAAAAAAGTTTAATACTTATTGATTTATTTAAATACAACGCTGTACCATTACTACTTCCACGCGAGCGTGCACATGTGTATGCCGTGACAATATTTCGTGGCATACTTTAGAGGATCGTGCGGCACGGCGGTTGAGAATTACTAGGTAGAGAGGTTAAAAAGTATTCTGCCATGCATTATTCCACACTTACAGCTGTTGACACAATGGAAAAAAAGTGTTGTAGATGGAATAACTGAGCAAGTCTAGCGTTGTTTTTAATGGGGGTCAGATCTGGAAAATTGTGCTTACCAGGGAAGTTTTCAAGCATCTTGCAGAGCATTTGAAGTAGTACGGACATCATGAGGGTGGGGATCATTATGCCGAATCAGCAATAATTATTGAAAAATAGGTTGAATAATGTTCTAGACGTACATGAAATGATTCACCGTTCCATCAACAAACACGAAAAGTAAGCTAGAGCTGTAACTTATAGTAGCCTACACCATGACGCCAGTAGTTGAGACATTATTGTAGGCGAATATATTCTGGATGATTCACTCCTCAAGTCTAAATCACATACGCAAAACTCTATCACTTTCAAGAAGATAGAACTTAGTCTCGTCATTGAGCGATATTCGATCCACGCTGGAACTTAAACGACAATGTTGTAGCATAAGTGTAAGTTTAGCTAGAGGCCCCGAGTATTCGTATTCCTCGGGCCACGTTTGATCAAAGACATGCTGTGGACGCTGTGTGGTCTGCCACTGCAATACATTATTCCATGTCTCGAGTATGTGACGATGCTAGTGACCATCTGTATTAGGAGTGGTCCAGTACCTGGTCTGTAGGTATTCAGTTGCCCACTGTTGCCAACATTGAGACATCACTGCTGTGCCCCGACTAACATGTGCAGCAATTTTCCGAAATGACCATTAAACATCTTGCAAAGGTCCACAATCCAACCTCTCTCAAAGAACCTCAATCCAACCCCTCTCAAAGATCTACAATCCAACCTCTCTTCAGACGGTTCTAATTCAACAAAAAGAACCCGTATGTGTCTTCATGCTATTATAGCTGCTTGTACTGGGTTATTTCATTACACTGAATCATATGGGAGCAGTATCTATCCTTGTCTAAAGCACAGACACAATGTGAACTGGAATGTTACAATGTCACAAGATGGTTAAAGATTAAATGTTATCAGATTAACTACAACCTCTAGAATGTACTTAATGTGCCCAGATCAAAATTGGTATCTTTCTTCAGGTTGTTTTAGTTTTATTTCCCATTAATACTGATAATAAACGAGGGGTGCTGAAAAGTTCTCGACATGCCCTACTTCCGAAAACGTAAGTAACAGGGAACTTTTAGTACCTCTGGTATTTTCTGATTGTTTTGTTTCATAATACAAAATACAATCTTTAAACTTGAAATGAGTGAGATCAAAAATCCTGTCTTTATAATTAATCATTTTTATTTAAAAACAATAAATCATTATCTCTATTTACTCTATTTAAAGATAATTCCACCGACTGTAAACTTATAAAGAATGTTTAGTTAATCTATGACTTTCAAAGACTTTGTTAATTAATATCCAAATAGAAAGAGGTATGAAGAAGAGATTGCCAGGAGTTTTGATTTTACTTAAAATCCATATACAGTTGAATCATTTTCCAGGAAAGAACTTTATTTATAACTTTATATCTCATAGTTAAAAATACACATACAAAATTGTATTATGTTTTCCCTTTTTATATGATTATTTTTGAGTTGTTCTTTATTTTTTCAAATACATTCCCTTTCTTTTAATGATTTATGCTTACATCGTTTATAGCTTTAATGTAAGTGACTTGCGCAATATTCCCATCTTATGGTCTGTCAAACCATACCCATTACAAAGTATATTTTTCTTCAGTATGACTAAAAAAAAAGGGCATTGCCACGAAACTACACAAAGCTATCTTATGATTCCTATTCTTTTGTGTGTGTGTGTGTGTGTGTTCGATCCATCAGGCCACTTCTCATTTTGTTTTAAGTTTATATAACACGTATGAAAAAATGATCTGCTATCCTATTGAGATAAGCAGCAATAGCATTGTACTCAAAATGGATACTTATTCATGACTATTTTATAACATATTACTTAGACCAGTGTTTCTCAAGCGGTGCAGCACACATGATAACTACAGTGGAAGAGGATAGCAGGTGAGACGGAATGATTGAAAGACATTCAAAGATTTAGAAACAGTTTCAAAAACTTCATATGCCAAAAATTAATATAATATCAAAATGTAAGATATTATGGATTGTAATTGCAAGCATGAATCCCAGTTATAAATAATTATTGACTGATTTTATCATTGTGATATTTTTGCATTATATCAAGTATTAAGAATATAGTAACTAGGCTCCGCAAATTGGAGGAGAGAGTTATCAATGATAATGTTCCGACTTCGAATCCACTTTTTATCGCATAGATTATGGTGATGCGCGAGTAAATTTTCATTCCGAAAATGCGATCCAAAGAAAAAAAAATGAAAATCACTGACTTAGAGGGACATTTGAATAATCATTTTGAAAGTATTTTACAAATCAGACTTTTTTTAGGTATTAAACTATAAATTATAATTCACGATTTTTAAGCTTTAATCTTTTTTTCCATTTTTCCACTTAATTTTTATTTAAAAGCATAAACACAAAGATTGAAAAGATTTTTGTAATTGTGAAAATTACAAAAGTCTTCTTTTTCATTTTCTTTTGTTTACGTTTATTTATGCTGTGGAAAACCGCATCTTTTACGCTTTTAATAGCAACATTCTATTTAATAAACCGATTGGAAGAGTAATTGAAAACAATGTTAGCAATTCTTCTGGATACTAATTTAAAGATTCTATTAGCAATAAACAGTAATTGACTCTAATTTAATAATAAGGTAAGATTTCAGACCTCCAGGATACATTTAATGATGAGTAACAATGTCAGCAGTTTTTCTCTTTTGCAGAATTTCTCGCCGACAAACGCCTTTTGAAATCATTCACGTGATTTTTCTGTATCAAGCAACAGTGCATTAGAAGTTATAGCTGCTATCCCTAGCTACAGACCAAAGCCTATCCCTAATTATGATTATTCAAAGGTTAATACTATTAGAGTAAAACAAAATAAATGGCCATTTTCAATGACCAATTGGAAAACGCCATAACTCACTGATAACTTTAAATTGGTGTTTTTACTTTTATTAATGATCAACTCGAAGTTGTCAAAGATCCGGCATTTTCGACCTGACTCGCATGTATATAGCTGAGAAAAAAAAAAGGTGGTAATCGATAGTGGGGGTAGATCGGATGAGGAGAAAGATTTGCGAAGGATATCAGTACCCTAACGATGGTTTATGAAATATTGCGTTACCTGCAGCATGATATACTCTTTTCTGTTCAACAAATGGTGGCAAATATTGATCCGTTACTTCCAAATAACGAAAATGAGACTGATGTCGTGATGTTCTGGCCAGAGGCTGTCAGAAGCAATACATTACAGGACCACTAAATGGTCTGAAGGATCATTTGTGGCAGGGAGTGAAGTTTTGAGAAAGTGGAGTGGGAGGATAAACCACGCAAACAGTGACAAGCAATTCAAGGTTGCCGATCACCACTCACATCATTTCTGCATTTCTTTCACTTTGCCAATTTAGGCCAGATGTCTTCTGAATGGCTACCCCCAGTTTTGATCTCAATATTCAAGTATTTGTTTCTGGATGAGTCTTCATGATTTCCATCAAGTTTTCGATGTCGAGTAGCAACTTGTGACCATGAAGATCCATATCACCGAAATTAAACTTTTTGAATCCGTAACATACGATCAGAGATGAAACTGAAACTGAAAGTTAATATTGTGGGTAGCTTTTGCAACATAGTGGTCGATTTTGATTTCAGAGAGCATGACGACACCAGAATCTTTTCATTTTAATTTGATACATTATAAAAAAATAAAATGAATTCAAACAACATTGAGCCTTAAAGTGATAAAACGATGGACATATAAAAGTAATCGATGCTAGAAGCTGATCGTATTGATGCAACGTAAAAACGTTCCTACTTAATAATGTTCAGTGATCTTTTCCAAATATCAAACAGAACACAAACAGCCAGTCCAATTCCCGATATACACCTATTTGAATGATAATTTATAAAACAAATCTTCATACGTCTAAACCAGCAAACACGTGATTTAATGACATGTGAATAAACACATAATTGTGAAAACGCAATCAGAAGCAACTGACATTCACAATCGATCGATTTTCCTCCATAATGAAAGCTTCGCACGATGTCTTTCAGAAACGTTATTCGAACTGATGATATGTTTAAATAAAAGCCAATATTGAACTCTGACTTAACGCGCACTTGTTTAAGGTCACCTCCATTCAGTTTTTTCTCGTTTTTTTTATCGAAGATTGCGTGATGTAGAATGCGTCAATTGCGATTTTACTTATAAAATCGGTGATAATTACAAAAAGGAATTTGTTATAAAAATATTGCTTATTCTTTCTGCAGTTATTAAAATGTTTTAAAAAGAAGAGGTCAATATGAAGCAATGAGTAGTTTTATCAGACGTTTTAGAATCATCCTCATGCAGAGACAAAGCTTAAAATAGACTCATCAGAAACATAAAGCGATTTATCTGGAATTTTTGCTATTCTTAAAATTTTATATTTGCCGAAAGAATTTTGTGTTAATGCTTCATCACAAAAACTAAAAAAAATCAAACGTTCTAACTCATATTGGAAATTTCGCTTCTAAGCCAAAATTAGTGCCAGCAAATTCTTACTTATGGTTACAAAGAATAAAATCTCCTCAGCGTTCCAAGTGATATTAAAACAGGCATTAAATAAACTGATTCTGACCGAAAATGAAAAAAATATATATCTTGTAAGCAAATAATTTTAACAATCAAAAGAGAATAAAGCTTTGATTTTGTAATTGAAATTATTTTCTCAGTTCGAATGTTTTAACAATTACAGATACAAGTATTTTCATGTATAATACATAACTGCGAAGAAATTAATTTCAAAACCCGTTGACATTTCTAGTTAGAAAACACTGTCCTAAATGGCCATTATAAATAGGAAGTTCAATTGACCTATCAATTTATTTGAATTTGATGAATAGCATTGAAATCACTTTACCCAATTAATAGGCATAGTATTTTTAAAATGCCATGTCTGTACTGGACGTTAGCGATCATCACTCTCCACATATTCTTTTTTTATTTCAGCGAATTGACATAAATTCTTAGGAAAGATAGTGGAATGGTTTCCCGTAGACTGGTTGTAGCCCAATGCTAAAGAGCCTAACCTATTGTTTATCTCATATCTGGATGAAGAATAATTAAAAAAACACACGCCTTTCACACCTGGCTCGGCCGGAATTTGAAATTTGCTCGCCGATTCCACTCTGAGCCGATACACCCGAACACCCGATATGTAGATAGAAAAGGGAAATATTATGAAAAAAAACTATAAAGATAGTTGAATCACTTTTCTAAAATTTATTTATGAATTGATTTTAAGACGAGATTCAAGTCCGAAAATTTCCAAGTTTTATTTCAGTTCGCTGAGAATCGTTATTTATTTTAAAAAGTACAAACTATTATTTAATCATGTGGATAATATTAAACTTATTCAAGTAGGACAACCCCGCATCTAACTATAATCAAACGGATGAGATGCAATGACTCAAATCTGACAAAATAAGCCACCATCAAAATACTTTTTTTCTTTTTTTCTTCATCTCGTCTTGGTCGGGCTGAGAACCTTTCAGTACCCCGTCATGTAACTGTAGAAAATAGTTGAATTACTTACTTTTGTCACATTGCACAAATTCCATGTGATGGCAAATGGGCAAAATCTGTTATTTTAACATCATCCTCCATAAGTGAACTGCCAGCCTGATTTTGTGGTCTCACTACGGATCATGATCATTTTTATATTCCTAATCTTAGGAGGGAACTGATTCTTATTTCTATTATAATTGTGTATTCTTAAACAAAATCCATTGTAATGTTATTTTGACCATCAAATGATTTGCATTCAAATTTATCTGCGTAGAGATGTTCCAATTATTTGTTCTCCCATAACTGTTTAATGTTAGACCTTATGCTAGCATAGATTGATGTGCACTTTCTTTCTTAAATATATCGAATACGAATACATCTATACAGTTAACATCATTCACCTTGACATAAATATGAATAAATACATTCCTTTTCTTTTTCTGTCTCTCTATGTCTTATTAATTCCCTGTTAGTACATATATATGTGTATCACTATGTATGCTATGTACAAACTCATCATTTCATATTACTTCATGTGAAAGAATTTATGTACATACACCTATGTCTTTAAGGACGTTCACTTTTGTAGACATGTGTTGTATTATATATTTTTGCTACTATAATTATTTCATTATCGACAGCATCTGCTTCCGGTTCCGATTACAAAAGAATGAAATCGTAGAAAATATATTTGTAGGATCGACTACTTTTTCGTGGTTTCTTGTTTGTTTTCACTATTTACTGTCCATTTCTAATATTCTGTAATGAAAGAGACGGGTGAGAAGAGAAAAAAATCTTCACTATCAATATTCTGTCTATAGTCACATGCAAATCTATTATTCTTTCCTTTTCGAGTCAAATCCATTTATTTTCTCTTATTGTGCTGAGCTGTCGTCTTTCTTATGGTGCGATTCTTTTGCATTTAAGCAAAACTTTTTTCTTATTTTCGCTGTTTACACGCACAAACACAAACAAACAAACAAACAATCTACCTTTTCTGTCTTTAAATTGTTGCAAAGTTTTCCCCAGCAGAACCAGCTAGCGTTGTTTATCTGTTTCTTTCATTCAATGTAAGTCGTATATTTGTGAGGCCTGAAACACAAAAGGAAAAAGTCTGACAGATGTTACAATAAGACCTGAAAAAGCCTCAGAAAAACTATTTGCTTTAGGAAAATTTATTGTAATTTATGAACCCTCTGCACAATGTTGCCATCTAAATATTAGGCTCCATGCCGAAGTCAAATGTCCTTTAACAACTGCAAATACGTGTTAAGTAACTGTTCTTTGGAACTCAAAACGGAAATATTTAATTCCTACTGCAGAAGAAGTCAAAATGAATAAACATGATTCTTATAGAATAAAATCTTTGTATTTACTGACCGGATACCATAAATAGATTTTTAGATGCTAAGCCATATTTTCATACAGGATATTTCATAAAATAAACTCAATCAAGAAGGAAATCGACACTTTTTAAAAGTGTATCCAAGAATTTGCTCCTGGCAAATTTATTTTATATAGAGTGCGGTGGGCTCTCTCTCTCTCTCTCTCTCTCTCTCTATATATATATATATATATATATATATATATATATATATATATATATATAATGGACTCTCCCGTCGGTTTCGACGCATGAGGATCTGACAGCTTATTGATTCAGTTATGAAAATTTGTGCGATAATCTTAAGTGGCATTTAAGACCCGCTAGTGATTTACAAAGGAGGCCACATATGAAGCAAGTGTGATGATTGTGAGATGAGATCACTTAGATTGGCTGACCTTTTAGATCTTGCTCTCGCTTCTTGAAGATGATTCAGACAAGCAGATTGAAAATTGCTGAGTCCACTAAAACCCGAATTTTCGTATCCAGTCGAATACCGCGCTCATTCCACAAGCGATGGCGAAGTTTGCCAAAAACACTGGTAGCCTTAGCAATCCGATGCATAATTTCATCATCTAAAGTTCCACTGTAATTGACTTTGCTACCAAGATAAGTGAAAGACTTTACATAGTTCAGGGGTTTGTCTTCTACTCTCAATGGTCTCTCTGGAAATTTGCAGACTGGTGGTTTTTGTTTCTCACCACGATATTGCTTCGGAGTAGGACAAGGTTGGTGCACAACTTCAGTTTTCTTTATGCTTAGTGTAAGACCAAATGATTTACATGCAGCAGAGAAACGATTTATTAGATGTTGGGCCTCCTCAAAGGATGTCGCTACAAGAGCCGCATCATCAGCAAACAACAAATCGCGAATAATATGCTTACGAAGGTGTGTCTTGGCTTTGAAGCGCTGATGATTGAAGAGACCACCAGTTGTTCGAAACTGAAACTTGACGCCACTCTCTGTGTCTGCAAATGGATATTTCAGCATCACCGAGAAGAAAAGGGCAAAAAGTACAGGGGCCATGACACACATTCCTTGGTGCCATTTGTGACATTAAAGGATTCCAACATCATACCATCAGCCACGATGTTAGCTTTCATTTCTTCATGAAACAAGGTGTATAATGATTATGTTTAGAATCAGTCGAGCTAGGATTTTGCCTGCAATTGAAAGTAGTCATATCCCCTGATGATTATCACACCTGGAACCCTTGTTTTTGTAAATATATATATATATATATGAGTTTCCGAGATGAAGTATTATAACTGTTTACACTATTTACATTGTTCGGGCTCTTTATTCCAATGAGAACATTAAAGACAGGGGTCTAATTTTGGCAAAGAGAAGCTGTGATCCACACTAGTTTGACAGTTATGTGAAATTATGAATCCAAATATGAGTTTGCGAACGATGCAACGGAATGAACGGTACAATCCTGACTGCATATCATGAACTGTGAAATATGGTGATCTTAGTATAACCTAAAGTTTATTTTCAGCATCTGATGTTGATAAAGGTATGTGATCTGATCAATCTTTAAATACAGAAAATTCGGCAAAATGCTTGGCTTCCTAGCATCCAAAAGTTATCCTCTAAAAGGGATTATAATTATTTTATTTTCTCAACAATTTAATGCTTCGGAACATATTGTAAAAAACAACCACTCCCCAAAATGGTTAGATGACAAGATATATATATATATATATATATATATATATATATATATATATATATATATATATACACATACACACACACACACACACATACATACACACACATACATATACATATACACACACACACACATACATACATACACACACTGGTCAGGCCAGATTTAAATCCAATAGAGAATAGATTGGTTCATATTCAAAACAAAATAGTTGTAAGAAATACTACAAATAAGTTCTGGAAGGCCACCAAGTAGGATTAGTACAATACTGATATTTTCTTTCCATACATATATATATTAAAGACATTTTTATGTTTAACGTTCTTTTTATAGATACAAGTATTTAAGTAAATGCTCTGTTTATAATAAACAGTATTAAATAACATTTACCGGCCTGAATGTCCGAGAAATTTTCATAGAAAATATTCGTCCTTGGACAGGAATCGAACCTGCATCCTATACGGAACCGTCATTTACGCTGACGTGCCTAACCTCTCGGCCACCAAGGATCGTTCGGTGGGAAAGGTCGAATTTACTGCTTATAAACTTCAATCTTCCATGAATCTCGCACATTCATAACTGCTCATGGCGTATCAAATGGTGTCCGAGAGGTTAGGCACGTCAGCGTAAATGACGGTTCCAAATATAGGACGAAACGTCCGTCCAGTGCATTCTGTTCAGGTTTCTTCTAGACTCGATGAATTACTTAATATATATATATATAATGAACACGTATCTTTTCGGAGACGTTTTCAGCACACTCTAGTAATTAATGAGTTAATCATCCTTTTGAAACATAATCAATCAATTATGTCTATATATATATTATACATGCGAGGCTTGCACCTTGTTTTAGGCCAATTCTCTTTTAGGCAAAATTATACCAAAAATTATCCAAAAACTGAAATACATTTTGTAAATCATAAAAGAGTTTATTTTGCAAATTTTATTTGACATTCCATTCAAAATTAGCCCTATTAAAGAGGAATAATACCCCAAAATACCCATCAATAAAATATTCATTTTACGTAATTTCATGATCATTCTTCTGTATCGTAAATGTAAGAGGAAATCGATTGTGTGCTTTCAAAAAAGAATTGGAGCATCAGCAAGTTAACAATCTGAAGAGACTGTATTTTTACACTCCATTTTAACTGATTTAGCATTAGATCGATAATGCTTACGATCTATTATATGTGGTAAACTGCTTATTGAAAAAAGAATTTTCATTTTCAAATTATAATTTTCCGTTCTAATATTTGTCAGAAATATCATCAATCCACAATGCTAAAAATAATAATCGAGAATTTTCTTATACTTTCTTAAGTTACAACAGCGAGAAGAATTTATTTTTTTATTATTTTGAAAAGATTTTCGGGAAATATTTTGATATTAGATTTAAGCGATAATAATCCTAATTTTAAAGAAAGTTTTGGGCAATAAACATTTTTACAATGTTCATATTTATAATTTTTGAATATATAAATAAGTTCAGTAAGATTCATTTTCTCTTGTTAATAAGATGCACTGTACAAATATTCGTTACCAATTTCTAGTGCTACTTTAATGTCTATTATCTTCGAATCTATTCTTTACATTATGATGTTGTCTCATACAAATACGTTTCATCCTTTAAAAAAAAATAACCGTTTTAGTTAAACCAATATAAGGCACATTGTTTTCTGTTTGTCGGTTGTATGGTATTTTTCAATTATCGTATTGGCAGAAACAATAATAGAAATGTATACATACGTAACTGACCTATTACTTTACGTTTTATTCAAATTTTTCAGCAGGTTACCATAGGGAAAAAGGGGCAAACATTCATGATTGTTGCTAAGGGTTTTAAATCTTTCAAAAGAACAAATATTTTAAGGCATTTTATAGAACGTAAGAATATTATTTTAACACATCTATCTAAGAATATCCTTAAAACATTAAAATGGAATCAATTGTAACTTTCAGTAATCTCTGGTTTGTAAAATTTGAATTATTATTCTAATCTCTTCAGCGTTATAGAAATAATTCAATAAACGATGGCCAACAAGATATTATCACTCATATTGTATTGTTGATATTTATAATCAGATTCTCTTGTTTTTAAACCAAGAAAACGTGTCTTTCTCCAACAGACTCACTTTTTCTTTCTTTCTTTCTTTTATTTTTTTTGTAAAGATCAGCAATAAATAAATGATAAAATTACTGATTATATATGTAACAAATAGATTTTTATGCCTGTTTATCGAAAGGGTTTCAAAGCTGAAAGAAAGCAAACGTCTGATAAAATATACTTGTGGTGAGGTTTCATTTCTCTTTGCTCTTTTGGCAATTGTAAAGTTGGAATCCGGGCTCCCAGCTGATGAAGTGAAGCATCTTTTCGAAAACAGGAATATATTTTCATAACTATCGTTTCCAAATAATTTCTGCCATTGATTTTAAAATTAAAGGTGACATTAAAATTCCAAAAATGTTGTTACTACCATTGAAGTTGTTTTCGGATTGATTACAATGTAGGAAGTTTACCGCTTATTCTTACGTTCAAATCTTGAAGAATGTAACCCTACCTTTCGTTTATCTTTCGCGATGATTTACTAAGGCAGTTTCTTTTCTTTCTTTCAAGAATATTATATTTGCTTCCTCTCATTAAGACAATGTCAGCTTGGCATAAATTAATTATAAATTTAAAAGGAATGCGAAAGAAAAAGCTCCATATAAGAACCAATTTGTTCTCGGCTGATTTGTCATTCTGCACGACATATGAATAGGCGATTCTTTTCTATATTATGAATGACTTTTAAAGAAGTTTCGACAAGCCGAAAATTGCGTGACAATGACAACTTTGTAGAAGTAATGACTGTTTAACTTTGCTGCATTTTTCACTTCAATTCTAATAACCATCTCATTGGGATTGACTTTTTCTGTCAGCGACATGGAATACTTTACAGACACATTTCAAGATATTTTTTCACTATTTAAAAAGAGCAAATTTTAAAATGTTTCAAATGTCTTATGTAGCTTAAATACTTACTGAAGGATTTTTTTCGATATCTTCAATTTGTTGGATCCCCTGAACAAACCAGAAGTGTTGCATTGCAAGGAAAAAAAATATTAGTCTGGGGGTTAACCGGCTTGGAGAATCCGATATTCTTTTCACTATAATTTACTTCGTCGCATTTGCAATAGGACAACTGCTGTCATGCATCAAAATAATCAGTTGATATCCATGACCAGAAAAGGTATTTCCTTTTCCATTACAATAGCTTCTTTTTTTTTTTTTCTTTTTTTTTTTTTTTTTTGCGCGTGCAGTCAATAAAGAACTCCTTTTTATCCTGCAGAAAACTTTTCATCTCAGTAAAATATTTTAAGATGAAATGTAGCTATGCGTCAAGCTGAATCTTTCTATATTTTGGATTTACATAATAAATCCATTTTTATTGTCATAAATCAGGAACTTTTCTAATTTTTTCAGTATTATGGATTTTTTTCAATAAAAGGTGATTGACAATTAGTTATCGTTTCACTCTTCTGCAATTACTGTCCCGCACTTGGCTCACTTCATTCGCTTCTTACGGAAACCGCAAGTTGTTGACTACGTATCAAAACTGTATATTTTATACTTCTTAGTTATAACTACATCCGTTTCCGCGTTTATCGAATTTACTTCCCAAATTACCTACTACCGTTTTAGCTTTAGCTGAATTTTTTAAAATTCACTTTTTTGTCTTCGATCCTCTTTTGATACAGTTACATACATTTTTGGGATCCCTCTAATCTGCCTGCTTTTAGACTACACGTATTTTTTGCACTCAAAAAACCTGCATACCTTTTATTACGTTTTCCTTTTAAGAATTCGTTAAAATGCCGCCTAAGAGAAGAAAACTTTTTGGACGGCGCACAGCTGCTGCCTCCGCTACAAGGGCAGCAAGGGTAAGTGAAACCACAGAGCAAACTTTGTTTCGCCTTTCTCAGATGTCCTTACGGTCTATTGCCCGCATCTCCACGGAAAGTACCGCAGAATAGACTGAGAGGCTGGCATCAGTTATGTCATCACGACGCGCTAGACTTTCAACTGAAGAGCGTTTAGTACAGAATTCACGGGACGCAATACGCGTTTCTAGGGCCAGGACTTCCGAGTCCCCAACACAGACAGTTCATCGGCGTTTAAGAAATGCCAGTGCTACAGCATGTTCGAGAGCTTTAGAAAGCCCTGAACAAAATCACTTCCCGTCGTCTTAGGAATGCTAGGGCTACAGCATCTTCCAGGGTTTCAGAACAACTTCAACAAACCGCAATTCGTCGTTTAAGAAATGCCAGCGCTACTGCGTCTGCTAGAGCTTTAGAAAGTCCTGTGCAGACCGCTAATCGCCGTTTGAGGAATTCCAGATCTACTGCGTCTTTCAGAGCTTCAGAAAGCCCTGGGGTACGGCGAGCACGGCTCAACAACAATGGCCAAATTGCAAGGACAGACGCTCAGCGTCGTGGGTCTGCATTTAGGCGAACAGTGTTTCGTCCATGGACAGCTTTACGTAGGCCGCTTCCGAGTTGGGAGTAAGAATAACGTTTACGTTTACTCTCCAACAAAAAGCTAAAAATATTACCTACGCAGAAGTCCTATAGCCCATGGTCGGTCACGTTTAAACGCAATGTACACATCTTTATGTCAGCTGCATCATAAGTTCCTTCATTTTTGAACCCGGTTTATTTAAAGGTCGTTGTAGTATCCACTTGCCATTACTAAGACATTTCATTAACGGTAGTCTGGCTTACCAGATGCTCCCTTATCACTTAAACCCCACCATAGCTACATTCGCACTTACATGTCGACCACATAACCATATTCAGTTGCAACACAAAACCAATACGTGGGAAGGTAGATTCATTTAATTGTCAGAGAAGTTGAGTGCGTCCACGCAAATCAGGCCACTGAGAATTGGGATAATTAAAGTATAGCAGCATGCAGAGTTATAATATGCATTCTCTGCCGTACACTATTGGTGTGTTTCTCCCCTTACCATAAGGGCTGCTTTAGGTAAGTCTACATGCGCTTCATGCTCGCCTCAACTGGCTATTAAAAACTACAAAAAAATTGTGCTACTTACAAGTACTCACCCCGGCACCTTCCCATACTTCTGTTATGTGGTTCTGTTTTGCGGTAGTGGCAGCGCCGTCTTTTGGGCAAAAGACGCATCTACCTTTCACGTTATTGCATTTTACTACATTGCAACTGACACAGGGCTTCATATAATGTCTTGCACTCAGGGATAATAAAAACCATCCCATCGGAATACAAAGCCATCTGCCACAACTCACCAAAAACTTCCTAAGGCCCGTGTTTGTATTGAACTTGACAACTTTTAATTGGAGGTGTCTTAATAATGGCAAATGGCTGATGCTACCATGGCTGTCCATTGCTTCCTTTTAAGCCTTACAATTTTTTCTTCCGTTGTGGTGATGAATACCGACAACTTGTGTACATTACGTTTTTTATGTGGGCAGCCATCAGTTCTACTAGACTTCAGCCTTACATGCGTGTACAAAATGAGTATGGCGGTTATGACCTTCCATTCAGAGGAAGTTTTCTCCCTGGCAACGCCGGGCTTTACTGCTAGTAAAGCAATAATTAATATTGTAAAATATACATAATTATAAGATTGACTAATTCCCAGAACCTAATATTTTGAAATGCACTGAAATTTAATCCTTTCGGTTTCTACATGAAATCTCTGGACTTTGGGAAAAAAATATAGTAATTGCTTTTGGGTGAATACATTACTACTGACCATTGATAAGGAAAGGTTACTTTTGCCAAAAAATTATTGGGGTATTTAATGTTGAATCTTGAATGATGATTTTCTTGGTATGCAAAAACACCCGATGCTGAAAGAATGGCACAATGCAATTTTCTTCACTGCCTTTCGCCCCATTTCGCCTTAGAAAACTAAAGTAAATATCGAGAATTGTATTTGTATATCTTTTCCCAAAATGTTACAAATAAAAATCTGAAAAAAAAAATGTTATCGCATGTTTCTCTAAATAAGTTGCTGAAATGTCAATGCTAATAAGAAAAGTGATAAACGAAATCAGAAAGAAATTAGATATTTTGCGTGTCAGTTCCCAACACAAAAGTCTGAGAGATCAGAAACGTAATTGGTGATGACGGCAGCTGATGACATTTCTTTGATGATTGCCTTTCGGTAGTTAATAGACATAAACTTCAATCAGTTGACATCCTTTATTATCGAAATCATAATCTTGTCATTGACAACTGAAATGGATTAACACGGCTCGACTGTAACAACATAATCTTATAATTCATTTCTATGTTCGTTTATTATTCATTCAACATTCTGGATAGTCTGAAAATATTCAGTATTGCTTTAAAGTTTCCCATTTTTCTAGGTTGAGATATCTTTAATTTAGAAAAGGAAGTTATATTTTAAAATAATCCAATAAACCGAAAGACATTTTAATAGATTATTACAAGAGATTGTAATAGCATATGTTGACTAAAGAAGGCTAATTAGGTGGTCGTTGCAACAGGCAGAAGAAATATACTTTTTATGTTTACATTCAACAATAAAACATTGCAAAATTATTTCATATTCTTGCGTTTAGATTAGCAAATTTTAAGGAATGTATTTTTCAATTAAACGATAAAATAAACCAAGTAATTTAAAAATATTGCAAACTTTCACTAGAAGATATTTTCTTCATTCAATTTAAGGAATTCAAACTGAAGACTTTAGCAATTACAAGATTTTGAATTTGATTTCTATTTATTTTATAGCATTTAACGGAAGTCTGAATGTTTAAGGGTCAAAATTAGAGCAAACTATTAAAAATCATACAAATTAAAGCCTTATAACTCTCATCTTATTATAATTATAATTCAACAAGAATTTTGAAAAAGAAACCGTTATGCAACATTTTCTGTTTAGAATAAGATAACTTTTATGAAGGGACATAAGTTTTAAATACATTAAAAATTATCATTAAAATTACGCCTAATTTTGTTTCTCTGTACCTGCCTACTAAGATAATGCAAAAATGTTAAAAAAGAAAGAAATACGCAATACAGCACCGATTTATATTGTGTGTATTTACTCTGCTAGTTAAATTTCAAAACCTCCATTCTATGAAAAATAGCAAGCTTTATGACTCATTATTCTTTTAATTGCCCAGACACATGAAATGGTTGGGGAAATTTGCTATATTCATAAAGTACTCACTTGTATAGATTATGGGATAAAAATTAGCTATAAGCAATATAGCCTAGACATTAAAAATAATGATTAATGTTTATGGAAATTACACACCTCAGATTTTTTAAGCCAAAATATATTTCATTATGAGCACATTTGAACAGTGCGTCTTCGCTTATTGATCTTATTCGGTCGCATCATGAAATTCATACTGTTTCATGATTGAATAGTAAATTCAGAGCTGAGTAGTTCCAGTTCATAAAGTTCTCGTAAAATGCACAGTAATAAAGTGATATTAACTATAATGAAAAGAATAACTTTCAGGTTTACATTTTCATGCTTTGCGCTTGTTGAAGAAAGTATTGTAATTCAATTTTCAAGGCAACCTTTTCCGGAAACATTTTCTATTAATTTGTTGAATTACTTGAATTATTCTTTTCCGTTTAAATAGTTACAATAAATATTTTTATGTTACATACACGCACTTTACAATTTGGCTTAAAATTTTGTCAATTTTGGAAACTTTAAAAGGAATATTTAAATAATTTAAGTTGCATTGAAAATGTGTAATGTGAGCAAAATACAGGCTTATCGACATGGGAAAATATTTTATCCCCTTTATTTAATCTACTGATTGAAATCTATTTACATAGGTGTAAGTCGATGTTCTGTTGGACATGTTTCTCTTAATGTAAACCTTTCATAAATATATAAGAACCGAATAATATAATTAGCAAGCAACAACTTTTACTTTTTATTTCATTATATCCCAAATTATTTTTTTCTTTCTCTGAGATAGAGACTCCTGATTGAAGATATTAATCTACATTCTGTCACTTATATATATTGTAAAATAATCAATAAAATGGTACATCACTGGCACATTTTAAAATAATAAAAAATAACTTGATGGTTACACTGGGGATTTTGCGTGGCAACGCCCAGATTAGAGCAAAAATTAAACATTTTAGCATAAATCAGTGCTCAGACATTTTTAACATAAAGCGAGGTTCAACTTTTTTGAAGCAAGCTTATTTTAAAATAAAATTTCAACTTTCTCAAAGTTTAAGCATGCACTAAGCATTAAATATAGCTCAAAACTGAGGCTTTGCTAAACATGATCAAAATTAACCAAAATTATATTATAATACTATGGACACTCATGTAGAAAATAATATGTGGTTGTATCTCAGTATCAAGTGTTTCAGCCAGTCTAGTTTTCAAAGTGGCATCCACTTTGACCGAAGAGGAACGGGAAGTAAAGGAGTGGAAAAGTGTTTTTTGGAGATCAAGGACCACAAATCCGAAAATGGGGTGTATTTGGATGCTGGTCTATTTTGACAGTCATACGCGATCCCAACGCCGCCCATTCTTATTGCCAGCCATACGTCGGAATATGTTGATAGGCGAGGAGTTGGTAGGGGAAGACCTCTCATAGCAGAAGTTGTCCTAAGGATCACCTAACTACCCACCCAGACGAGCAGACGTAGCCCTGAATAAAACATCTACATATAATACAATAAACATGGTTCGTGTTCCTATTTCTCGACGTGGCGTTTGTTTTTCATCTTGCAACGCGCCGTTTGCCAGCTTTCGTTGCACACTGAAGAGATCGAGAATCGAAATGTAGCGTCGTGTAACCATTGGCCGATTGGCGGAAAGCTTGTGCGAACGTCACGTTGTATGTTTAACGTGGTTAATAATAATAAAAAAAATCTGTATCTTATATGAAATGGACACCTTCCATATTTGCATCTAAGGATGTTTTATCCTTTTTAAATACGTTTGTGTTACCATTATTGTGTAATCATATTGACTCTCCATTTGATTAGTGTAACTTCATTTTAGCATCGACGCGATAAGGACCATCGCAGAGTCAACATTCATTATGTCATAGATGTAAAGAGAAAATAAATTTCGAAATCTCCTCTCGTTCTAGCCTCTGCTTCGTAATTCTAAGATTTGCTGACCTTTGAAGATGAAACAAAAATTGTTAATAATTTACTGTCTTGTAAGTGAATCTCATTAACAACATGTACACATAAGATTCGATGTTCTGCTAAAGTATTTCAATAAAGCGTATCAAAGTACCGCATTTTTTATAATTTACAATGCATAAACAAAGAAATGCCTGAATAGAAATTACATTTTGCCATGGTTTTATCATATGCACGTATCTTTGACAAACCACAAGGAACATCCGAACGAAATTATATGAAACACGTTTCTACTTGTTAACATTAATAAAACGCAAAAGTACAGCTCGAATTCATTAATTTTGAAATATTTATGTTTTTCTTTTATAAATCCACAAAACTGTAGTTTTGGACTAAAACTGATTTTATCTAATAAATTGTTTGTTTTCTAAAACTTATCCCGTTACATTTTGCGAAAAGCAGCCAGCATTTTAGATCATTGAAGTTGTCCAAACATTTCTTCATCAAATCATGAGAGTGTTTCATTACTTTCAGAACGTCTGAATCTCATCTGACTCATCCTTGTTGAGTAAATAGGAATGGTAAACAATAATCCAGATTAACTGGTGAGTAAACATATATTCTTTCAAAAGTTAATGTAAACAAGCTGCACAACTTTCTTCAATATTTTCCTCAGTTAAAATGCTTTCACGGGCATTTTTCAAATAAAATTTTATAAAGACAGAACTATAAAAAAAAAAAAACTCTTTCCTCCATAAATCTGTTACCATTTCAAAGGTTCTTTGTAGCCAATTATCGAAATTTGATTCCCACCCAACTTAACACACACACACACATACACACACACATATATATATATACATACACACACACACACACACACACACACACACACACACACACATATATATATATATATATATATATATATATATATATATATATATATATATCTAGAAGGCGACAGCTCATCGTGTCTTTCTATATACTGATTAAAAATAATCCAGATCAGACGAGAAAGGAAGTCGCAGAGATAATCGAAATATCTTCTATGGGCATTGGAAGGGATTTGAAAACCCATTGGTACGTTAATCGCTACGATAAGTGATTCACGAATTAATCAAAAAATGTATGGACCACATTTCCATCTCCGTTTCTCTTCTCAAATGTCAGAAAATGATCCCAATTTTTAAAAGGAGGATCAACGGCGATGAAAATGGATTGTTTACAAGAATGTGGAACGAAATAGTTTCTGTAGAAAATGAAATGACCCACCGTTGACCCCTCCAAGATCCGGTGTGCATCCAAAGAAGGTGATGATTGCATGTCTAATAGAATTGGAGGGGCATTAAGTGCTCCTTCCACAAAATCAGACATTGAATTCAAACCAATACTGTTCTCAATTGAACTGATTAAATGCAATAATTGATGAAAAACGTCCGTAATTGACCAATTGGAAGAGTGTCCTTTGTGGCATTTCAGATGGTGAGGGAGTTATTTGGCGGCATACATCCTTTCTTAGTTTACTACGGACTTGATAAAATTGTATATTGTACAATATACAAACCATCCTTTCTGTTTTCCGTGCTTGTTATAAGCTAATTTTCTCTAACCTTTTCACCTTTATGTCACTTGTTCGTTTCTTCCAGCGAACCGGCGTATATTGTGACAGAGAGAGTCTGGGAAACACACACATAGACACACGTATATTTTTTTTTTAGTGAAATTGAAGATTTGGATAGCGAAATTAAATCAGAGCATTTTGTTTACTGATGTGGAAACTTGATCTAAGGCAGAAGTTCTACCCATTGAATCTGGGTCAACAGAAGGCAATGGAAATGGTCGAAGTAATTTTTATCAATTAAAAATTGAAATAGAGCTGAGTAAGCTAGAAGGAACTTTTGAATTCACATGATTTTGGTTGAAGCAACCAGAACCCCGTGATAATCGCGTGCGAAGTGGTGGGACCAAGGCTCAGTTGTAATCAGCCTGGTTTATCTATATAAACACGTAGTTATGCTGAAAAACGCAGACGGGCGAGCGCAGACGGAAGAGGCAGACAGAAGAGAGAGAGAGACAGAAGAGAATTAGCCTGGGCAAGTGTCTGGCTAGAGACAGTGGAGAGTCGATTTGGAGACTCAAGAAGGAGAGAACATGACGTCAGAGATTGGAACGAAGCGTACGCTAACATGTACTGTTGATATAAGTACCGCTGCTTCTGCTACCGCGAATATTACTACTACTGTTACTACTGCTAAGGAGGAACGCCACTATAAACTTTAAGCCGCGCACAGAAATCTTATTCCCCCATCGCAAGAGTCGTATATCGTTCTGAGACGATTTAATAAGTTAATCATAACACACTCTCTCTGTCTGTCCAGAATCCAGTGTATGCGTTTTTACGTCAATTACTTTTCTTTTCTGTAACCCGTTTCTTTTCTATACTATTCTTTTCTGTTATATAAAAGACATTAACAATTCAATCATTGAATAGTTGTTTGTCCGGCTTTCTGCAGATATTAATTTTTTTTTTTTTTTTTTTTGCTGCATTCTAAATTTCTTAGCGCAGACTCTCCAGCCGTGTCTACATCTTCAGTCGACCGTGAATGGATGAACATCACTTCTACTTTCTGGATCAAACCAAACACAATGTGGGCAGGAAGCAGGATTAAACCAGTGGACCGGTCGAATAATCTACGGATGCTCAGGGGGACCTACGGCCACTCCCTTAATTTCGGTTAGGACCGAATAGACACCTCAACCCAGAGAGTAAGACGTCGGAGGTTGAGTGGCTGGGGCGAAAGTGTTAGAATATAGCTTTTCATCACTAAACCGCAACCGCCTGAGACCAAGATATTTTAATTAACAGTTTAATCCACTAAACCTAGTGAGTTTTATAAAATAAATTATGCAGTAAAATTTCACAGATTTCTGGTTTTATCAGTGACAGAAATATGACCAATTTAATGTCCAACCAAAATAATTTTGCTTGTGTAAGTAATCCTGATCTTTCATAGTATCCTCATATAATATACTTTAAATTTATTTCTTATAAATACTTAGTAGATGCAAAATAGGTTCAGTCGGTGTGAACTACACAATCCTATGGAAAATTGATGATATGAGATCTGCTAAGAGAAGTTCTTTCGTTGACTTTTTTTAATTTCTTTTTAGGTCATTTAAGATGGAGAAAGACGCCGGAACGGTGTCAGTTGATGTCAACCAAACTGCAGCGACGTACGAATCTCTAATAACACCAGAGCGTGTGGAAAGACCTGACCATATTCCGGTATTTGCCGAGGAAGAAGATGGATACTATGGTGGAAAAAGCAAATTCAACGCGCACAAAAAATACGTCCCCAAGATTTCATATAGACATTTCTCTTTGCCTTTTAGACGACGCGAATTGGTTGTACTCTGTTCAGGATGTCTCTTAATGTGCATAGCACTCACTCTCATTGTGACCGGAGCAATACGTGTACATGGCTGCAGCTGCCCGGTAAGTGATGTTATTACATATATTCCATGCGTCGCCATGTTTGGCTTGATCGATCAGTTACATTTCTTATTAGAATCTGATCAACGAAGAAGTTCTGTAGTTTCAATTCATAAGATATATTAACTTCGTTTCCAAAGGGAAACTATCGCTTTTGCAAATTGTAATGTCGTTAAGATGTCGTCAATTCTGTTTTAATTTTACGCAGAAAGTCTTCAGAATTGTTTGTAAAATTCGTTTTCTTCTATGTGCCGTGATCATGACTCTCCACTACTTCTTATCTTGTAGCTTTTCGCAATGTTTGTCTTTTCATTAGTCATCCCACTCCCCGGTTTGCAATCCATTTACACAAGTTCGTTAGAGTAATGGCTGAATAGGTCTAATGAAATGACACCTTTTATTACGCCTCTTTCTATTTTTGTGTACCTATTGAATTTATTTTCTATCTGTATGCTCCCAGTCTGGATTATTTCTTTCCCAAATTCAAGTTTTCCTTTTAAAATAGATCTTTGTGTCATACATTGTCAAATGATTTTGCATAATCTATAAAACATACGCATACATCCTTGTCCATATGTATTGCTCTTTCTATAATCATTATCTCACCTGGTCCATATTCCTCTCCCATTCTCTTGAACAGGAGTAGAGGTTCATACTTTGTTTCATGCTTACGAAGTAGTTCTCGGTTCCTTTCCTTTTCTCGGGCCTTAATAGTGGTACTGTCATTAATTTTTTGTGATGTGTATAGATGGTGGCAACATCTCTTCATACTGAGGGTACTGGGTTGGCAGTTTTCCGGTTGCTGTTCTCGAATGGTAGTTAAGAGCCCGAACTCTTGCGTAGCGTCTTGAGAGGCTGCTCTGATCAACAGTCGCATGATATCCGGGTTCTTGCAGTGCCAAGTCGCGTATGGAGGGTGTCCCTTCAATCTCCTACGTTGGGCAACATCGAGATCACACTATGTTGCAGACTGCGCCGGTTACTTCCCAGCACATTAGTCCACCTACTACTAACCTAAGCTTTTTCTTACCAAACCAGCACACTATAATCTAACAAAAATATAAACTTAAACCTGCTCAACAAAAATCGCCTAAACCCCTCAATCTTTCTTCTTCCAATATTCGTGATATTTGTACCAACTTCTCCAGTGTGAAATCTTTCCTCGTCAAAAAGTCTCCGGCCATCCTCGCTATCTGTTAAACTTATCCCTCCTCTTATTTCTCGATTCTTGGTTATCTTCTTCTCCTTAGGAAGGATTCTAATGTCCATATATGTATGGCCTGGGAGTTTATGTCCGCTGGTAGGGAACTTGAATTTCCGCACCACTCTTACATGTGTCTCCGTTTCTCTTTACTTAAGTCAGTTAGCTATCTCTTCTTTCTCTACCGTTCCCCATTCATCTCATGATAGTTTCGTGCTAAATTGTATTTCTGATAATGTAGATAAGGCCATCTCCCTACACTCGTTTGCAAATATATTTGTATTTGGTGACTTTAATGCCCACCGTGGCAAGTGGCTTAAACACTGTCACAGACCCACTGCCATCCAAACCCTTACCGTCTCAATTACTCAATCTCTCATGCAAGTGGTGAACTTCCTCACTGTTTCCCCCAGTAATCCTGACGGGTACGCTTCTCTTCTAGATCCTTTTTTACCTCTAACTCGGACACATATCGTACTATGCAGCTCTACCCTCTTGGCAACTCTGATCATGCAGGAGCGTCTGTAAACATCTCTCCCCTACCAGCCAAGAATCTCCTACCAACAGAATATCTTTCTGTTATCAACCAGCGGATTGGGACTTATTCCGTAACTTCCTACGTGACGTCCCTTGGAATGTAGTTTTTACTCATCCTGGACATAAATGTGCGTCTGATGTATTCTTGGTGAAAGCTGGCATCGATGCTTTCATTCCAGCAAGGAAATACCAAGTTAAACCGCATTCATCTCCTTGGTTCTCACCGCTATAGCCCACATGAATCACTTCTTCCGACTGTACCAGAGCGACACGTCTAATTGCAACAATCGACTCTTTGTCTTTGCTCGTAACGAGTGCAAGCGAAGTTACTGTATGATGATAGAATGAAACAACTCATAGCATCTCGCAAGTTCGATTCTCGAGTTTATTGGCGGCTCTGCAAGAATGTGCTGAACAACATCATATCCTTAATCTCTCCTCTTGTTCAATCAACTCAAAGTCCTGATATCTACAGAAGATAAGTTTGAATGCTTTGCTCGAAAATTCCAACTCAGCACTCGCTTCATTTGGAATATCCACACCTGATTCCCCTCTAGAACAGAGGCTATACGGAGTGATATGCGTATAACCCCGTCACTGATCTCAGACATTATTTCTAAATTAGACTCCCATAAGGCAAGTGAAGTTGACAAGATCCCACCCGTCGTCCTAAAGAAATGTACTCCCGAGCTGGCTCCAGTTCTTTCCAAATTCTACAACTATTGCCTCGTTGCTTCCTGCTTTCCTGCTTACTGGAAATCTTCCTATGTAGTTCCTGTTTTTAAGAACTCTAGAATACCTTCTGACTCCCCTGACTATCGCCCTATTAGTCTCTTACCGCTTTTCGGCAAAGTATTTGAGACTTTAATCAATTCTGAAGTGGTTAAGCATCTTACCTCTCACGACCTACTCGCTGACAAACAATATGGTTTCCGTTTTGCCGGGTCTACCGCTGATGTGCTAACGGACATAACTGAATATGTATATCTAGCCCTTGATAATAACGGCGAAGCTTGAGTTGTGGCTCTAGATATCTCGAAGGCGTCTGACAGGGTTTGACACGCTGGTCTTCTACGTAAGCTTCAGGGCTACGGTATTACAGGACGACTATTTGATTTAATCTAATCTTTCCTATCAAATCGATCCACATCCTTTTCATACGAACGCGGGTGTCCCCCAAGACTCTATCCTTGATCCTACGCTGTTTCTGATTTTCATCACTCACCTTCCTGTCATCAATTCCCAAGTAAGCGTTTATGCTGAAGACACTACCATTTACTCCTGTCTCAATAGTAAATTCGTCAGGGCTGACAAAGTTAGCCTGGCCCCTGCTCTTGAAAAGAACCTCCAATCTGTGGTTAACTGGGGCAGGAAATGGTTATTAAATTTTAATGCATCCAAAACGAAACGGCTCTCATTTAACTTTCTTGCCCGTCGTCATCAGCATGACTGATGCTAAACTCATTGAGTGAAATTCACTGCGCCTTCTCTGTCTCACGTTTTCAGCTGACTTGAGGTGGAATCGAATCAATAGCTGCATCTACTGCAAGGAAAGTTGGATCACTGTTACTATTGCTATATCTGGCCTGGTGCCCCTGCTGTTCATCTCGAGTTTCTTGACAAAATCCAAAGAAAGATCTGTAATGTAATCGATCCTGACCTGGCATCTTGACTTCAGTCACTTTCTCACCGACGAGACGTAGCTTTCCTCTGTCTTTTCTACAAATATTTTCATGGCTACTGCTCTGATGAACTTTTTTCCCTTGTGCCCGGACTATGTGAGTTTAAGCGTGCTACTAGATTGGCATCTAGGTCCCGCCCTTTTACTGTTGAATTAGGTAAATGTAACTGCCACTTCTACTCAAAGAGTTTCTTTTCTCGCACTTCCCGTCTGTGGAACTCCCTCCGGTTTCTTTGCTTCACTGATAGCTACACTCTTCAAAAATTTAAATATAACTTCAATCGCCATCTTCTATCTTCTACAAACCCATTCAACTTTTATCCTTTCCTTGCCCCCCCTCTATACCCAGTCTTTTCTCTCACCTTCACTCTCTGTAGCCCCCTGTGTACCAGTGGCATCCCCGACTTGCTTGGGTTGAAATGATTCAAATATATATATGGCACTCCTTTTTCCAGTGCCATTGCTCTTGTCCTATTACATGCTTTTATTCATCAGAGTTCATTAGGCTTATTGTCCAGTGGTGTTTACCTGGACATTTAATAGACTAGCGAATATTTCCCTAATTTTCAAACGTTCTTTTGCTTTCATTTAGATTACTTTAATTAATTGATGATTATCATCAAATTGAACATATGTTTGATTCAAATATCTTTTCCATGTATCGAACATGTCCTTCTCTAAGCAAATGATTTCTTTGCTGAAGACATTTTATAATATTTGATGATAAACGACAAAGAATAATTACTATTTTATCAAATTCAAAAACACTAATATATCATATATATTTCCAACATTTATCTGATTATATTTATCTTTACTCTCTCAATGATGTCTGATTTGTTTACCTTGAATAACGAATTCTAGGAAGACCAAAAATCAGTTTGTCTTTTAATTAGTTTCAGAGTTTAATTTTTACTCAAGTTTTGTGACACCGCACACTCCTTTTTTCCATACTGCAAGATCTTTTCCTTCGAGCTTTCAGTCATAAACTCTGTATTAAAGATTAAATATTTCCTAACTTGAATAATTTATCATGCAATACTAAGAATTGAAATTGCTACTAAGAAAACTGAAGAAATCGAGATCTTCACTTTTACTAAAAATGAATATTCATTTCCATTTACATCATAAAATGTAAGAAAAAAATTCTACCTGCCAAAATACATTATTCTCCAAGATTATTCACAAAAGTATACAATAAGAGAAAAATGTTTTCAGTTATATTTTGTTCATTTTTTTATGCGATTTTTTCAGGATCTGATGAAATGTTTCGGAAATGATGGCAAGTCTTCTTACTCTGAGGAGGGTATCCACCTTATCCCGTTGAAAAATTTACGCAATCTTACTGGTAAATGGCGAAAATTATTACGATGTTTAATTCTCAGAACAATAAGAATATTTTGCTCAGAATATAGTGTAAACACTATGATAAATTATTTACTTCTTAGTAACTCTTAATTTTTTAATGCAGTTGTAAATAAAATAAATCCTCTTTTGAGCACAAGATATTTGCGTTTCATGAGTGCCTACTTTGAGAAAAAAGGAATAAACGATTTTTCTATTTCTTCGTATGCTAAATATATAATTTATTGAACACTTTGCCTATTTTACACATATGATATAAAAGTGAGCTTGTTTGCACTGAGGAAATCTTGAATATTCTACCACAGATTAGTTTAGTCCATAAAAATGCAGTTTTTACTTTAATCTAAATAAAATTTCTTGAGTATTTCTTTTCTCTTTTCTGTCAGGCAGTACTCTTATGGATTTCAACTATGCATTGGAAAAGCCCTGTGAACAATCATCTACAGATGAAGTAGTCGGTTCCATGGAAGGAGACTCCAGTTACGCCGTCGATGGCGATTTAAAAACTTGCTCACGAACAGGTAGCAAATTTATATTGCTTTCATGCCTGTTGATCAGTTCTCTAAAGAAATATACAGCATTTTTTAAATACAAACGGAAAAATGTAATATTTTAAACTGAAATGATTAATACATCAGTTTTCTGTTGGTCAGTCGAAATGGAACCAAATAAAAACCTAAAACAATTACATCATGTAGTCACCATATATACACATGCACAGACAGCCAAGATTTGTCAAGAAGGTGATTTCTTGATTTTTATCAGCCTAGGGAGGCAATCCCAGTCTGCAATACATTTGAAAGCTACCTGAAAATCATATCAGTGATTAACACAAACATTATGAGTGAAATTGTGCAGACGGAACTATTTGGGAGCCGTCGATAGTTGTATTAGCCTACATGTGGTTTATACTGCAACTATGCTGGGCGGTTTCTGAGAGAAAGCGCATTATCTACAATGATCAACATTCTGAACAAGGTCAGCACGCTCAAACACTCGGTCATCGTGTCCGAGAGTCTAATCGTACTGGCCTTGTTAAGACTGTAACTAATGTCCGCTTGTTCAAATTGTAGAAACTGTGACTAATGTCCGCTCAGCATAGTTGCAGTATCAACCACAGGTGGGCTCTGTAGGTGTTGAAGAAACAGAAATATCTGAGCAGGTGTCTGCAATAGGGATTGGCTAACCACCCTCGTAGACAGACATACTCGGATACTAAATAATAAATGCGAATGTCAGTGTTTCACCCTATCACACTTTTTCAGCTTTACTCCTTGAGGCCATAGCCCAACATATCATACCATTTTGGAATCAGGCCGACTCCATGATCAAATTAAAAACAACCTGGGCCGGATACGGAACTGCAATCCCGAAATTTTGGATTCCCAACTTTTCGGCGATATTTTACCTGATTTTTGCAACGATTTTTATCTACGATAACTTGAAAATAAATTTGAAAAGAATCGAAATCAATTACGAAATCCAGCGAAATTCACCCATAAAATAAATAATGATTGTTTGTACGGAAAGTAAGGACTGTCTTTAAATTAAGTGGTAGCAGAAGAATTATCGTTTAACTTTTAAAAGGTAAGTTTAGATATTAACGCAATACTTAAATGCAGCGATCAATTTTGAGTTCTGTTGTAGTTTATTGTTGCCTATCGCATCTACTCCTACCTAACTATTGTCATGACGTTCCAATCAAAAGCCCTTCGTAGGCGCTAGCTTAAATACCGTTTCTCTCGTCTCCAAAGCCAACCATCGCTTTGGGAAAGTGAATGCGGACAAAACAAAACGAAGACACATGCGCAGCCAGGAGCCAGGAGAAGAAACGCGAGAAATTACAGTTAATATAGAGGATTTGCCTTTGGAGGCTGTGAGCAACTTTCAGTACCAAAGTAGCACTCTCTTAAAATCTAGAATATGCGAAAGAGAAATTGAACACCTCATCAAATTTGCTCATTGTTCCTTCGGAATCTCCAACAACAATAAATCCCCTTTTTTCTCACTTTTTCACAAGAGCCTCTTGTTAATGGGTCCACCCCTTTTTATACAAGTGGACTCGCCCAGTGTGTACTTGTACTGCTGTCGGTGAATACCCGGGAGTGAGAGAATGAGAGTGTGAGGTAACCGCTTTGTAGGAGTCACAGTTGCGAGCACGTAGACTCAGAAGGAAGTCATACTTCGATACTGAATTTCCCAGACTGTATATATATTATTATTGCTACTAACCGCATTTCTGGATCTACTAACTGTATTACCAATTGTATTATTACGACAATACATTTATTTGCTATATTTCATTCCTGCGTTTGTCATTCATTTGAGACCGGATTTCAGCCCGGAATTCACAACAAATGTGCGACGAGCGATTTTAACTCACACAGGAAGAACAAACAACAAAAAAGTTTTCCCTCGTCGTCCACAACAAACTGACGACAAAGATTTACGAGGATTAAAAATACGTAAAATTGAGTTATCATGGAAGATTTTTAAAATATTCTGGTAGAACTGGTAAAATACCAAAATGATCAACAATTACAACTACAAGAAAGAATGGAAGAAAAATGGCAAGAGCAATTACTACAAACGCAGAAGGAAAATCAAGAAAGACAAATAGAGCTCCAGGAACTAATATTGAAAGTAGCGGGTAACAAGCAATTAAATATTGAAAAAGAGGCAGCTTTTTCGCAAGACGCAGTGTGGAATACCATAGACATTTTCAAATATTCTCTAGATGAGGATAAAAATTTCGGAGATTACTTCAGAAGACATCTTTAACATCGACTGTCAAAACTGGACAGAAGCAAAAAAGCTACGTCTATTGCTTAGAAAATTAGGAACTGAAGAATATACAAAGTTCGTGGATTATATCTTCCCAAAAAAGACGAACGAGTTAACATTTGACGAAGCAGTTATATGTCTTAAAGAACTCTTCAGCCCAAAAACATCAGTCTTCCACAGGAGGTGGAAATGCCTTAACCTGGTAAAGGGCGATAATGAGGATTATTCCACGTTTGCTGCAATCGTAAATAAACATTGTGACGACTTCAAATTAGCGGAATTAACGCCGGACAATTTCAAGGGTTAGTTTCAACAAAAGATAGTGAAATGTGCAAAAGAATGCATTCAAAATTACAAAATGAACCTGGACTAACACTATAACAAGCCAGAAATGTCTAAGTATAAAGAAAGACTCGAAGGACATTGAGGGTCCAGCTGTATCTCATATACGTAACTTAAACAAAAGTCTACGTTCTTCACCCTCCCCGGAAAGAAAACAAAAATTCTATAATAATGAAATAAGATTCTCACCCTCCCTGAAAAGAAAAAAAAATTCTATAATAAGAGAAAAAGTACAACATACAGGGCAAATCATGACGAAAATCGAAGCAAATATAAGCCCCCCCCCATCAGCATGTTATCGATGTGGAGGACTACATTGGAACAAGGATTGCCGTTTTAAATATAAAAACTGTCTTTAGTGTGGAAAATTGGGTCACAAGGCATCCCAATGTAGGAACAGAAAAGATACTAGTAGAATAAGAGCTACTAGGATACATAACTAAGACAATACCAACATGAGGAAATATATGGAACTTGAAATCTTAAATATAAAGATAAAATTGCAACGGGATTTGGGTTCCGATCTCACGATATTCAACCGACAGACATGGAAAAAACTTAACAGACCAACCATGTTACATACACAAAAAATTGCCAAGTCGGTTACAGGCAAGCGAATAAAATTCGAAGGAGAAATAATCGTGAATGTTAAATTTCACGGTAAAACAAAAAAACTCAAGATATACGACATGAAAGATACTGAAAATCTAGTAGGTATTGACTGGATGCAAAAGTTCAATGTTTGGGATCTACCTATCAGCTCTTTTTGCAAAAAGTTAGAGGTTGAACCATCAGATGCTATAAAGTTAAAGGAAATTTAATTTCCTGGGATATTTTCGAGCGGGTTGGGACGATGCAACAAATTTGAGGCCAGAATTGAATTAAAAGAAAACGTCCAACCAGTTTTTAAAAAGAAGCGAAACGTACCGTTCGCTACTATATAAAAAAAATCGACAAAGAATTGGAGAGATTTGAACAAACTGGAATTCTTTCAAAAATAGAGTTTAGTGAATGGATAGTTTATGTAAAAAAAGAAATCAAGAGAAATCCGCGTATGCGCAGATTTTTCGACGGGGCTTAACAAAGCTATAAAAGACCATCATTACCCACTACCGAGCCAGAGGAAATATTTACAAAGCTCAACGGCAGTAAGATATTTTCAAAAATAGATCTAAGTGAGGCTTATCTACAAATCCCAGTACAAGAAGAGAGTACGAAAATCCTTTGTATTAATACGCACAAGGGGTTGTACAAATTCAACAGACTACCATTCGGAGTAAAAGTTACAATTTTCCAGCAGACGATGGACACAATGCTCACGGGCCAGAATTTCGCGACCGCTTATCTGGATGACATTCTAATTAAGAGCGACAATGTTGAAGAGCACGCATCACACATAAAGGAAGTTTTCAGAAGACTTCAGAACTTTGAGTTAAAAGGAGAAAAGTGTGATTTTTTTCCTAAATGAAATTAAATATTTAGGTCAGAAAATAAATGAAAATGGCAGAAAACCAGACCCAGAGAGGGCATCGGCAATATGCCTGAACCAAAAGATTTGCAGAACTTCAAAGTTTCCTGGGCCTAGGTAACTACTATGGCGAATCTATTGATAATATGCATAAACTGAGGGTCCCACTAAATGAGTTACTAAAAAAGGAGAATAACTGGAATTGGACAGAGGACTGTAAAAACGCATTTAAGGAAATAATACAAAAATTAACTTCGGAGTTAGCATTGACACATTTTGATCCCGAACTCGAAATCATTATTGCAAGTGACGCGAGCTTACATGGGGTAGGTGCGTGTATTCTACACAAGATGTGGAACGGTACAAACAAACCCGTTGCACACGCATCTAGATCATTATTACCGGCGGAGAGAAACTATTCACAGATCGAAAAGGAGGCATTGGGCATAATTTTTGCAGTAACTCGTTTTCACAGATATATTTATTTGGAGAGAGTTCACGCTCCAAACGGACCACAAACCACTTATTACGATTTTCTGTTCAAAAAAAGATCTACCAGTCTATACAGCGAACAGACTTTTAAGATGAGGAACTGTGTTACTAAACTACAATTTCAAATTTGAGTTCTTACCAACAAAGAAAATAGGACACGCTGATGGACTATCGCGATTAATACCTGCGAAAAGCGAACCGTTAGAAGATTCGGTAATTGCGGCATTACAAGCTGAAGATGAAATCAGTAAGGTACTATGCAATACAATAAAGGAACTACCTGTAACGCTGCTAGAGATAAGACGAGGACCAGAAAGAGACGAGTTTATTCAGGATACCAAGAAAAAAATAGAAGAGAAAGTGAGGAATTTAGCAGACAGTTTCTCAATCTGTGACAACATATTATTGTATAACGAGAGAGTAGTAATACCGAAGTCACTACGAAAAAGGA
This sequence comes from Acanthosepion lycidas, assembly GCA_963932145.1. Taxonomy (NCBI): domain Eukaryota; kingdom Metazoa; phylum Mollusca; class Cephalopoda; order Sepiida; family Sepiidae; genus Acanthosepion; species Acanthosepion lycidas. Next base: position 56,419,464 of record OZ010586.1, read on the forward strand.
TCTTAAAAGATTTTCACTTAGGACATCCCGGAAAAAACCGGATGAAATCACTTATGAGAAGTTTTGTCTACTGGCCGAATATGGACGATGATATTACGCAAATGGTGGAAAGTTACAAAGGTTATGCTACTGCGGCGAAAGCACCACCATCTATACAAAAGCCATGGCCTAAAGTCGACAGAACGTGGTTCAGAATCCACGTGGATTACACAGGACCCATTGAGGGTTACTACTATTTAATAACAGTAGATAGTTTCAGTAAATGGCCAGAGGTTGCCAGATTTAAACACCCGACGACAAAAAACACCATCAACTGTTTACACGAACTATTCGCGAGATTTGGCGTCGCGGATTGTTTGATAAGCGATAACGGCACACAATTTACCTCCAGTGACTTCAAAGAATTTTGTGAGACATATCAAGTAAAGCATATCAAGATAGCTCCGTACCACCCGAGGTCGAACGGACAAGCTGAAAGATTCGTTGACACACTAAAAAGAGCGTTAAAAAAAGCCGAGGATGTACCGACGATAAAAGCGATACAACAGTTCCTCCAAGTGTACAGAATAACATCTAACATGAACACGCCATCGGGTCTTTCACCAGCGGAATTAATGTTTGCTCGAAGAATAAGGTCTGTGTTTGACAAATTATTACCAAACAAGAACAAAAACCAGTATACACCTATTGTACCCAAGAGATCATTTAAAACATGAGAATGGGTTTACTTTAGGATGTTTAGAAACAATATGGATTACTGGGAGCCTGGCACAATAATTAACAGATTAGGAAATGTGATGTACACAGTACAAGGCGAGAAGTTTTCAGAAGATATATTGACCAATTACAAAAAAGACGGGTTGATGAGCCAAGCTCGTCATCGCAGAAAACGACGATTCAATGTATGCAATCTTCGAAGCGTTTGAGATCCAAAGAACACAGGAAGACACAGAAATTAGATGGTCAAACAGGAAGAGAAAATTTACCGAACCTCTGATTATCGACCATGAGAGAAAAAATACTAACTCCCCCAAAAAGGGTTCTAAGGAGGGGGGTGTTAAAGGGTCTACATCTTTTATACAAGTGGACTCGCCCAGTGTGTACTTGTACTGCTGCCGGTGAATACCCAGGAGTGAGAGTGTGAGGTAACCGTTTTGTAGGAGTCAGAGTCGCGAGCACGTAGACTCAGAAGGAAGTCATACTTCGATACTGAATTTCCCAGACTGTATATATATTATTATTGCTACTAACCGCATTTCTGGATCTACTAACCGTATTACCAATTGTATTATTACGACAATACATTTATTTGCTATATTTCATTCCTGCGTTTGTCATTCATTTAAGACCGGAATCCACAACACTTCTGGATTTGACTAACTGATTAAGTTAAAAATCTTATAACTTATTTGCGTCTCTAACACATTCCCGGTTCAAAGCTAAAGCGTAATAATGATTAAAAGCTTGCCAATTGATTCTATGGTCACTTCTGCAAAGAAGTTAGGTCTCTATTCCTGTCACTATTTCTTCTTTGTTTCTGAAATTTTGTGAAATATATCGAAAAATGGTAACACGTGATTCAATTACTTTCGCTTCGAAGGAAATAAAATAATTCCAGGCAACAAGACATAAGACTAAAGCTGACTAACCGCCATTAAAACATTGATTCCAAAATAGACGCATAAACAGTTTAATCCAGATCAGGAGGATTTGGATTAAACTAATTTACTATTGGCTACAATTTCAACACAATATGTAGTTTAACTTGAAAATAAAACAATTTTTAATATTGTTTATGTATCGTGTATGTGGCACATAGATAGAAAGATAGATAGATAGACGGTGAATGTCACTTTAACGCTTCAATCTTCAGACCAAGTTCTTAGTAGACTATATATATATATATATATATATATATATATATATATATATATATATGGGTTTCTGGGGTGTTTTATGTGAGAAGTAGGGAAAATGAACTTTATTTTTGTATGGTATCGATTCCACCAGTGGTCGGAAGACATTTGGAGGTATGTTGAGCCATTTCGTTTCAATAGCTGTCTACAGCACCCCCGACCCTGATAATTGTAGGGGAAAAAGATTTTTTGTGTGAATAGAGCTCTTCACTGTGTCCCATAAATGCTCGATTGGATTCATGTCCGGCGAGCGTGGTGGCTCCACCATTTGTAGGAAGTATCCAGAATGCTACTTAAATGGATTTGGGGCAACTTGGGCCCGATAACACGGAATAACACATCGTTGTTGGTAGAAGAACATGGTGGGATCTTCTGCTATATTCCATGGACGCTAAAGAGCAGTGAACTGACCCGCATTTAATGTGGATGCGTGATATGGCCTTGAGTTGCTTGTCATATAATTCTAGCAAGATGCTTTAGACACGATTATAAAAAAAACTGTGGTCAGCAATGATGTATTCCATGTACACACGTGACACGGTAGATCAAGGCATGTCAAATGTCCCTACAATTTCAGAAATGGATTGTCTTAGGTGTATGGTATTCATGACCATGTTCTGTTCAAACTTCCTAATAATTAAAAGTGTATATAGTGTGTCAATGTGAACACTGCCATGAGAAACTAAGACAGTGTTCACATTGACACACTATATGTAATAGTACAACTGATATGGGTCTGGGCATTTCCATGACGTCAAGGTATAGTGGTGCTACCTACCATTACCATTATATACTGCTATTCCATGACTTTGGTATATCAGTTCATATCTATCTATCTATCTATCTATTATATATATATATATATATATATATATATATATATATATATATATATATATATATATATATATAAGGGGACATGTCAATTTATTCTTATTCACTTTTTAGTCTTTTTTTCTCTTATTTTTCCCAATGTTACTGGGTAGGATTGATAATAATATTCCTATTTATATTCGAGCTAAATGCTTATATTTTGCAACGCGAGATTCTAAGAATTGTCTTTCAATTCAAAATGTTGCAATAAGTATAAATAGTTGCTAAATATTGAGGATTTTCAAATATTTTCAGGTATTATAAAAGAAAAATTGTATTTTTCAGACGTTGAACATCGACCCTATTGGCAAGTAAACTTAAATAAAGTGCGACAAATACGGAAAGTGATTTTAATCAGCAAAGACACTCAAAGCAGTAAGTAAGAAACCCGTCTTCTGCACGTTTCAGTTATTCATTAAAACGTTACCATTTGCAATTTCATTGTCAGCAAACATTCATTCTTAAAACTAACACATGTACAGTCAACACTGAAGGCATCCATATATATCTGCATTTTACTTTTAATAATATACAACTCATGGAAAACGATTATGAAATGATCTTGTAATTTTCATTTCAAGTCTGAAAATGAAAATTTCAAATTGAAAATTAAAAGTGCTTGTAAACTTTAATGTGCTGTTAGATTTAGTTGGCTCACTGAAAGGATACATGGCTCCAAGAGCTGTCAATTGAAATAATGAAAATGATACTTTGAAAAGTAAAACAGTGTGTTTAAAGATAGTTTCTTTGGGTAAAATTTGGTGTCTGTATAAACAAAATGGGGAGTTTATAAAAAGAAAACATTAGTAGAGGAAGGAAGCTGTAAAACACCAGGTGAGGAAACTAAAAGTCACATATCTTGAAAATAAAAATGAAGAAAAAAACAATTGAAAAACAAACAAGTGAAATTATGAGCCACTCTGTGAAATTTAAGAATACTGAAAGAATGTTGGATAACGTATTCAGTCAATTGCCATATGTGATACACGCTTGGGCGATCCTGTTTCTTCCCATTTATTACTGAAGAGGCTGAAGATTTTCTCGCTGCAGGTTGCCGTTTCTTTCTGCCAACCAAGGCTATAGGATCCAGTCTGTCCTGCTATGAACCTGTCCTGGGGTAATCTAAATGGTTTCAATAGAACACACAAAGAACAAAACTAAAGTCTTCTGTTAATGTCTAAACTGGTAAGGTGCTCTTACAGTAGATCTTGATTATTTATCTCCGTGGATGCGGTAGGCAGGCTGTGTGCCCTCGATATTACTATAAAGGAGAAAGTGTTTAGATTCATCGCTGTTTCTTTGCCTGACATTGGTAAAAAAGGGTTTGCGTTTTATCGTCCGACCGACTCATTTCTGATAATGTCAAGGTGGGTAGTTTTAGCGGGTGATTGGAATACTATTATTGATCAAAATTGAGAGCACGTTGGGCAACAGGAATGTCGCTCACACGCCCCCCAAATGTAGAAATATTTCAACAGAAGGTTTTTGTGATTTACTTGAATTCAAATGCTGATCGTTTGAATCGTTGTTGTGCTCCTTCAAATTGTTTCTTTGTTGTAATAAAAAAAAAATATTTTGACTTTTGCTTCCTGCAATTTTATTTCTTGCTTTTTAAAGCAACTTTATTTTACCGGAACATTCTTCGGCTGTTAAACAAAATTAGGAAAATTCTAAATTTCTATCTTCAAATGAGATATGTATCTTATAGCTGAGCTGATTGTATTTTATACACAACACATTAAACAGCTGATTAAAGCGAATATCTATTGAATGGACACGATTTCGAATCTCGTCCGAAACGGAAGAAAAAAATGATCTAATAACTTATATTAATTTTGTTAGAGTTACTCTTCTGGTATTGCCATCATTATTCTTATCGCCAGGTGTTGTATTTAGTCTTTTGGTGGAGATTGTTAAATCAACTACTTAGTCATTTGTCGATTAATAATGATTTGTGTTTTTGTTGTCAGTTGTGTTCAAATTTTGTTGCGGGTAACTAAATGTTGCCTGCAATTAAATGTTACTTTAAGTAAATACCGATTACCAAAACAGATATTTCTTTATTTTCTCTCACACTCTCTCTCTCTCTCTCTCTCTCTCTCTCTCTCTCTCTCTCTCTCTCTCTCTCTCTCTCATCTATCTGTCTGTCTGTCTCTCTTAATTGCAAATGGCTGTTTTTGAAACAAAGTATGTCCTGTGAGATGTCTGTCGGTATTTATTTTCAAACATACTAATGGCTTTATAGGCCGTATGCGGCCTTTCTATTGGGTAATTGTCTGATTTTGCCAACCTATATATTTGCATTGTATAAAATCTCCCGACTTTTGTCAGACAGAACAGTCGTGCTGCTAATTGTAATGGCAGACTTTGGGAAGAATTTACACTTGCCAACAACTTTCTTGATGATTATCGGAAAAAAGAAGTAGAGGAAGGAAGGAACAGCACTAAATTAACATTAAATTAAAAGTGATTATGGGATTTGTCACAGGATTTAAGAGAATGTCATTTGTACATCAGTAATGATATCAGGTGTTTCACTGCGGAAAATTCATTAGAAAAATAATTATAAATATTTTATCTAAAAAAATATATCTTGAGAATCTTATTTGAAATTTTCCAAATCTCGCGAAAGCAAAGTTTCTTGTTTCCAACTTTAGCCTATATTGTTTGTACCTATATTGTTTTTAGCATTTCCAGCACTCTCTTGCACTGATTGCCTGATGGCTTTTGCTACACCGCTCCTTCCGAGAGAGATATTAGTAATGATTACGGTAAGCTATAGCCGAGGCACATTCGTGCTTGAACCTTGGCTGGCTATTTGACCTTTTTTTTTTTTTTACATTTTTGTCGGGGATGAAACTTTCCATGCCTGAAAGGACACATTCGAAAATGAGGGCGGCTGTTTTGGCAGCCGTATTTCTGAAGAATCCTGAGTGAGGAGCTGAATCTATCACAGGCAGCATTGGTGCATCGGTAGGTTATGCTATAAAATAGGACATCAACTTTAACGAGTGGTCTAAAGTAGGCAACACATCAACGAAACATTTGTCGGGAAAGGAGGTGAGAAAAAGGTTTACGGTGTTAGCATAATGGTTAACTATATCATGAACGTAAGCTTATCTACAATCTGGGCCAGTTCGTAGTCTATGGAGAAGTCATGACAGTATTTGCCTTCATCGTCGCTTATGTTTGAGTACAGTAAACGTTCATTGTGGAAATATTGAAATCACAACATATACGAATGGTTGCAGAAGGGTGATGAGAGGGATATCAACAATAGATCGATTTTTCTAATTCTACGTGCCATGCCTCTCCGAATGTCTCACTTTCTATGTCTCTTCTGGATGTCCTGGGTCATGTATCCACTGAGCTATGTGCCCACAAGGACACATGGCCCAGTGGATATAAACGTTGGTTAGATCCAGTCACCTAAAAGAGTTGCGAGTTCAGTACCTGGCTACTGCAGTGGTGAACAAAAACTTGAATAGTTGAGTTAAAGGGAGATAACTGAAACATCCGGAAGAGATATGGAACTAGAACAATCTACCCCGGTGGGCAAAATAATGGTTTAGGTTTGAATTTCCAATCACCTGAAGAATGCCGGAGAAACGTGGTGAATATGGCAACAAAGATGAGGATAACTGTCCGAACAATATAAATAATGTAAATAGTTACAATACCTCATCTGAAATATATAGATAGATATCAAAAATCTTCTCACTTGTTCTATCCAACATTACAATGCCATCATTATGTGGGTGATAGATTGAGAAGACAAAAGGACAAACTATAAACGAGAGTAACGCGGAAACACATGAATGAGAATTGAGGGTCCTTTTTTTGGGGGGTCCTATCCCTGATACAGTCACCACGCTCATGATCATGGCGATTCTGAGGCTCTTGTTTATGAATACGGGCGAGTAATCCGCGATTGTAAATTCCTAAACTGGAGTAGTTTGCTTGAGTCCAGTTTCAGATAGGATCATGTGATCTGGTTCAAGTTAAACCATATTTGTAAAGCATTTATATAAAAACATGAACAGACAACGGGCAGTGGAATGGATAATGGCGAAATCAAATCAAAGCAATGGCTGAGGAAAAAGCAATAGACTGATATAAAGAATAATCTTAATTCTTTACATCCGGGAAATTTTCATGCCCCTAGCAAAGAAACGGAAAATTCTACAAAGAACCTCTTCTAATTTTTAGATTAAATCAAAATTATTACAAAACGTTTTATGACATTTTTTTCGGGAAATAAAATTGTATCTTTTGATCTTCATGATTTGATTTTTCTTTTTGGTCTTCTTGACGCTCCTTTAAGCTAATTACACTTTAAACAGTTTTTTTTATAGTTTATTCATCATAGTTCTTATATGAATTCGCAAATGATCCGATTCGATATTAAACTATTGTGATATGTTAAAATTTTTAATACATGCAAACGTATTCATGCCTCACATGACAAAAACAAAAAATAAGAATAAATATATCCTGTGGACGAAATAGGCAGTTTAATTCATGAAAACTGATATACACAAAATTAATGGTAGACTGGAAATTTTAGAAAATAGGAAATTACATTAAATAATAATAATAATAATAATAATAATAATAATAATAATATTAATAACAACAATGGTTTTGTTACAAACTCAGGGATATGCTGCGTGTGAGTTTTTGTACTAAATGTACAACTTAAACATACATTTTGTAGCAAATCGCAATTTATAAACACACACAAACATATATATATATATATATATATATATATATATATATATATATATATATACAGTGCTGTTCGATAAAAGATTGTTTTTACTAAAAATATTTTTTGTCTATAGATTTTGGGGTTAAAATAATTTTTAATCTTACTAATTAAGTCAACCTTTCCATAATTCCATAATTCACCCGTTCCTGACCACATAGGAAAAAGTTTATTAACCCTAAGGTATTCTATTGATAATTATAAATTTGGATATGAATGAGATTCAGGCAAAAACTCTATGCAAAAAAAAGTGATTCAGATATCGCATTCTATTGATTACACTGGTAAATTTAAAGAGCTTTTGACAAAATATTGAAAACTGTCTTACAATACACTCAGAACAATATTCTAGAGAATTATAGAACAGCTTAAATTAAATCTAGAGTATTCCAGAATATTCCAGAAAGCCTCATGCAGTATAAAAGAAGCTTGAAATAGCCACTCAGAACCATTTAAGACATCTAGTATTGCACTCTCAACAGCAGGCAAGTCTACGAGAGAAATTGCAGAAATTGCTATAACCTCGCAATTAACTGTCTCTCCAGTGCTGAGGGCACATAATGACGCCACTCCTGGCCAAGGAAGGAAAAAAGGAAACGAGAGAAAAAGATTGATGATAGAACTGGAAGAATAATCAAGAGAGAAGTTGCGAAGCATAGTACTATAACTAGCCAAGAAATGGCAGCCAGTCTAATCGAAGAGCAAGGTGTTAGTATTGCCTAAACAACAGTCCGTTGGTGGCTGTTAGAACAACTCTACAAATCTTGTACACGAAGGATTAAGCCGCTAATAAGCAAAGCCAATACGGCCAAGAGACTTGAATTACGAAAATTTTACTTTCTTTTTCTCCGTCAAGACTTGTCTTTTCTTTTTGATCTTCTTGGTTTATCTTTCCTTCGTCTTTTCATCTTCTTAACGTGTCTTTCCATTTTTGATCTTTCTTGGATTCATTTTTATTCTTTTTCTTCCGTCATGACTTGTCTTTTCTTTTTGATCTTCTTGGTTTATCTTTTCTTCGTCTTTTCATCTTTTTAACGTGTCTTTCCATTTTTGATCTTTCTTGGATTCATTTTTATTCTTTTTCTTCCGTCATGACTTGTCTTTACTTTTTGATCTTCTTTGTTTATCTTTTCTTCCTCTTTTCATCTTCTTAACGTGTCTTTCCATTTTTGATCTTTCTTGGCTTTATTTTTATTCTTTTTCTTCCGACATGACATGTCTTTTCTTTTTGATCTCCTTCGTTTATCTTTTCTTCTTCTTTTCATCTTCTTAACGTGTCTTTCCATTTTTGATCTTTCTTTGATTAATTTTTATTCTTTTTCTTCCGTCATAACTTTTCTTTTCTATTTGATCTTCTGGGTTCACCTTTATTCGTCTTTTCATCTTCTGTACGTGTCTTTTCATTTCTGATCTTTCTTGGTATCATTTTTATTCTTTTTCTTCCGTCATGACTTGTCATTTCTTTTTGATCTGCTTGGTTTATCTTTTTACGTCTTTTCAGCTTCTTAACGTGTCTTTCCATTTTTGATCTTTCTTGGCTTCATTTTTATTCTTTTTCTTCCGTCATGACTTGTCTTTTCTTTTTGATCTTCTTGGTTTATCTTTTCTTCGTCTTTTAATCTTTTTAACGTGTCTTTACATTTTTGATCTTTCTTGGATTCATTTTTATTCTTTTTCTTTCATCATGACTTGTCTTTTCTTTTTGATCTTCTTGGTTCATATTTTCTTCGTCTTTTCATATCCTTAACGTGTCTTTCCATTTTTGATCTTTCTTGGCTTCATTTCTTTTTTTTTCTTCTGTCATGACTTATCTTTACTTTTTGATCTTCTTGGTTTATCTTTTCTTCGTCTTTTCATCTTCTTAACGTGTCTTTCCATTTTTGATCATTCTTGACTGCATTTTTATTCTTTTTCGTCCGTCATGAATTGTTTTTTCTTTTTGATCTTCTTGGTTTATCTTTTCTTCGTCTTTTCATCTTCTTAACGTGTCTTTCCATTTTTGATCTTTCTTGGCTTCATTTTTATTCTTTTTCTTCCGTCATGACTTGTCTTTACTTTTTGATCTTCTTGGTTTATCCTTTTTCGTCTTTTCATCTTCATGACGTGTCTTTCCGTTTTTGATCTTTCTTGGCTTGATTGTTATTCTTTTTCTTCCCTCATGATTTATCTTTTCTTTTTCATCTTCTTGGTTTATCTTTTCTTCGTCTTTTCATCTCCTTAACGTATCTTTCCATTTTTAATATTTCTTGGCTTCATTTTTTTCTTTTTCTTCCGTCATGACTTATCTTTACCTTTTGATCTTCTTCGTTTATCTTTTCTTCGTCTTTTTATCTTCTTAACGTGTCTTTCCTTTTTCATCTTCTTGTTATGTCTTTTATTCGTCTTTTCATCTTCTTAACGTGTCTTTCCATTTTTGATCTTTCTTGGCTTCATTTTATTCTTTTTCTTCCTCCATGTCTTGTCTTTTCTTTTTGATCTTCTTGGTTTATCTTTTCTTCGTCTTTTTATCTTTTTAAACGTGTCTTTCCATTTTTAATATTTCTTGGGTTCATTTGTTTCTTTTCCTTCCGTCATGACTTATCTTTACCTTTTGATCTTCTTGGTTTATCTTTTCTTCGTCTTTTCATCTCATTAACGTGTCTTTCCATTTTTGATCTTTTTCGCTTCATTTTTATTCTTTTTCTTCCGTCATGACTTGTCTTTCCTTTTTGATCTTCTTGTTATGTCTTTTATTCGTCTTTTCATCTTCTTAACTTGCCTTTCCATTTTTGTTCTTTCTTGGTTTTACTTTTATTGTTTTTCTTCCGTCATGACATTTCTTTTCTTTTTGGTCTTTTTGGTTTATCTTTTCTTCGTCTTTTCATCTTTTTAACGTGTCTTTACATTTTTGATCTTTCTTGGCTTCATTTTTTTTCTTTTTCTTCTGTCATGACTTGTCTTTACTTTTTGATCTTCTTCGTTTATCTTTTCTTCGTCTTTTCATCCTTTTAACGTGTCTTTCCATTTTTGATCTTTCTTGGATTCATTTTTTTTCTTTTTCTTCTGTCATGACTTGTCTTTACTTTTTGATCTTCTTCGTTTATCTTTTCTTCGTCTTTTCATCCTTTTAACGTGTCTTTCCATTTTTGATCTTTCTTGGATTCATTTTTATTCTTTTTCTTCCGTCATGACTTGTCTTTTCTTTTTGATCTTCTTGGTTTATCTCGTCTTCGTCTTTTCATCTTCTTAAACGTGTCTTTTCATTTTTGATATTTCTTGGCTTCATTTTTATTCTTTTTCTTCCGTCAGGACTTGTCTTTCCTTTTTGATCTTCTTGTTATGTCTTTTCTTCGTCTTTTCATCTTCTTAACGTACCTTTCCATTTTTTATCTTTCTTGGCTTCATTTTTATTCTTTTTCTTCCGTCATGACTTGTCTTTTCTTTTCTTTTTGATCTTTTTAGTTTATCTTTTCTTCGTCTTTTCATCTTCTTAACGTCCCTTTCCATTTTTGATCTTTCTTAGCTACATTTTTATTCTTTTTCTTCCGTCATGACTTGTCTTTCCTTTTTGATCTTCTTGTTATGTCTTTTATTCGTCTTTTCATCTTCTTAACGTGTCTTTCCATTTTTAATATTTCTTGGGTTCATTTGTTTCTTTTCCTTCCGTCATGACTTATCTTTACCTTTTGATCATCTTGATTCATCTTTTCTTCGTCTTTTCATCCCCTTAACGTGTCTTTCCATTTTTGATCTTTTTGGCTTCATTTTTATTCTTTTTCTTCCGTCATGACTTGTCTTTTCTTTTGATCTTCTTCGTTGATCTTTTCTTCGTCTTTTCATCTCCTTAACGTGTCTTTCCATTTTTGATCTTTTTTGGATTCATTGTTATTCTTTTTCTTCCGTCATGATTTATCTTTTCTTTTTGATCTTCTTGGTTTATCTAGTCTTCGTCTTCTCATCTTCTTAAACGTGTCTTTTCATTTTTGATCTTTCTTGGCTTCATTTTTATTCTTTTTCTTCCGTCATGACTTGTCTTTCCTTTTTGATCTTCTTGTTATGTCTTTTATTCGTCTTTTCATCTTCTTAACGTGTCCTTCCATTTTTGTTCTTTCTTGGCTTTATTTTTATTCTTTTTCTTCCGTCATGACTTTTCTTTTCTTTTTGATCTTCTTGGTTTATCTTTTCTTCGTCTTTTCATCTTCTTAACGTGTCTTTCCATTTTTGATCTTTCTTGGCTTCATTTTTATTCTTTTTCTTCCTTCATGACTTGTCTTTTCTTTTTGATCTTCTTGGTTTATCTTTTCTTCGTCTTTTTATCTTCTTAACGTGCCTTCCCATTTTTGATCTTTCTTGGCTTCATTTTTATTCTTTTTCTTCCGTCATGACTTCTCTTTTCTTTTTGATCTTCTTGGTTTATCTTTTCTTCGTCTTTTCATCTTCTTAACGTGCCTTTCCATTTTTGATCTTTCTTGGCTTCATTTTTATTCTTTTTCTTCCGTCATGACTTGTCTTTTCTTTTTGATCTTCTTGGCTTATCTTTTCTTCCTCTTTTCATCTTCTTAACGTGTCTTTCCATTTTTGATCTTTCTTGGCTTCATTTTTATTCTTTTTCTTCCTTCATGACTTTTCTTTTCTTTTTGATCTTTTTGGTTTATCTTTTCTTCGTCTTTTTATCTTCTTAACGTACCTTTCCATTTTTGATCTTTCTTGGCTTCATTTTTATTCTTTTTCTTCCGTCATGATTTATCTTTTCTTTTTGATCTTCTTGGTTTATCTTTTCTTCGTCTTTTCCTCTTCTTAACGTGTCTTTCCATTTTTGATATTTCATGGCTTCATTTTTATTGTTTTTCTTCGGTCATGACTAATCTTTATTTTTTTGATCTTCTTGGTTTATCTTTTCTTCGTCTTTTCATCTTCTTAACGTGTCTTTCCATTTCCGATCTTTCTTGGCTTCATTTTATTCTTTTTCTTCCTTCATGTCTTGTCTTTACTTTTTGATCTTCTTCGTTTATCTTTTCTTCGTCTTTTCATTTTCTTAAACGTGTCTTTCCATTTTTGATCTTTCTTGGCTTCATTTTATTCTTTTTCTTCCTTCATGTCTTGTCTTTTCTTTTTGATCTTCTTGGTTTATCTTTTCTTCGTCTTTTCATCTTCTTAACTTGCCTTTCCATTTTTGATCTTTCTTGGCTTCATTTTTATTCTTTTTCTTCCGTCATGACTTGTCTTTTCTTTTTGATCTTCTTGGCTTATCTTTTTTTCGTCTTTTCATCTTCTTAACGTGCCTTCCCATTTTTGATCTTTCTTGGCTTCATTTTTATTCTTTTTCTTCCGTCATGACTTGTCTTTTCTCTTTGCTCTTCTTCACACTACTTTTTTACTTCGTGACGCGCTATTTGGTGTTTTCTTTTGAGCATTTTGTTTTTTATTTTCATCTTTTTAACTCGTTATTTTCTTCTTCTAGACTTATTCTTTTAATCTTCTTGACTTGCTAGTCATCTTATCATACTTTTCTTTTTAAAAAAGCGACGATATAACGTCTACAGTCTTGCATCCTGACAATGTCATTTCTCATTGAAAGAGATTAAAATAAGAACATCGTTTTTACTTACAAAAATAAAACACAAATAATCGATGATGGTGCAATGAATTTATTGCTCTTTGCTCTCCGCATTACCTCATTTATACAATTTTTAGAGAAAAATCAATAGCAATAATTGATTATGTTTCCGGGGAAACATAATCAGTCGAACACAAAGTACAGACTGTCATGGCTGTTATTGTATCAGTATCTGATCTAACCATCTCACAGGTTCTTAATTTTAATACGTATCTTTACATATGTTACCATCTTAAATGAATTGTAAATTTGGATATTCCAGATGTCGATTATATGTCATTTTTTAAATATATGTTCTTGTCTTGAAATTCAAAGGTACTCGGAATCTACCATAAGGGTTTCCAATGTCTCTTTGACTTAATACGAAGTTACTCATCTTCTTGACGCGCCATTTCATTGTTAACTCGATGCGTTTAATACTGTTTTATTCTATTTACTGTTTCATATATCAAGTATTTTCTCCCTCTTTGAAGTTTTCAAAACAGTCCAAAACATAATATTAGCAATTATTCATGAACAAAATTGCGTCAGTACATCTACTCGTGTCTGTGAGTGGATCATAATCTCTAATATGACCCAGTCTCGATCTGTAAAGGGACAATCCGGATAGGTTAGAGCTTCTTATGTTTTTGATTATCTTTTGATGTAGGGCTTATTGGTTCTTATGATTGAAGGTATGATATTATGGGAATATTTTAGTCTGTCCTCCATACTTAGCGTACATATATTGTTAACCACCACACAAATGTCTAAAGTTATCGAATAAAATTTTCACAGTATAGAAAAATAGCCGATGCACGAGTTCAATGTTTCAGAGATAAAAGAAAGAAACATATTTTTCTTTTTCTATTGAACAATTTCCATTTTTATTTTTCCTCCGCTCCGAAATGGCTTATCTTTACTTTTCAAATTTATTTCTGTTGATTCACATATGACTTTTTCATATTTACTGTTGAATCAACAATTCGCATAAGAGATTAATAAAATGATATCAGCTTAGAGCCTGGATATTTTATAATTGTTACATTAAATTGGATAGGATTAGATTAGCAAATGTCAAAACGGAAAACATTTCATGGCACGTTTCAATCAATTACAAGCTCCTTCGAACTATTGAAATTTTTTATTTGAAAAAAAAAAATGACCGCAATGCCCTATGAGGCGAACGGATCGAAAGTGTGCACTAATTTACGAAACCAAAACAATAAATATGTCGTAGCTATCACCAATTATCCCGAATTTGAACAAATGTCATATTAACACAATACAAAACAAATAATTTGTTATCCTAATTGACTTTTTTCAGATAGCAATGTAAGACAATGGTGCAAGTAGCACTGACCGATATAGACTTTGCTTTGATTTTTATTTATCTCCATCATGTCTTTGATAATCTATTTCAGAAAACATAATAAATGATGTAGAATTTGTTCTGAGATGATTTCACCCAAACAGAGGTCGAAATTAGAATAGATTTTTACGCAAAGAATATTCAGTTATTAAAGAATAAATTCACTAAACAACAATGTCAAAACTCGACACTGAGTGGATTAAACAACAAAAGAAAAGAGCAAAGCGTAAGCTGTAAATCTGTTATTTTCGTTTCAGCTCTGAAAATTTGTCAAAAGTTTGCAATCATAGCATGTAATGAGCACTGATTTTAAATAATATTCAGAAGAAATATAAAACACCTGGGAAATTGTATGATAAAATAAAGCTTTTGTAACAGATCCGATTTGAAACACCGATTTTTTATGTTAAGATTTTATTTCATTCTTGTCTAATTTCATTATGGAAAAAATATTCAAATGCCTTGCACTATGATCATATTTGAATACATATAAAAGTTTGAAATGTTCCATTTTATGCGGGAAATATGTTTATAAACATCTATAGGTTTACTTACTTTTCTATTCTAAGATCAGCTAAGATCAGCTAAGACAGTGAAATTGCATAACTACATTAACCTAAGCCAAATACGTTTTAAAAAGAAAGTATGATGCATTTTACCTTTTACAATATTTCGGAATATCTAATTTACCAAAATATGGAACTGAAATATCGAAATGGACATAGCCGTTGAATAACGAATATCGAAACGACAAAGATAAGGGAATTTCTGCCAACTGTCTGATAATCTATTGTAAAACATTGACAATGTTATGCACAAGGAATTGAATTTGAATTTATTTGGGCCTACAGCCTTCAGATCTAACGCATTTCCATAAAAATATTACTAAAGAGGATGAAATTTAAAAAAAAAATCTTTGTATAATGCGAGCAAGTTTGAAAAGAAGATATAGCAACTAAAACATTTTTTATTGGAAAAAATATTATACATCTACCGGATGTAAAAGTTTTTTTTTTTTATACTTGATGTATACAATTTATATCTGTGCCCAAATCTAACATTGACAGTTTGAAGTTCACATGAAATCAATTGAGATGAGTATTTCTTGTGTTTTACCATTCTAAATAAACCATTGTTATGGAAACGAGTCAAATCTGAAGGCTATCCATCCAAATAAATTCAAATTGCACTTTATACATTCAAAGTGTATAACAATATCAAAGATCTGCAATAGAGAAACAGACAATTGGAAATAAATTCATTTTTGTTTTATTTTAGAGTAGAAAACTTTTTAAAGTATAAATCTTTTGCCATTTACAATAATAATAGAAAGAAAATGTAATTATTAATTAATTTATTAAACTCTAAATCTGAGATTCTGCGCGTTTCTTTAATTGTTAGTAATTCGTTATAAGATAGAAAATGAAGCAAATGGTTGTGGTATTTAGAGAAACAATTTACATATTTGTAGAAGCCTAAAAAATTACATTTATAAACAGTTAACATGCTAGAATTAAATGTTCTTGTAATTTCCCATTTAAAAGCCCCTTTAAAATATTCTTTTTGTCAATTCTTGTAATATTTACTTGTTTGACAATTAGCACAGTAATTGTTTGATTCGTTTATCTGATTCAATTTTAGCTCCGCTTCGATTTGATGTTCACATTGGCAGCAGCCCTAACGTGACGGAGAACCAAGTGTGCAAGCGACACCACAGCGTCCCATCAGCACCATTAGCTACAATATTCTGCGAAGAAGATTTAAGTGGCAGGTAACATAGCTGTTCTAATAGGCGCTTCTGCATGGGGTAATCCTTAACGAGCTGGTCTGGTTGACCATTGCTACTCAATCGTCAATAAGAACATAATTGTTTAGGAAAATAAGTGTAATGTGCTATTTTATTAGCTTGGTGCAAAAATAATATCGTTTTTTGACGTATTTTTAACGTCAAAAAACGATATTATTTTTGCACCAACCTAATATTTGCATTGCAATTGTTTGTATTTTCGTTCAATTATTCAGGGGAAAAAAAGATGTTTAGATGCGTAATTCTAAAAACTTAATAAAAATAATAGAAATTGTTCTTGATAATTATTAGTGAATATTTAACTTTCACAGATAAAATATCTGCATCACGTAAGAATAATTAAAAGTATGAATTTCCTTCAAGATACTGGCTTGGGACATTTATCTTCTATTGCCGAAGATTTTACAAATATAGTAGGAATGCTTTAAAAGAAACTTAGTGTTAAGGGTTAATGCAGAATTTTATTTCTCTCCTGTTCATCCCTCAAATATTCATTAATATAATTTATAATAACCAATGTTGGCAATCTAATGTCTTGTTTCGAGAAAGCACGAATCCTTCTTAGTATGTTATATCAGGAATTGTCCTGAGTTCGATATATTTTACCATTTACCTTATTTTCTTTGATAATTTGATAAATAACGAGATACAATTATTTATCGCTTATCTTTCTATGTTTTAAACTTTCAATCTCATCCTAGACAAATGTGTATCTTTCTCTGATCACCATTTTTGTTTGTCAGTCTTTTTAATTAATAATTAATTCAAAGTATAACAGTTAAGTAAACATCAACCATTGCAATAAAAGCCGTTTCACTGAGTTTGCACGTTTTTACAAGTTTTAATGGCTTAAAATATTCATCCATATATAATTTATCCTTTTTTTTTGTGACATAATTCAAAATTCAGAAATCGCATGAAGTATTTCATATTTCAACAATCATTTGGTTAAAACGTATGATTTTAAGTGAAAATGTAAATGTTTATTTCAACTATAATGAAATAAATTTTATATCTGTTCGTGTGCACGCCCCGATTAAACACACACACACACACATATATATATATAATAATAATAATAATTTTGATTCACTTTCAGATATGTGGGCATTATACTCAACGGAACCAATGAAGATGGTACTGGAAGTCTTGTCCTATGCGAAGTCATCGTCTATCAGGAATGACACTACAGTTACGTTAAAAAAATCCGCACTTGAGAGCATCCCAGCAATTGGTTGTGTTGTAAAATAATTAATCCAGATTCAGATTTAATTCAAGAAAACAAAAACAAAATCGGATGGAAAAGTATCCCCCACTCAAAAAACGAACAGGAAACCTACCCGACATTAACGGACAGTACTCAATAGCCTAGAACGGAAAATCTGCAAGCAGAAAAAAATTCCAATCCAAAAACAGAGTGGCATCACAATTCGAAACAGTGTAGACACAGATCTTAGATCCGTGTGAAGATCACATTCAGTTATGGGAAAGATCTGTAAAAAATCTGTATCTCTACTGCTTCGGATTGTTTATATATATATATATATATATATATATATATATATATATATATATATATATATATATGTGTGTGTGTGTGTGTGTGTGCGTGCGTGTGTGTGTGTGCGCGCGCGCAAATATATAGAAAATAGGAAAGAACACGTTAGTTAAATAATCTGAGGTTCTTTAGTATTTTTGTTTTTATTTTTTAAAAAACAGTGCTCCATACAGAAGTAGAGCTTAAATTATAATTATTTTTAAAAAAAATATGATTCCTTCGCTACATAAGAGTTCTCATATTTCAAAAACAAGAGCCAAAAACCACAATGTAATTATTGAAATTAAATTGAATTAAAGAATCATGCCCTGTTTCATTCTCAAGCGAAAATTTAGGAATAACCAATCTTGAAATTTGCTTTGAAATGGACACTCCGCCCCTCTTTCTCTCTTTTGACCTCTTTCCGAAGGTAACTGATATCTTGATACAAACTAACTCGTATGCCCCTTATCAAAATAGTCGTTTCCATAGTAATTAATTTTCCGAATGAACATGCTTATAAAGATGCATAAATTTCAAGATTGGTTATTCCTAAATTTTCGCTTGAGAATGAAACAGGGCATGATTCTTTAATTCAATTTAATTTCAATAATTATATTGTGATTTTTGGCTCTTGGTTTTGAAACATTAGAACTCTTATGTAGCGAAGGAATCATAATTTTTTTTTAAATAATTATAATATGTGTGTGTGTGTGTGTGTGTTTGTCTGTGTGTTTTTGTGTGTGTGTGTGTTCAACTACATTTACATCTTCAGAATATGCATTAAAACAAATCTTTTCTCATGTATAAAAATTATAGAAACGAAAAAAATATTCGAAGGAAATCCATATGCGCGTTAACGAACAAATTTTACCAAGAAATTCTACCGTCTCATGAAACCGTTGAAAGACACGTTCCAAAATACATATAACAAATTTTAATCCATATTTTTACGCACACTCAATTAAAACCACTCCACTATACACAAATACATACAAGGCCGAAACCCGTGAGTGTTTTTCTTTTACCTATTTTTTTTTTAAACCTTTTAATGAAAATTATTGAAGAGCTTGTCAGTGGCCCAACAGACACTGTATTACACGATCGCTCTTTCTATTGATGTCAATGAACAACTAAAACACATCATGATTCATTAAAAACCCTGGCATCTTAGCTTTCCTCTCCTCTCATAAGAATAAAAAAATGTTAAATTATTTTTGTGATTTGTATAACTAAAAAACTAAAATTACCTTTTATTCAAGTGATTATCACCAGGGGACAACCTGTGCTTGGTCCAACTGGCGGCAATTTTATTCTCATAACTGATATTCTAATCATTACTTATAATGATCTCCAGTATTTCAGGCTTTTCCTGTAGATCTTTTATCAGATTATTTAATCGTTATTATATTTTATTTTCATTTAAACTTTTACATTCTCTTCAAACTTACAATATTTTCTCATTTATCAAAACACCGTATTTATTAGCAGGAAATAACGATTCAATTATTTTATTTGAAAAAAAAAAAAGAAATTATATTTTATCAAAATATGAATTTTGCCATTCTTTGGTGTCATGTTCATCGAACTGGTCTGTTTATATTTCGTTACGTAATAACATTAGCAGACTCAACCTCGTCAAAACCTTTTGTGATATTCTCTTTGAAGACAAAACTTTCTTGAGGTAGGAAGCACCGTGCCAACCAAACAAAGTTGAACACGACCATAATGAACCCATGGGAAAATGTTAATTATCGAATTCATTTTTTAGACGGAAGAAAATAAAGTTGTGTACATGTTACCATTTATATACGTTTGTTTTCATTTTACTTCATTTTTATCAAAACTGAGAAATGTATTCGATATATTTTATAAAATTTCTGATTTCAGCAAAACTTAAAACCTGATTCCGTTCAATGATTCGGTTGTCAAAAGATTTCAATTGACAATAATGTGTGCAAAGATCCCATAACACAGGTCAAGGTAGAAAGGATTTCTTTTGAGATTAAAAAGATGCATGTGTAAAAAGATTTCTATATTAGGGTAACTCTGACAGCAATAATATGTAGAACTGTATTGATATCAAAATCAACAATTGCATATGCAAAGTGTCGTAATTAGCGTCTAAATGATATTGTTCCATCAAAGCCCATGAGAACAAATAATACTTTCTCTAACACATAATCGTGTGTTTATCTTCACGTTACAAGAAAATTTCACTTGTGAATTTGCTTTAACAATTAATATTGTCTTTTATTAGGATTTAATTTTAGAAATCTTTATGATATATTTCCTTTATTAGAATCATCTTTATGATCAGATTTACATCTAAGGGAACGCAAAGGACACTTGTGCTCAGAATCAGGAAAAAGACAATGAGGAAAGAAGACTTGGATAATTTGACACTCACAAAAAGTAACAGTGATAGAGGAAAACATCAGGTAACCTACCTAATGAGCTTGTGTAAATGGGTGGTAGAACATAGACTGGGAGGGGATCGTAAGGAGATAAATTGCTCAGATTTGCAAATGATAGGAAGTAGTGAAGAGCCATGACCGGCTACACTTGGAAAGGACACAGTATATAGAAAAAGTTACAATATTAAAAAAAAATTATTGATGATATTTAAGTAAAACTTCTTCTTTATACGAACAAAAGTTAATAAAATTATGAGTCACGATGTATTTCACCGGATTTTTTAACTCCAATAAATAAACATTTCTTATTTCTGAAATCAATAAAAACATTCCATCTCGTACTCTAACATCGATAAAAATTTAATTTATAAAAATAATGAAATTTCTGTTTGAAGTTACATCAATTTGAAAAAGCAGACTAAGAAATTTAAATGAGTTTTCTTTATATGTTGTTTTTTTTTGTTTTTGTTTTTTTTGCCCAAGAGTGATTCATGTTGTCATTTTTCATTTGGCTGTGAAAATATTCGTAATTCTACAAGTTACAACTAATAACAGCATTTTTTATTTTTGAATCATTATTTAAAAATTAACTATTTGCAGTATTTTTGTTTATGCAGCTCTCCTACATGAAAAGCAATAAAAAAAACAACCATTTATCTAATCTTTGTTTAGTTTTTTCATAAGTTAAACTGAATTATTGCTTAGTATAGAACAATTTTGGGAAAGTACATTTTTTGGGGAAGTACATTTTCTGTAACTGTTAGCGACGATTAGTGTAGGATCGGTATGCCGAGTTCAAAATCATAATCAAAACAAAAGATAAATGTGCAACTGTTTTGGTGTAAGTAGAAGTCTAGTAAGAAGCGTTTGCGCCCGTAGTCCTGCTACGTGTAAGCAATTTCCAATGATGCGTATTACTATTAATCTCTTGATGCTACAATTGGTCTGATCTCTGCTGTAGTTGCTGCTTGGTCTATCATTACTACCCTTATAATGCGTCTATCTTGGTAAACCTCTGTACTACTTGGCTGTCTTAATGTTGGTTTACCGGTTTAGAAATATTCATTTGATGATTGTTGACAATATCGAAGCCGCTCCATTGTATCGCGTCCTGTTCTCCGAATTGACCATACGACTTCTTAAAGGTTCACAATTTGGCATTAAATAATCAAGCGTCATTTTAAAAAAGTAGCACATGTGCATCTCTGCTTACAGTGGGCTCTTTTTATCACAACGAACTTTATTGTAGCATACGTCACCGTTTAAAGCTCACAGACAATGCGCTACTGTGATTGTTACGACGTCACAAGATAGCTGAAGACTTTTGAAATTTTATCCGAATATCTACTACTCCCCTATTATGCATGTACTGTACACAACTCAAAATCGTCATGGTAATTCAGGATGCTCTAATTTCACATATATATATATATATATATATATATATATATATATATATATGTATGTATGTATGTGTGTGTGCGTGTGTGTGTGTATATATATATATATATATATATATATATATATATATATATATATATATATATATGGGTGTGTGTGTATGACAATATAGTGAAAAATTCTCAGCTCAGCCAAGAAGGAAGCCGACAAAAACGTTTGGCCAAATTTAGTAAAGTGGGTCGGGCCAAGAAATTTACCGCACCTTCTCATACATGTTACAGTGTGTATGGTTTCTTAGCTGTCTGGACATATATGAATGATAACTTGTACGTAATCTGGAAAAATGAAGTCACTGAAGACGAATAACAGAAAAAAAATAAAAGGGATGAAAACTCTAGACAGCGAAAATGACAGTGTTATGTAAAGCCAAATTATATATTCAAAAAAGCAAAATTATGTCTATATTTCTGAGATGAGGTATCATGTACACTATTTATTTACATTATTTGAACTATCCATCTTTATTGCCATATTTATCACAACGTTTCGGCCGTTGTGCGCTCCGGCCTTCTCCAGGTGATTGGAATGTCGAAATGAACCCTTTATCTTCGCTCGCTGTTGTAGTCTGTTCTAGTTCCACGTGTCATGTCTAATAGATGTCAGTTATCAGTTATCTCCTGTTAATTCCCCTTTCCCAGTACTCCACTGCCTTAACCAGGTATTGAACTCACACTCTTTGGGTCCTGGCACTGGATCTAACTAACGCCTTTATCCACTGTGCCATGTGTCCTTAAGCAAAGTTGTTTTAAAAAAGCGATGAAAAATTTCGTTTTTGAAATGAAGCCGTTTACTACTGTCTTCAAGATCAAATAAAATAATAACTCTTCTTAATTAATGTCAAGGTTTGTTTTTTTTCTAATACTTCATGTTAACAATAACAAATAGTCTCCTGTACCGAAAATTTCGACCAACTTCCTATTCTTCAATAATTTAGTCGTGTGCCTACTAATCAACTACACCGAGTAAAAAGTCCCACTGTCTCAATCGGATGATTTATTATTGACGATAGCAACCAACTATTTACGCTGCAGCATTTTCGTGTAAAACTGGAATCAACATAAAGAATTCTACTAAAAGAATTTTTTAAGGTTTAGCAAAATGACACCAGAATAATGGTCTATTCATTACATAATTACATATCAACATATCCACGATATCACATTATGTTATTTTACTAACTTCGACCAGCTTTGATCAAACGAGAAAAATGTTTTAAAACTAGGTAACTTAAAAAAGTGATACCTAAGGTTTCAAATGGATTTTAAAAATAGAAAATCATTCTTGAAGATTTTATTCTAGTTTTAATTCCAACCAAATAGATTAGATTTAATATTTCGAATGAGCAAATACTTTACTGTATTTCAACCCAAATTTAAATTGATTGGAATTATTTTTTAATCGCTAAAATCGGTCATATTGACAAATCTGTCAACACAAGATAACTCTCTTTATTAAACATCTTTCAAAAATAAAACATACTTTTCTTAAAGTTTATTTGCGGAAGACTAACTGATTTAGAGCTTAATTAATCCGAATTAAAAACAAATATTACTTACTTTTAGTTTAAATCATCGCAGAAAAGCACTTTTTAACACGAAGGTTGGTGTTTTTATGAGGTGTTGATAGAATTATCAAGAGCTTAATATTTGGCATTTTAAAATAAAGGCTATATAACTGTAAAAATTACCTGATGAATACGTGAATGCATTTTTTATATAATTTTAATAACTACCCAGTAATCTTTAAAAATTAGGAAAATATTCTAAGTAATTTAATATTTTATTGAATTTTAGGTATTTTGGCTTTATAGCCTTACTTATGAACACGCTTGTTGAGGAAATGTTAGAAAATTCTCAATAAATTTAAATTTACTATAGTTACCACTCTTATTTTCTGATAATGCCGTGTATAGACGTCCGTATTTACAAAATTTTGAAATATTTAAAACTTTATAAATTATTATAATTAAAATAAATTATTATAATTAAATTTTTTTTTTAATTTCTTGCAAAAATTAATTATTCATCGATTTTTTTCTTAAGACAATAGTGTCCATAATATATATTATTCATAAAAGCAATTAAATGCTTTTTTTAATTAAATAATGTCTTCGTTTTATCTTGCAATTTTATTTTAGAATTCAGAGCAGATTTTCTACAACTGGTGGTCAAAATGACAAAAAAATTGATGATTTAAGTTCTCCAAAGACTTGTCCTTATAACTAATAAACATTAAGCGCTACAAAAATGAATTTCTCGAAATTTCGTAAAATTAAGTTGGGTATGAAGAGGTAACAGGTGTAAAAAACATATTTGTACCAAGATTTTCTAAAAAAAGAAACGTTTCTAGAATAATTTCATTAATTTGTGTATAAGTCCTGAAGGTTTCATCACAATCCAACAATTATCTGATTTTTGCAAGAATTTCCAAATCGATGTGTTTTTCACCACACAAGCTCAAATTTCCAATATGATCACCCGTTGACGCAAGAAAAAGAATAATTTTTAACCAAAATTTTGAAGGTTTTGAAAAGGATTTAAAAAAATTAATTTAATAATCAAAAATCATTTAGTCTTTCCTCCTCTTAATAATAACATAAAAATTTGGACAATAAGACATTGTTTTTATTAAATTTGGGGGCATTTTTTCATCGTATATGTTCATTTTTTCACTAACGGGTTTTTTTTTACCAGTTTATAAAATTTTTTCCAGTGTAGCAAAAAAAAAAAAAAAAAAAAAAAACTGATACTGAGCATATGTTTGTTATTTATAATATAAGTCATTTCCCAAATTTTGGTAAATTCTAAAATATATTGAATTCGAATCAACTGTTTTGAAGACAATGATACCTATTTACTTCTGTGTCAAAGAAAAAAAAATTAGTCAATCCCCGTTAACGAGAAACATATGAAAACAAAACCACAAATTTCGTTCCGACCATCTAATTGATCCCTTCACAATGAGCTGTTGTCAATTTCGTGATCAATTCAAATTGACTCAGAAACGCTCACCTCCGTAATTATTTACTTAAATCTTACGCATTATGCTAGCCGTAATCAGAAAGAAATTCAAAAAATTAAAAAAAATTATTTTACTTTCATTTTACACTAAGTTTAACAAAATAGTCAAGGAGATAACGTTATGCATATTTGACAAGAGACTTGATGCAATTAGAAATCCATTTTTACACATAATAATGCATATCCACTGGAAATAAATATATATAAAAATGGGGGGAGGGAGTAAAAACAAATTCATTTGTCAAGTTTACTTGGTATGATTTTTTGAAGAAATTCAAAACATTGAGAATATAATTTTGAGGCTTGTAATATAAATAGGCATATAAAAGATCCTTGACTTTGCTAGCAATCATTCGTTGTCAACTCGCAAAACTACTTGGTAAATAGAAAAATATCACTGACGTATGTGTGGTGCATGTTTAGCCAGTTTTGTTCCATATCTGGCAACAAAGAAAGTAACTTTAAGAAGCATTTCTTTTTACTTCACAAATAAAACTCTTTTGTCAGAAAAAATGTCTCCGATATTTGTTTATGCCGACAGTATTGAACTTAACACATACAGAACTGTCAATTCAAGCGTTGGCCACTAAACTGGCTTATGAAGTTAATTTGGTTTCTGTTCCAAATACAATTTTGTATTGAAAAGAAGTCCATATTTATGTGACAGCTTCTGATAATAGAATGCTTTCAGTGATAACCCTGATGTTATCGCGTTGCTGCACGGGGTCAGGTGGATAATAATACATACACAGGCAAACTGAGAACTCCTTGTTCCAATTATGAAGGTTAATACCAGTGTATATTCGAATTATAAATAGTGACAATTACAAATAATGATAATTTGTATGTCATTGTTGATTCCACTGACATATATCGTCCAGGGATAAAAGCATCGGACTTCAGGTTATTCATCTTACAGTGGCAAAGTGTTTGTTAGCATTGACAAGAAGAAAACAAATGATAATACTGGCTGGAAAGCATTGGTAATAAGGCAATTATAAATTGAGACTTTACAGGCCTGCTGTTACTATGGTAACCCTAGTTTTTCTTCATTCTTATGTAAATGTATCGTTAAAGTTGCAGATTCTATTACAGTCTCATCCAACGTCTGCATATATTTACATATTTGTGTGCTTAAGTTATATCAACTTGCAGAGAACACTTTAATAAAGAGCGCATTTACTTTGTCCATATTGTCAGTGTTTGATGTGAGAAAGCGCGCGCGCCCTTGCCAGTATAATGTACAGAAAATGGTAAGAAGAAGAGCTAGTCATAAATATTCACATTACTGCTTTTCCCCGATTGATCTCGTCAATTTGCCAATGGACACGTGATCATTGAAGCGACTATTTTCTGATAGATCTTTTAACACTAAGTTTGCATGCTGAACAACCACAACCGTAAGAGCTTTTCTGAGATTCAGAACCTAAATTTCATTTTTCATTTTGCATAGTTGTGTTAATGGATGTTACTTTTCAGTAAATTTCAACTCAAGACTTGTTCCTTGCACATTTTATAGATTCTCTACCAAAGGTGAGAAATTATTTTGAATATGATATGCGTTTTTCATCTCCTAGTCAATTCGGGGGATAAAACCTTACAAAATCATCTTAAAAATTGCTTCAGAAATCGATTGCCTTGTCACTGATCCTACAAAGACTATGATTTAATGATTGTTGTCACTTTCAATTTGTATAATGACAACATCCCAAATTGCTTTGCACAAAATTCCCTAATTCAAGAAACATTTATTGTGCGGATCTCCTAAATCACATTTTCAAGTAAATCACAATCGCAATTGACTGAATAATACAACAAAATTAATTTCTCTTCGTTTTCTATTCTGTAGACATTCTCTAAATGCTTTCAAGCAACTGCAATTTCTCTTACTCAAAATTTCCATAAGAAACACTTCAGTCCAAATCGACTTTTATAAATTTTTGATTGATATAAAAATTATTCCATAAAAATAAAGATTTTGTTTTTTTTGTAATCCATTATAAATTATAAACTTTTAATTGCTGCATCTATCAGGAAAAATTGAAGTTAAAAAAAATGAATGATTTTAATAATTGTACTAATTGCTAACAAGATTTGAATATTTAATGATTTAAATTTGCTAAAATTTGAATTTTATTATTGATGGACAATTGCTGCAATTTTCTGGAAACTTTTAACTAATGAAATTTGAACAGCTGTTTGAAATATAATAAAAAAACAGGAACAATTTTAATTTAGTTGAACTTTATTTTCAATAAAGAAACTTTGAAAAATAGAAATATGATGATCCCTGTACTGTGTTTTGGCATTTTATGAGACAGATTTGTATGGAAAAAGTGGTGCCTATCTTTGCTTTGATATTACGGGAACAGTTGAACAAATAAGTGCTATCAGTATTTAGCCGGCAGATAAGCAGATTGAAAAATTGTATATTTGTTTTGCTTCTCTAAGTAATTTGTAGCAACACACATACCCCGCTAAATATGACACTGAGTATAGAAGCCTATGTCTACTGATGAGCAACACTCGCTCTCATCCAATCCTTGATCATTACAAGTTAGCAGTAGAGTCTTTTTATTATAAGCAATCAACTGACATTTCTATGCTGTTTTATTTTTAAATAGTTGACACCATACCTCTTCCTATAATCCTTTACTTGTTTTAGATTAACATTTAGGAGAAGCGCATGCCATGTGTGTTTCAGTGACTGCAATTGTGCTGGATAAAATCTCTTCACATTTAGCAGAAGATATAAGACACCAGTCTTCAGAATAGTGTTATTATAATTTAGGCAAATTTGATGTAGATTGGCAACAATTTACCATTTTGAATTCTTGTCCCACCTTTTTATTTCTACTTACATTTGTCAAAAGAATTTTCTGTAATCTGAACTATTTTCAGATAATTTCTGCTATAGGTTTTAAGTTATTCATCAGCAGTAGCGGCTTCTTGTATCCAAGAATTTATTTTCTTCTTTGTTGATCGCTTCCTTTATGATGGTGTTGATGATTCACCACCAGCATGCAGGTTCAGGACAAGAAGCCTCCAGTTTCACCAAAAGCAGGCATCATCTATCCCCTATCATTGTTTCGCTTTGTAAGATTTTGTTCACAGTGAAACAAAATCAGAGTAACGTGAATTTGTTTAAGGTGGACTTCAGCTTGCCAAGAAATGACCCACGCACTTGAATTCATGACCTTCCTCTGCGACACATATGGAATGAGACAGTTATGAAACTGCAATGGACTGTTGCTGACTCTATTATAATTTTGAAGGGTGCCTACTGTAGTATGTCCATCATGCATAGCCCTCTTTATCCACTGGTTCAACCATTGATATCTGTTTTAAGTTGTTATACCACTGGAAAATGAAATTAATAATTAATAATTTCTGCTTGATTTCTTTTAAAATATTTGGTAACTTCTTTTGCCATCATCAGAAGGATTTAGATGCAAGATGAACCCATTCATGAAATTCTTCAATGTAATATATTGCTGAAAAAAAATAAGGTTTCATCAAATTATCCATTTTATTTTCATTTTATCTTCTTTTCTTCGAGGATATTTGTATAAAAAGTAAAAATCAAATGGCTTTATACATTTAAAAAAAAAAAAAAAAAAAAAAAAGGCTTCAAACTAGGCATCATTAGATTTTGTTTGGATTTAAGAGTCACAGTATGAAAGCCATGAATTTCTCTTCTTTACAAACTTACTATGCAATAACTTGCTCAATTTTGATACTTGCCATTTTAGAAATTAAATCTATCCCACAAAGGTTATTTTGCAGTTGCAAGAGTCAGTGGGGAGGCTTTTTTTGCACACCAACTTTAAAATTCCATCGAGCTCCAAATAATGGTTTAACTTGTTTGAAACTTTGCAAGATTATTCTTTTACCTTTTATTTTAAATTTTCATTGGGTCTGGAACTAGTGATGTCATCAAACATGAGAGTTTGAAAGATAAATAAAGCATATTCTTATATGTAATAGCTTGATTTACAATGCAAAGTATACATGCTGAATGCATTTTGAAATGTGTGTGTAATTGTTATGGAATAAATAACACAAATGAACTAGGCAAGACGCCTTAAATAAACAACTCAAAGTGAGTCAGAAGAAGTCCATTGGAGTCAGTCAAGGAGAAAGAATTGATGACATCACAGCAAGTAACCTAAGCAAGACATAATATTATAACCAGTAGGAATGAGTTATAAGAGTGGCAATAAGGAATCGAAACTCATGCATAGTAGGAAAAAAGTACTTTTTGCTTCAGCGCACATGATAACAGTGATGATGAGAAATTATAATCATGTTAATTTAAGAGAAAGAAAAGAGAAAGAAGGAAAAAAACCCAGATATTCTTTAAATATGGAAGCCCTAGTGATAAAAATACAGCAGCAAAAACAGCAGTTGTTGAAACTCTAGAAACAACAAAAAATTTAATTGAAATAATATGGAAAAAAATGGAAAATTCTCCAAGTTCTTTCATCCTGACATGATGACAAATGCCATATCTGAATTCACATACAAATTCAGATGATGGAATTACCTTTTCTGCTCATTTTAGAAGATACAAGCAAATTGTCAGAGACGAATGCAGTGACTGGGAAGAGAAGAAAAAACAAGACTTTTGTTGAGAAAGTTAGCACCAGCAGAACAAGAGAAATACTGTAAACCAAAAAAAAAAAGAAAAAAAAAAAAGAGAAATTTGCTTTGAAGAAACAGTAAATATTCTAAAATTTTTAGCAAAAAAAGTTTACTCAATACTCATTGGAAGTGTATGAATCTGATGCTGGAATTGTCAACAAGGAGCGTGAAAGATTCAAATTAAATGAACTGACTCCGGGTATGTGTAAAGGGTTAATTTTTATTCAAGAGTTAGCAGTGAAAAAGGACGCAGAAATATATTCTAGAATTCTAATGAAACTTGAACAGAATCAAAAACTAACACTACAAGAAATATCGAACAAATGTTAGAGAATCCTAAATCTGAGATGCGATATGGAAGAAATTGAAGAAAAAGAATGTGTATACATAGAAGCTAAAGAAAAATGTGGAAATAGAAAAATTAATAATCCATGTTTCAGATGTGGAAGGTTACATCTAGGAGGTGACTGTCCCTTTAAGAATGAAAAAGTGCTACATAAAAAGTCACACTATAAAACTAAAGCAAGGAAAAGTTCTCACAGAAAAATTCAGTGTTGCAACGGAAAAAATAATTACAGAAAACCAAAGAAAAATTGTGTATGTGGAAATTAATAATCTGGATATAACACTGCAACTAGACTCTGGTAGTTATGTCACAATAATCAACAAATCCACATGGAAAGCAAATGGAAAACCTATATAAAAAAGAAATTGCATGTGGCATGTTGGGTAAGAAATTATTTTTTTGGTGATATGACTTGTAACATTTCATTTTGTAGCAAGTGTGTAAAAGCTAAGGCTTATGTGTTAAAAAATACTACAAACTTACTCTGTACTGACTGGTTGAAATTATTTGAGTTTATTGCAAAAATGTAAGTAGACAAGCAACCAGTTAAAAAAAAAAACAGTTTGAAAATCTAAAGAAAGAATTGAAAAAAAAATGTTCTGTCGGTTGGGTCGATGCTCTAAAGCCAAAGTGAAATTTCACATGAAAAAAGGGGTCTACACTTGTGTTTAAACCAAAATGTAGTGTACTGTTTGCAGCATTGGATTAAATCAACAAAGAATTAGAGAGACTTGAAAAATAAGTGTAACTGAAAAGACTGACCATTCAAAATGAACAGCACCAGCAGTGTATGTAAAGAAAAAAAAAAAAATAAAATTCTTCTTTGTGCTGATTTTTAAATAGGGTTAAACAAATGTTCAGAATCTCATAACTACACATTACCAAGTCCAGAGGAAATTTTAGCAAATTTAAATGGTGAAATATATCATGTAATGTAGTAAAGGAACTACCAGTTACCCTGGAAAAAATAAAAGCAAAACAAGACATGTTTATTTCAAAAATTAAAAAAATGACTAAAAGAAAGTAACAAAGACAGACGATTTTTGAAATGGAATCCAGACTTGAATGCTTACTCGCTATGTGATGAAGTACTGATGTCTGTACAAAAAGTAGTAATACATATCATGTTACAGAAGTGGATATTAAATGAATTTCATAGTGGACATCTAGGAATTTCAAGGATGAAATCTCTTATGATAAACTATGTATACTGTACCAAAATGGATCAAGACATTGAAAAATTAGTAAAAGCCTATAGAAGTTGTGCTCTGGCAGCAAAATCACCTACCACAAAATTACAAACTTTGCCAAAGACAAATACTCCATGGTTAAGACTGCACATAGATTTCACAGGTCCAATAAACTAATCACATTATCTCATGGTAGTGGATAGCTTTACTAAATGTCTTGAAATTTGTAAGTGCAAAAAAACTTCAACAGTTACAGCAATTTTTTTTTTTTTTTTTTTTTTTTTTTACATTGTTTGCAAGATATATCATTCCAGATGCCATAGTCTCACATAACGATACACAATTCACTGCTTACAAGTTTTTACAAAAATTTTGTAAAATGTTCTCGACTGAACATATTACTACCCCACTGTATCACCCAAGGTCAAACGGACAAGCTGAACAGTTTGTGGGTACTTTTATGAGAGCTTTGAAAAAAAGCAAGTAATGAAAAAGTGAACAAAGAAGCAATACAAAAATTCTTGAGTGTAGTATAACGGATATTGCAGAATCCCAATACACTGACAGGCATGTCACTGGCAGAATTGATGCTTGCAAGAAATAATTAAATCAGTGTTCAAAAATTGTTTCCAGGTCAAAAAAGATTCAGGATGGATAACAAAAAGGAAACAAAATTTTTCAAAATTGGCAAAAAAGTGTTTTTCAGAGTATATAAAAATAAAAAAGAAATGTGGGAAGATAATAAGGTCATGAATTGGAAAAATGATATATATGGTAAAAGGAAAAGAATGGGAAAATAAAAAAGCATTGGAATCAGTTAAAGAAAAGGTTTGCTGAAGAAAGGATTGCAAGAAAGGAGAAACCTATGCAAGTACTGTATGATATTTATGACATACCAACACCCACTTCTGTCTGACTTGTTATTGTCATGTTCCCTGTCTCCAGGCAGAGTGCAACTCGGTCAGGGCTCTGTCTATGGACTCAGCTGAGAAAAATAAACAATGCAAAGTGCCTGATCCCATGGTTGCGGGAGATGGGTAAATTTTGACCTTTGACCCAAGTGTACATGCTCAGATTCCCCACACTAAATTCGAAGACTAGATAAATATCAGTCCATTGAAGTCAGATGAGGAGAAAGAATTGATGAGGTCACAGTGAGTAGCCTAAGCAAAACCTAATATTATAACCACTAGGTGTCAGTTATAACAGTATTCAAGTTATAAAATGCACAAGTTATAAAGTACCTGTACTATAAAGGCAACTAGTAAAACTATATGTAATTTTCTTAAATTACAAAAATCCTCACATCACTAAAAATATGGTGATGTCATCAGTTAGAAAACAAAAGGAGGATTACCAATATTCGCAATTGTTTGTAGAATAACTAAGCAAATTTTATTTAGCAACAGACTATTTCTAGTATCATATCTGGAGTTTTAAATCAATATACGAACTACAAAGGAGCAGTATCAATTGAAAATTATGTGTGGACATATAAGTGGGCCCCAGCCCACCCTGTCTGGGATACAACTAATATTGTTACTTAGTCTCTCAGAGATTATTCTTTTTCAAAAATATATCTTATTGCATAAAATACTTCCTTTACTATCTAAGAAGTTAAAGCATTATATTTTCCATTTTTTATTAATGATTTCACAACATTCAATACAAATTTATATTTCACTTTACAAAGATAACACCAATAAAACTGAAAATAAACATAATAATTTTGTAGGTGAGATTTTAATTGTTCTTAAGTTCTATCTGAACTGCTTCATTCATGCAATGATCTGCTATAAGTTTGGTTTGTGAAAATAGATCTTTTCTTTCAAATGTTAAGATTACTAGAAAATAAACTCACTTTGAAACTATATAAAGTACAAAGCTTGAGGATTTGCAGGTAAATAAATTTTCTTACAATAGCATCAGGCTATATTAATTCTGACTGGCAATTTTCTTTCCCCTTAATTTTTAATTGCTTTTTATCACAACTTTGCCCAGGAAACAAACATCACAGATGGGAAATGATAAACGACAGGTTCCCAATGAGACTTGAATCAACAACTCCCTTTTTGTTTCAAGAAAGTTTGGTTAAGTATACAGCTGCTCTTAATATCTGAGCCACTAAAAATATTACAAAGAGCAGAAAATAAGATCTAAGAAGGGATAATTCCCTTGTCATTGGCTGATAGACTGAAACACCAAAAAGCCTCTCACACTGTTGATTCCCATGACTACTGTAAGAGT
Organism: Acanthosepion lycidas; assembly: GCA_963932145.1. Classification (NCBI taxonomy): domain Eukaryota; kingdom Metazoa; phylum Mollusca; class Cephalopoda; order Sepiida; family Sepiidae; genus Acanthosepion; species Acanthosepion lycidas. The sequence goes on from OZ010586.1 coordinate 56,452,640, forward strand.
GTGTTAAATAAGAGTAATCTCTCGATCACTCCCGTCTTCTTCTGATAAAGCAGAATGCTTTGCTCATAAATTCTTTTCCAATTCTATTCTTGACTTACCTGGAATATCTTTGCCTAACTTTCCACTTAGAACTATCTCTATTGAGTGATATGCATATAACTGCATTTATGGTTTCTGCTATCTCTGCAATAGTCCTTAAGAAATGTGCTTCCATTTTCTCTAAGCCCTACAATAGATGCTTTGCTGCTTTTTGCTTTTCTGCTTCTATCTATATTTCCTGTTTTTAAGAACTCCAGCGAATCATCTAATCCTTCTACCTCTTTTTAGAATAGTACAAGAGGCTATAATCAATTCCTAATTGGTTAAATATCTCGCCTCACAGTGTCTTCTTTCAGATAAACAATATGGCTTTTGGTTCTCTTTGTCAACTGCAAATGTATTAATGTTCTCTATCCTTGAACCTACTTTGTTACTAACATTCAACAACCGTCCTGATATCATCAGATCTTAACTTGGTATCCCATATTGATGGCACAAGTATTTATTCTTGTTTTAATGATAAATCTGATATAGGTTTTATAAAGTCAAACTGGCTGCTGATCTCAAAAATAAATCTTGAATCTATTGTCAACCAGGACAAGAAATGGTTTCTTAATTTTAAAGTCTCCAAAATTAAACTGTTCTCTTTTAATCATCTTTTTCACTTTCCATCAGCATGGCTGATGTTAACCTCTAGGAGAGGGGGACTCATTGCACCTTATCAGTCTCATTTTCTGATATGAAGTGGAAAGATTATATTGAATCAATTGCTATGTCTGCTGCTAGGAAAGTTAATTTACTGTGTTGTGCAGGACAATTTTTCTTGCTAGAATCTATCTTACACATTTATAAATCTACCATTCATCCTTGCATTGAATATTGCTGTCACATTTGGTCTGCTGCTTCTACTATCTCAAGATTCTTCACAAAATCCCAAAAATTTGCAATGTTATTGATCCTGACCTGGCATCTTGGCTCCAGTCACTTTCCCACCACCATAAAGTATCTTTGCTCTACCTTTTCTGTAAATGTTTTCATAGTAAATTGTTCTGATAAGCTGTAGTACTTCAATTTCATGAATTTTAGATTTAATATTAGATTGACAACTAGGTCTCATCATTTTACTTTTGAAAATGTTAAGTGTAACCCTAAGTTCTATACTAATAGTTTCTTCTCTCACTCTTTATCACTTACGGAATTCTCTTCCAGCTTCTTGCTTTAATGTCAACTCTGATTTACAAAAAGTCTTTAATGTAACATCAACTGTCATCTTCTGTCTACTTGAATCTTAGTCTTTTAATGTCCTCTCTCTTCAATGCATTCTCAGTTTCTTTTACTTTCAGCAAGCCTTTGTGTCTTAAGGACTTTATTTGCTTGGAATAAAATGATTAAAAAACAAATAAAAAATCTTTATAAATGTAACCTTCACTCTCTCAGTAGCACATTTATTTTTACACCAGCAGTATTAGTAACAACAATATTATCTTTATTTTTAAATCATTTGTAAACCATTATTAATTTTGACTAATAATATTTTATTCTCTTAATTCTTGCTTTTTAATGTAACTCTTACAATTTTTTATCCGTGTCACACACATATATATATATATATATATATATATATATATATACACACACAAGAGAAGTAATCCAGAACAATTTTATCAAAGTTATTCCCCTTAGTAATTTTTTCTCTTAAGTTATTCAAAATTTGTTATTCATAAGAATATGAACACTATAAATTATAATATAATTTATACAAAATATTAGGTTGGTGAAAAATAATGACATAATAATGTCGTTTTTTGACGTTAAAAAATACGTCAAAAAACGACATTATTACGTCATTATTTTTGCACCAACCTAATATATTAGTAAATCAATTGATCATAAGGCACATCTAACTTGTTCAAAACAACATAATATTTTAGTCCTTATAGTGAATCGTGTCACTGATATTAAAAATTGTAATTAAATGTATTTAACAAAATTTTACTTGAATTAGGCAACTGAATATTTTAATTATATAGTAGGAAATACTAACTTGGGTGGGCCAGGCTATCAAAGTTTCATTTGAAATATGCTAAATAAAAATAGAAATGTTATTGTTTAAAAAAACAATATTTTATTTGAAGGTCGAGTAAACAAAATTGTTCAAAGAAACCAAAATGAATATAAAAAAATACATTGGTTTCAAACAAAATCTCTTCTACTCATGTCAACAAAACAAATTGCAATTTTTTAAATTATACATATTTATTAATTGCTTTAACAAATTCAATTTTCTGAATACAATCTCTATTTATTAAAGTTACACATAGTTCAATTTCTAAATTTTTTGCATTTTGTTTCTATAATTTTTATTTTGTCTGAATGTTCAATCTTCATTCATTCAACTAACATTCAATAAATGAATACTCAAATAATTAGCTGACTGGCCAACTTGGCAATTATCATAGAACAATGGACAGAGGCTACTGAGAAATTCTTCTGAAAATTCTTTCAAAATTAATATTTTTAGAATTGGTTTCTTAAAGCTATCAGACTCTCATCAACCATTTGTTATTTTCACTTCAGAAGATAATAAAATTCCAACCTTCAGCAATTAATCTTCGGTTTGTATTAAATGCCATACATAATGATATTATCACATAGCATCATTATCAAGCATTCATAATATCTGTTATTATTAATATTATTACTACTTGCTTATTTTATTAATTCTTGTTGAATAAGGTTTTTTCTTGTCACAATGGCTAATCTGTTTATAAATTTGCAGTAAATAAAAAATTTATAAATTACACAAGAAAATATGCATATACTAAAGATTGAAATCACTTTTTATTTCATGTCTTGATTATAAAAAAAAGAGATACAATCATTATTGAGCAATTTTTCTCATACTATTTTCCCTAGCCATTGATGGTGAATTGTTCTTCAATATGTTCTTTGCAAATATAGCTTTGTGTCAAAGTTGGCACAATCCAGCAAATATTTTAAGTTTAGAACGTCATTATTTTTCCATTTCTTCCATCCTTTAAATTAATATTCTCATTTTTCATTCATTTCAACAGGTACACATGCATAACATTTGCTTTACCAATAAATTCAACTGAAATCAGCTTATTAAAAGTTTTTGTTATAAGTCAAATATTTCTTGAACAGTTTCCACAGTTCCCCATTACTAATCTAGTAATTTCTAGGAAAGTTATGCATGTGAAATATATGGGAAAATGTCAGGAATATAAGTAACAAGTCATAAAAAAGTCGTAAAAGTCTAAATAAACATTGTTTTATTATAAATAACTGTTAATAAAATAAAACATTTGTTTCTTCTATAATTTTCATAAAATTCCTTGCTTTGAAACTTTCATAATGCCACTTAGCGGAATAATAACTATCCAATATTTGGAAATAAATCCATTCAGACTATTGGTCAAAAGTCAATTTGAAATGTGACTTCAATAAAGATTAGTATATGGATATAAAAGATATAGTAAAAACAATCAAAAATATAAATGACTATTTACAACAGAGATTATCAGGATAATGTCCTCTGGAAGGAAAATGTGATATTTTTGCCTTGAATTTTTATCTGAAAAACAAAAGCACATGAAATATGTACAAATAAAATATTTTCCTTCACAAAGATTGAAACATTAAACTGAATAGTAATCTGAACATGATGTAAAAATGATTCAAATATTTATATTTCAATAAAAAAAAAAAAAATGAAACATTTTTAAGATTAAGAGTTTTATATAAACACACAAAACAGATTCAACTGAAATAAATTGATGATTTCAACTTCCATGACAAAATATTTTCATTAATCTCTGCCCACTGTGAATTATCTTCATTTTCTTCTTTCATTGTTGTTACCACAAACAATTCAATGATGAGCAATTTTTTGTCTTGTTTCTTCTGTTTCAACTTTTTCTAGAAAGAACTAAAATAGATGTTAAAAAAATAACATTAGTGGAGGATTTGGGCAGAATTTTAGACCATTTTCTTCTTTGTGGTTTTCTGTACAAACAAATTATATAAATTCTAAAACATTAAATTACATTTGATCCTTCTCTTTAATGAAGCTATTTTCTTTTACTTAAAACATAACTCCTGTTCTTTTTCAGGATGCAATTTATTTATATTCATTTTTATTTATTTTGTTGGTTTCAATCTAAGAAATGGTCACTAAAGCCATCCCCTCAAATTTATACACAAATCATACAGACATGTGCTGGAATATCTTCCTAACCAATAAGATAGGCCACTTCTCAGTCTCATCTGGCATATTTTTGTTCTTTCTTGTCTTGAAGTCAGAATGTTACAAACACTTGTCTGTATTCCATTTGCGTGTTAACACCATCTGTACTTTGTGAACTTTTTACCTTATTAATGTTTGCTTTGCTTACTTTTGTCTTGCATTATATATTGTTTGCTTCATATCATTTTGACCTGCTCTTTTTCTTCCTTTTCTTATCGTTTGTTGGAAAATTTGTCAATTCTGCATTTTTTCCAAATGTGACAGAGAGAGTTTGGGAAACACACACACACACACATATATTTTTTAGTGAAATTGGAGAAGATTTGAATAGCGAAATTAGATCAGAGCATTTTTGTTTACTGATGGTGAAACCTGATCTAGGACAGGAGCTGTACCCATTGGAACTAGGTCATTCGCAGACAATGGAAATGGTCAAAATAATTTTTATTGATTAAAACTTGAAATAGAGCTGAGTAAGCAAGGAGGACCTTTTGAATTCACATGATTTTGGTTGAAACAGCCAAAACCACGTGATGATCATGTGCGAAGTAGTAGGGTCAAGGTTCAGCCAGATTTTTCTATATAAACGTATAGTTATGCTGAAGAAGAGGCAGACCGAAGAGACAGAAGAGGTAGACTGAAGATAGAGACATGTACTGTTGATATAAGTACCGCTGCTTCTGCTACCACAAATATTACTACTACTGTTACTACTGCTAAGGAGGAACGCCACTATAAACTTTAAGCCGTGCACAGAAATCTTATTCCCCCATCGCAAGAGTCATATATCGTTCTGAGACGATTTAACAAGTTAATCATAACACACTCTCTTACTCTGTCCAGAATCCAGTGTATGCATTTTTACGTATAATTACTTTTCTTTTCTGTAACCCGTTTCTTTTCTATACTATTCTTTTCTGTTATATAAAAGACATTAACAATTCAATCATGGAATAGTTGGTTGTCTGGCTTTCTGCAGATATTAATATTTTTTTTGCTGCATTCTAAATTTCTTAGCACAGACTCTCCAGCCGTGTCTACATCTTCAGTCGACCGTGAATGGATGAACATCACTTCTTCTTTCTGGATCAAACCAAACACAACGTGGGCAGGAAGCAGGATTAAACCAGTGGACTGGTCGAATAATCTATGGGTGCTCGGGGGGACCTACGGCCACTCCCTTAATTTTGGTTAGGACCGAGTAGACACATCAATCCAGAGAGTAAGACATCGGAGGTTGATGGGCTGGGGTGAAAGTGTTAGACTGGTGCTTGTGACCAGGATTTGAACCTGGGTTACCACGACCGTCTGAAAGAGGAGAGAAGGTTGGATTTGTTTTGTCCAGTCAGGACCAAGTAAGACCAGGAAGGACTCTAGTCTTCAGACTATATTGGTCTAAAAGGGACATAAGGAGGAAGCAAAAGAAGGAGGAAAAAGAAACAAAACACGGAGAGGCGGACCTCAGGTAAGTCACTTTTTGGTTTCCTTGTTTTTCACTCATTGCACTTAAATCTGCCAGTAATATTATTGATCTTGTTTTGACTTTGTACGCAGTTGAAGCGCCACCACCAAGTATTTTTTCTTTTCATTCTGTCATCAGTCTCTCTTCTCATGGGAAAGTGGTAGTCGACAAGATGAGCTAGGATGAGCGTAGCAGGATCAGATGCCACAGATGACCTTGGGGACGTGGGAGTCCCCAAAATAACGATGATGTAGTGATGAAAAAGAAGGACCGGGAGTAGATCCAGATACGGAATCCAAAAGAAGAGGTGGAAGAGGACTGGAAGGCTGAAGCAGTTCCCAATAGGAGAGCCTGGGATCTGCATTATGGGTTTCACAAGCTCACACCGGGCTGATATAGGCTTGTGTGCTGGACTTGCAAGTATGGTGGGCATCGGGCCCTCAACTGTCCGACAAACTATGGAGGCGACCCAAGGTCTTTGGGGCCGAACTGCATGCTCACTGGTGTATGGCAGAGGGAGACCATGAACTGGGGATAAAGCGAGTTAATATGCTGGTGCCCCCTACCGAGAAGGAAAAGGGTCTGGGAAACACCAATGGGTCACCCGTGAAAAAGTAAGAGGCAGGGTGACCCCAGTGCAAGTAAGACCTCTGAGATGCTAGACATGTGATGTGGTCGGGCACTTTTCAGCAAGTTGTAAGGAGTGAAGGTGTTGGTGCTGTGGAGGAGCGGGTCACCTGAGACGAACCTGTCCTCACAGGAGAAAGATGGACCACACCGAACAAAACAACCCTAACTCAAATAGAGGGGAGAAATGGGTTGCTAGTCTGAGAAAAGAGAATCATCCAAGCTCTACCTCACCCAGGAGGGCCCCTAGACAGAAATGGGAGCCCCTAGAAAAAGTTGAATTCCTGTCACCGACTCTCACGTCTCGGTTGTCGAGAAAGCAAGAGGAAGGGAGAGAACATACGGGAAGGAGAAAGGCACAGGTATACCGTTTGCTGAAGGAAGGGCCAGATTTCACCTGTAATGAGTTGCTGTGAGACAAAAAGGTGAAGGCCTTTGGTCAATACTGGAGCTTCAGTGTCACTGGTTAGCTCCATGGTTTTTAGACAGTTGAGACTGAAAACGAAGCTTAGTCCCGTCGATCTACTAATAAGTCAAGCTGATAGTAGCAGGATGAGGATAGAAGGTATGATGTGGCTACCTTTCCAGTTGGCAAAAACCAGAGATAAACTTAAAGTTTATGTGGCACCTGACTTTTGTGGTGAGCTAATTTTGGGGAGTGACTGGCTTAGGCAGAATAAGGCACAGATCCATTTCGACCCTAACATTGGACAGGGTAGGGATACTGTTTGGAGAGGATAATTATGAACAATTGCCAGTGGTGGCCCAAACAGATATAAAGCTTCCCCCTAGGACTACTGTATCTGGGAAGGGCAAGATTATAACAGAAAGAGTGCTGAACAGTGACCTGTAACAAGTGGTCCCTACTGATAGGTATGATAATAGTGAAGGGGAAATAACCGTGTGTGATTCGTTGGCGAAGAGGTCGGGGACCGTTAACTGTTAACCAATACTGCCAATAAAACTATTAAAATAAAGCAGGGAGAGGAGCTGGTACAGGTGTGCTCAGTGAGAGAAGTCGAACAGGTGAGAGTATGGAATGTGAATAGGCCTGGGAATAAGACAGGTAGCAAGGAAATAAGGGATGAAGATATAACAGCTCCTGAGCGTTATAGGAGGAAATTGAGGTGGTTGCTGAACAGTAATCGGGAGGTAATAGCCATTACGGATAAGGAACTGGGACAGACGGAGACAGTTGAAATGAAGATAGACATGGGTAATCACCCACCTATTAAGTTAAGACCGTATAGGACCCCAATCCATAAAAAAAAATTAGTAGAGGATGCATTGAATGAAATGATGGAATAGAGATAATCGAAAGATTCAAATCTCCCTGGAGTTTTCCAAGTGATTGTTGAAAAGAAGGATGGAGGGCATAGGTTTTGTGTGGATTTTCGTCAATTAAATGCTATTATGAAACTGCTGGCAGTGCCCCTCCCCTTGATTGATGATATTCTAGCTCTTTTAGGAGAGTCTAAATGTTTTTCCACCTTGGATTTGAGGTCGGGATATTGGCAGGTAGAACTTAGCAAAAAGGATCAGGAAAAGACCACTTTTACCTGCCACTTGGGTCTCTTCAATTTTAGAGTTATACCGTTTGGGCTGGCAAACACCCCGGGTGTATTTAGTCAGTTAATGTCCATCACACTGAATGGCACTGAGGCATTTGCCATGGCGTATCTAGATGACATCATGGTGTTTTCAAAATCACCGGAGGAGCATTTTGAACATCTGCAGAAGGTGTTCGATAGATTAAGAGAACATGGATTAAAGTTAAAATTATCGAAGTGTCAGTTTATGAAAGAAGAGACAAAGTACTTAGGGTTTATCATAAACAAAGAAGGAATAAAAACAGATTTAGACAAAGTAGAGGTTATAAGAGCCATGCCCACACCAAAGACCATAAGAGAGATTAGGGGATTTATTGGAGCCATCGGATATTGCCGGAGGTTCATACCAGCATTTAGTCGGCTATCAGGCCCTCTAATAGCTCTAAGAAGCATGCTAGGATTAAGTGGACCGAGGATTGTCAGCGTGCATTCGAGGCTCTAAAGGACCAGCTGACAGCTGTATCCCTGTTGGCCTACCCAGACCTGAGTAAGTCCATGGTGCTGTACACTGATGCTAGCGATAAGTGTATCGCGGCAGTTCTTACAAAACCATGTCCCTATAAGGATGGACCAGTACCAGGTTTGCCTGAGAAAGTGCCAATCTATTTTCTGTCTCATCGGCTCTCCGAGACTCAGCAAAGGTGGCTAGTAATAGAAAAAGAGGCGTTCACCATTCTGTATGCTGTGTAGAAATTACATTATTATTTGAGTGGGGCTGTATTTACCATTAAAACAGACCACCAACCCTTCAAATATCTGTTAGAGGCAGAGTGGACGAATAAGAAGATACAACATTACTTACAATAAAAAAAAAAAGTATATTTCCAACATTAGAACGTTTATTCAAATTTATAGATGAGTTTTTTATGTTTATTTTCTGATTTTATTGATTCTGCAGGTATTACCCCCACTTGGTGTGTTAAGATGCCACTGGGTGGAATTGTTTAAGGATTATAAAAGAAGGAACAGAATGTTTTTCTTCCTCTTTCTTTCTCTTGCTCCAAGACCTAGTAGCATTGGCGCACAAGCCTTCATACCCACTGGGGAGGACTTCTCTCCCCCAGACAACTAAACATTCACCAGTCACACATGTACACATACACACAAATACACACTATTTCCAAAAATTGTAATTCTTGTGAAAATATATTATTTTTATTTTAAACAATGAAAGATTTGTTTATTTGTTCATCATTTACATATGAAAATTTTGGTTGCCATTGCTTTTAGTTGATCTTGAAGTAATGACTGCAACAATTCTATAAATTTTGACATTGTATATTATAAATAAAATTACCCATTCTGGATTCCTCTTTTTCTAAAAACATTCAATATTTATGAAAAAACATACCTGGCAAATAAAATTTCTTTTGTTCCTTGTTTGATTACTGATGCTACTTTATCAATGTCTTCTGTCAATAATGAACTGTTAACTGCAATTCGGATACTGAAGAAATAATATTAGTAAAACAACAGAATGAGTAAAAAATATACACTATTTGAAAATATTATCTTGCATTAAATGAATAAAAATTACTTGAATAACTTATTTTGGGGCTGTACACAATGTATACTTGACATTGCAATTAAACAGAAACACTGTTGGAGACTGTTTCCTATAATAAACAAATGAAACAATTTTGGTTCATCTTAACAGATCCACTGAGTTCAAGAAAAGAGAATCATTCTATCCAAAATATTTTATTAACATTCAGTTCAAACTTTAACAATTTTCCCAAAGGAAAATAAACATTTTTTTAATAAGTTCACATCATAATATTTATCTGAATTTCTAAGATGAGACATTATTGTACACAGATATATGTTACTTAGATGTTATTTTTAGTGGTTCCTGTATTTGTGTAGATGCTCTGTTTATTTATTAAACAATATATTTATTTTATTTTCATCTACCTGACTGAACATTCAGATCTAACAATAGTTTCTTTTAGGTGGACACAAGTTCAAATTCTGTCAGAGAGTGCATATTTTTCTTCAGTAGGATTTCTCAAACTTTTAGGCCAGTAGATGAAAATAAAATAAATTTACTGTTTAATAAATAAACAGGGCCTCTACTAAAATACGGGTATCCACTAAAAATAAAATCTGTTTGAGACTGATATAACCTAATGTTATTAAGTGGAGAGTTTTACTCATTTTGTTTAAGAAATCATATTTTCTGCTTATTTAAATTTATATTTTTTTGTAAAAAAATAGTACAAAATATTAAAGACAATAGAATTTACAAATGCATGTAAATTAACAAAATTATTTCAATAAATATGAAAATTGGTTGCTAGATACATTTATATCAAGATTGAAGACTGCAGCTCGGTATTTTTAGACTCTTTCAGTGTATGTTCTGCCACAGAATGATTATCAGCATTTCAATGTGTTTTAAAGTTTACTAAAATCCAAAATGTAAAAAATTATTTTATTTGAATAAATAAATCTGAAATACTTTCCACTGAAGTCAAATTTAAAGTTGAGAGTTAAAATGCTGATTTTCAAGGTAGGCAGGCATTCCTTCTTCATAAGTACAATTGATGCAACACAATTTTCCTACCTTATATCTCCTTTACATTTGTTCTGGAATAACCTAAGCTCATAAAATATCTATAAGAGCACATGTTTGTCAATTGTCTACTGAAAACTCTTACCTTGGTTCTGGTAAAATGTGTTCTAAATTACTAAGATAATTAGCCATGGTTAAAGCAATCCCTTCTTTTTGTGCCTGCAAACAACACAAAATATAAAATGAGAGCAAATTGTTCAGCTATTGAAATCTATGTGAAAAGTAATGATGGTAGAAATTAGAGTAGATAGAAAAAATTCAAAGCAGACCAAAAGAAAATTATTATTTTTAATTTTATTACACAGAGCATTGTGAATCATTATTATTAATTTCTGACAAATATTTTTTTTCATCTTATTTTTTTTTAATTGGTTTCTATTGCAACATTAGTCAGGTGGTTACTTTTATGGCAATGTGCCAACAAGAGAAAAGAGAAATAAAGGATAAATCTTTACTGAGAATTGAAGTGACATAAACTGGACAAAAAGGTACCAGAGCTAGTTGAAAATCAAACTTAAATACTTATGGGTGCTGAGGCTTTTTGGCACAGTAACATGTTAATAAAGACATTTTGGTTTCAAGGAAGGTCACATAGGTGCATTACAATAACTAAAATCATTTTAGCTTTTACATCACTGAAATGCAAAGATAATATATGGCTTGAATTAGTTTGCTAATTGCATTTTGCTATTGCTAAAATAACTACAGTCTGTCTAAAGTTATTAAGCAAATCACATAAATCGTGATAGCTCAAAGTTGCTTTGAAAATTTTTTGACAAATTTTAAATGATTAGTTTAGACATCAAAACAAATTGAGTTCAATTTTTAGGTAGTTTCAGCATGTTTTATTAAAATTACTGAATTTATTATAAAAATGCAGTCTGAAGTTATTATACAAAATGAGAAAATCACTTTTTACTACAATAAAATCATCAACAATTGATCAACATCTATAATTGAATGAACAACAAACATATAAGTTTTTGAAAAATGTACATCTTAATATAGTGATCCTTCTTCTCAATAACAGCCAGCAATCATTGATTTTGTTAATTTTATTACTCCAGCAGGTTCAATTTCTGACATGGTGGTTTTAATTATTTCCCATGTCTGCTTTGCCACCTTCATATAATTTCATCTTTAAAATTGACTAAAGATTTTTGATCTCCTTTAACCTTTTTCATTCAAAACATTCACAGGTAACCTTGGATGCATAAGAAGGAACATTTTTGTGTATAAATACATACTTCACTTTGCACCATTCAAAGAAAGTCTTGTCCATGAACTTACAATAGTTAGTACCATTCAATTTAACTACTTCATCAATATTGAATGGTTTAGTTGACGATTCCAGCTCATATCATCACAGTGTCATCTTGCTGCATTCTTTTACGCACAGGCACATCTACATCAGATAAAATCCATCCTTTGGCCCATCTATCAGGTCCATCAAGTGTCACTGGAGATTTATCTTTGAAAATCAGTGTAGAATCTAGAAAAATCAATTTGCATGCATTTCTTGGCCCAATTTTGACACTTTAAAATATGAGAAGAGTTTGTCTAGGAGAAAGATCCCAATTTGCAAAATATTCTGTACCTTTTGTCCTTGATTCTCTCAATAATAGCCTGTTCAAAGATCAAAAGTGGTTGTTTCCCTATAACTCACTCTAGTTCATATTCTCCTTGAGGAGAAAAGTTCTTAAAGCCTTTTCCTTTGCCTCTAGTTCTCAACTTATTTATATTTTCAACAGCCCTCTTTATCATTTGATGATCTCAGTGAATCTCCTTTGATATCTCCAATGTGGACATCCCCTCACTCAGTAACTTTATTTTCTGTTTTTCAGTATTTATTAGGTCATTTCCATTACCCACATATCAAACTATATCATAGAAAAAAAATTTTAAAAAATACTATTTATTAGATTTCAGAGTACTTAAACTAATATCAGTTTCGTCTGCATAATAACTTCAAACTGCAGATTTTATAATAAATCCATTAACTTTAATAAAACAGGTTGAAACTGCTTCAAAAATTAACTCAAGCTTTGTTTTGATGTCTAAATTAATCATTTAAAATTTTTCAGTGCAAATTCAAGTTACTGAGGTTTGTGCAATTTACATAACTTCAGGCAAACTGTATATTTCCTAAAATTTTTACTGAAAGAACATTCAGTTTTGTAGTTTTGCGGAGTTATCACAGAGATATCTCAGCCACAACCATATGCAAAGACTACAAACTGAAATTTGAAAAGTTTTTCTTTTTCAAGCATTAACTGAATTTTCAGTCACAACTAGTGACTTATAGTATTCAAAACATTGTCTTTTTAGTTTTCTATTTGTGACATTTCCATAGCTAGAAGAATAATTTATTTATAGAGATCAATGTCAGATTTAATTTGTAAACATATGAAGAAAATGTTATTTTTTTTTTTTACAAAAACAAAATCTTTGGATTTTTATATAATCTTTGATAAACTGAACAATACTATGAACATTACTTTACCATACCATGAAAAAATGATAGCAATTTTTTTTTAAGATATTTAAAAAATACAACATAATTAAAAATTACTATCCATCTATCTGCATGCTAAAAATTATCTTGTGGTTAAAAAGAATTTAAAACATAAATTATAGTGTTTTATTTGTCAAGTTTAAAATAACAGAAAATTTTATTTCCACTACATCATGATAAGAGTCCATTACATATCTATGTAGTGTACTTTTCTGGTGATGTAGAGAACAGTTAGAGAAAGAAAAAATATATGAATATATTTTTATGCTTTTATGCTTTGCCATATGTGAATGGTAAAGCAAACATTCTGATAAATTCCAAATCAAATATTTATCAATTGAATACAAAGTTAAAATATTACTACACTGAATTTCTAATGATAAACCTATAAGAGAGAATTTTTAAAATCAACTAAATTACATACAAAATCCACAATTTTTTGTAACTTGTCAACATTTTCTTGTCTATCATCACTTGGTTCTGCAAGACGTAAATGTTTCACTGGAGATAACGACAAACCATTCAACACCAAACCATCAATTCTGAAATTGAGCAAATAAGGAAATTAAGAAAATTAATTACCATCAAAATAATTATCCACAATTATCTATTAATATTTTAAACCAGTTACTTTATCATAAGAATTTTTTTATTTTAATACCTTGTTTGTTAAGCACTTTCTACTTTGATTCCAGTTCTCAGTAGAACATTACATTTCAATGTTGTTTTTAGTGTCAACCAATTACAACCATAAAATGTCACATACTCTATGCAGCCTAATGATATAGCTAGAAGGTCATATTTGTTTTCATTTTTATATGTATATCCTCAAAAACAAAACTTCCAAACTTACATTCCATACTAACATCAATAATGATATTTCTCTTTTACTTGACAAATTTCACAAATAAAAGCAACTCTTGAAAGTAAGGTTTTAACATTCACATGGATTAATTGCTAAAACTATGAATCCTTTTCACTGATATTCTACTAGATTCATAATAATGAATCATATATTCATTGCATTTATAAAAAATTTAGAATTAATAACTTATACTGATATTAAAGAATGCTTTCATATCCTTTGTAATTTCTGCTTTAGTCAACAAAAACACATTATCTATATGCATGTATCATTATTTAATTATTAGCAACTTCCAAATTACACAGTTGATGGACTATACAATTAAACAATAATAATTATTTTAAAACATT